>CAXKVI010000002.1:119498470-119830641 GCA_964058755.1 Campiglossa producta
AGTATATAAAATACTGCAAGCATCGATGCATTGTCGCCTAATTAATCGCTAAATAAATATACAGTTTGTCTGTATATTGGTTTAGGTCTACTTACTGATAACTGCATCGTAGCGATGTATGAGCCAGTTATCAATAGTGGACATAAACATATTGCCCGCGTTGAAAGTACTGACTTTCAATATGTACTTGTATGTTTGCTGTGTGTATCTACCCTTTTTATTAAAATGTTTTTATTAGGTCGCTTTCGTCGTTCTTGTGCCCGGATTTTTGCATTCGATTTTGAACCAACTTCCTGTTGTGCTAGGGTCTTGAAATTTTCACCACAGTTCAGGTCACGATGACAATGCAATATTATGAAAAAAAAAATTCGATAGGTGGCGCGTGGGTCGCTATATTTTCAAAAATCGCATTTATGATCCGATTTGGCTGAAATTCGGAATACGTATTACTACTATGAAAAGAAATATTTTCCTAAAAAAAAATCCGCTAGGTGGAGCTGAGATCGGGGTAATAAAAACGGAAAATCCTAATTATGGACCGATTTATCTGATATTTAGCGTGTGTATTACTTAATCAATTTCCAAATGTTCAAAAAAAAATTGGACCCGCTAGGTGGCGCGTGAATCGCTCTATTTAAGAAATGCGAAGGTCTGTTTTCTGTGTCGATTAATTCGTTTTTCAACGAAGTTCCCGTTGAGGTAGAATCTTGAAATTTTCACCAACGTTTAGTTTTCTGCCCCCACGCAATATAACAAAAAAATAATTCAGATAGGTGGCGCACGGGTAGAGATATTTGTAAAGTTTCATTTCCAGAGATTTTGCTTTGGATTTTGAACTTACTTCCCGTTGAGCTAGGGTTTTGAAATTTTCACCATCGTTCAGGTTTCGCTGACAATGCATTATACGAAAAAAAATCCAAAATATTGCTTTAATTGCAAAAGTCCTATTTATCGGCTTATCTTCCTTATAGGTATCTGAATATTTCGTACGCATTCTATAATGCCGCATGCTATAATGCGTTTTCAGCGCCATCAACAACATCGAAATTTCGAATATTAGAATTTCACTTATTCGAACATACAATCTTCAACGTCCTCTGCATACATTTAGGCGCAGTCACTGTTGCACAAAGGAAAGATGATGTAACGCTAAATGACCTATGTACATGGCCTACACGGCTAGTTTCTTGTATTGCCGGTTCTACGAGAATAGTACCAGTACTTGTGCTGTACCCATCGTGCCGAAACGACCCGGGCCGTTTTCTTACATCGAGCCGGCCAAGAGCAATACACTCGGGGTGACCCTGTCTGACATTTGGGCAGGGCTACGCCTCGCTACAACAACAACAACATGATGTATTTTATATTGCTTAAAAAATAATAATTTTATTCATGTAACCATAGAAACACCGCGTAAAGCGTGTAAACGTAGAAAATTGCCGAATGTGTAACTAAAAAGTATAAAATAAAAAATAGAATAAAAAAATATTTTTAATTTAAAATGTTTTTTAAATGAACTAAAAACTGGAAAATAATTTCCCCTCTGCCTACATAGATTCTTCACCACGTAAAGCTTATCCGGAACATTTGTGAGTGGAAATTCTTATAGGTATTAAATAGTACTTTGAGTTTGAAATGTATAAAAACATTTGGCGTAAGAAATTTATTTCGTTTAATTTTCACTTTATTTTGTTCAATTGCACTTTCGCTTTTTTATTTTTCAAAGTAAACATCAGCTGTTTTATATTGATGTTACCACATGTTACCACCTATTTTGGTGGTAACGGTGTTACCAGAAAACTTTTGCCCTCAGAATACCAAAAAGGAGTAAAAGTTGCCGAGTGAATTTGTTTGCCGGTAACAATAAAGTTATTACCACAGTAAAATTGACCTGTTAATTTAATATGGCTTATCGGAGGCAAATAGCTGCTTATGCATTTTGTACTCTAGTTCAGTTGTCGTAGTTGAGTGGGCCCATAGGTTAACAACTTTCGTTGACAAGTGGCAACCTGCTTTCAGATAGATTATCCCTTGGCCCTCCAGGGTATAGTGCCAGCTCTGACCTTCGCACTGTACATTTGCTATAGTATTCCCTGGTATCGAGAATAACCAGCTGTTTGTTGTTGATAGGCCCATCCAAAATTCCTTACTTGGCATTATATCTAATTTGCAAGTGTTCGAAACCTTTGTGTGGTTGAGGAACAGTCCTAATTCGCAAGATGAATCGTTTCGTACGTTTAAAAGGGGGTGTGATTGGTGGCAAATAGTTAATTCCTTTACCTTCACACATTGATGAAGACTCGGAGAGTGTATCTTCAAGCTATATTGTTAATTTATTAATATAAATGTATTAAACAGTTTAATAATGGTAGATATTAATTTAAAAAAAAAATGGAATTTGTTGGAAAACAATCCCGGGATTTTCAAGCGCCAAAACAAAATTTAGTTTTTTTTTTCAAAAATTATCTTGATTTTCTTTTTAAGAAAGGTAAAACCTCGCTAGTTTAGATTTTACAGACTTTACCTCATATTTGGTATACAAACGAAAAACCATTGTTGTGAAACACAACGAAAGTTGCATTGACCAAAATTTTTTCAAACTAGCCGTTTTCTAGTATTCTATCCTCAAAAATAACCATGTTCTTTCGATTTCCCATTTTTTATACCCAGTGTACTAGTACTAGGACAAGGGTATATTAATTTTGTTCACATAACGGTAGTACGTAACGGCACAAAATAATCGAGATAGATATAGAGTTCCATATATGAAAGTTCTTAGGTTGAAAAGAGGAGTCCATTAAGACATGTCCGTCCGTCCGTCCGTCTGTGTACACGATAACTTGAGTAAAAATTGAGATATTTGCATGAAATTTTGTATACAGGTTACCTTTTGGCCAAGGTAGGCTGCTATTGAAAATGGGCGAAATCGGAAGATAACCACGCCCCCTTTTTTCGATATCGAAAATTTCGAAAATCACACAAATTGACATATCTTGGTAGCCGAAATGGCTAAAATGATATAATTTTATAGGTGAATCCCCCTGGTAATTCTCTTATGATTTTTCCATAAATTTTTTATAGGGGGCGTGGCACCGCCCACTTTTAAGGGAGGCATTTTTGAAAATTTTACTGGTCGTAACTTTTAAACTGATTACGATAGAATGATGGAATTTGGCAAAAAGCATACTGGTATCGTTGGGAGTATACGTGATGAAAATGGATAAAATCGCCCTCCAACACATTGACATATCTCGGTAGCTGAAATGGCTAAAATGATATAATTTTATAGGTGAATCCCCCTGGTAATTCTCTTATGATTTTTCTATGAATTTTTTATAGGGGGCGTGGCACCGCCCACTTTTAACGGAGGCATTTTTGAACATTTGTCTGGTCGTAACTTTTAAACTGATTACGATAGAATGATGGAATTTGGCAAAAAGCTTACTAGTATCGTTGGGAGTATACCTGATGAAAATGGATAAAATCGCCCTCCAACCATGCCCACTTTCGATATCGAAAATTTCTAAAATCACCTAAATTGACATAATTGACCCATGGTCATTATATAATGATTTTTTGATAAATTTTCTAAAGTGGGTGTGTCCGTCCGTCTGTCCGTCCGTCCGTCTTTGTACACGATTACTTGAGTAAAAATTAAGATATTTGCATGAAATTTTATATACAGGTTACTTTTTGGCCAAGGTATGCTGCTATTGAAAATGGGCGAAATCGGATGATAACCACGCCCCCTTTTTCGATATCGAAAATTTCGAAAATCATACAAATTAACATAACTTGAGTAAAAATTGAGGAATTTGCAGGAAATTTGGTATACAGATTACCTTATGGCCAAGGTAGCTTACTAGAGAAAATGGGCGAAATCGGATTATAACCACGTCTCTTTTGTCGGTATCGAAAATTTCGAAAATCACATAAACTTGACTAAAAATTTAGATATTTGCATTAATTTTGGTTTAAACCTTACTTTCTGGCCAAGGTAAGTTGCTATTAAAAATGGGCGAAATTGGATGATAACCACGCCCCCTTTTTCGTTATCGAAAATTTCGAAGTTCACATAAACTGGCATATATCGGTTGCTGAAATTGATAAAATGATATAATTTCATAGGTGAATCTCTCTTATCATTCTATTATGATTTTCTGTTACCGCCCACTTTCAAGGGAGGCATTTTTGAAAATTCGACTGGTCGTAACTTTTAAACAAATTATGGTAGAACGATGAGATTTGGCACAAATCATACTAGTGCTGTTGGGAGTAAGCCGAACATGAAATACCCAGTGTATGGAAACAATAGTAGTACCTATAAGGTATATATTTTCTATATATATTATAATTTGGGAAAAACGAACTCTATAAATTTTTTAGTTAGTTTATAGTATATATAGATTAGTTCTCCATCGTGGTCAGATGGCGCTTAAAAGTGGGCGGTGCCACGCCCCCTATAAAAAATTCATAGAAAAATCATAAGAGAATTACCAGGGGGATTCACCTATAAAATTATATCACTTTAGCCATTTCAGCTACCGAGATATGTCAATTTATGTGATTTTCGAAATTTTCGATATCGAAAGTGGGCATGGTTGGAGGGCGATTTTATCCATTTTCATCAGGTATACTCCCAACGATACTAGTATGCTTCTTGCCAAATTCCATCATTCTATCGTAATCAGTTTAAAAGTTACGACCAGTCAAATTTTCAAAAATTCCTCCCTTAAAAGTGGGCGGTGCCACGCCCCCTATACAAAATTAATGGAAAAATCATAAGAGAATTACCAGGGGGATTCACCTATAAAATTATATCATTTTAGCCATTTCGGCTACCAAGATATGTCAATTTGTGTGATTTTCGAAATTTTCGATATCGAAAAAGGGGACGTGGTTATCATCCGATTTCACCCATTTTCAATAGCAACCTACCTTGGCCAAAAGGTAACCTGTATACAAAATTCCATGCAAATATCTCAATTTGTACTCAAGTTATCGTGTACACAGACGGACGGACGGACGGACGGACGGACAGACGGACGGACATGTCTTAATGGACTCCTCTTTTCAACCTAAGAACTTTCATATATGGAACTCTATATCTATCTCGATTATTTTGTGCCGTTACGTACTACCGTTATGTGAACAAAATTAATATACCCTTGTACTAGTACTACACCTTTTCCACCCAAAAATGAGAAAACGTTAATTAAAATGAGAAAACAAGAACTATAATGAGAACATATAAATTATAATGAGAAAAAGTAAAATGTATTGAGAAAATAGAACTTGTATTGAGAAAACATAAGTTGTAATGAGAATACGTAAACTTGTAATGAGAAATCGTAAATTGGAAATGAGAAAATATAAATTTATGTTGAATGAAAATTTTCCCATTACTAATTTACGATTTCTCATTACAAGTTTACGTATTCTCATTACAACTTATGTTTTCTCAATACAATTTTTTTTTTCTCAATACAATTTACTTTTTCCCATTATAATTTATATTTTCTCATTATAATTTTTGTTTTCTCATTTTAATTTACGTTTTCTCATTTTTGGGTGGAAAAGGTGTAGTACACTGGGTATAATTAATGTAGAACTAATGCATTTCGTATACAATGCAAAATGTGGTACAACACGTCGTATACTTTACTAAAAACGTTACCGAAGAGCATTTAGATTAGGTAAATTTCGCTTTGGAAAATAGTTAAGAATCAATCTTGATGGAAATCGTCTTACAATTAAACCATGCGTAATCTAATCTTGGCTTGCGCCATTTATTGATGCTTAACCGCGTAGGAGATTTTGGCCGTTTCGTATCAAAGCAAGGCAGTTATTCCTTTTTAACGATAACTGACGCCAATCGGAAAGAACGAGGGAGTTGAAGTTATCTTCCATTTGTTGCTTCCATCTCAGTCGAGGTCCCCTCCTTCCTCTGCTGCTGAATTCGGGTGTCGATAGGAAAACCTTCTGTGCTTGAGTTTCATTGTCCAATCGGATAACATGACTCAGCCAGCTGAGCATTCGCTGAACTATGGCCACGTCGTCGTAAAGCTCGTACAGCTCTTCGTTAAGTTTCTTTCGATACTCGCTGTTGGCATCATCTCATCTTCTCTTGACACTTTCCATGATTCCGTCCAGTACATCAGGACTGGTATGATGACAGACTTATAGTGAGTGATCTTTGTTTCTCTAGAGAGGACTTTACTTCTCAACTACCTACTTAGTCCAAAGTAACACTTGTTGGCAAGAGTGATTCTCCGTTAGATTTAAGACTGATATTATTTTCTGTGTTAATGCTGGTTCCCAAATAGACGAAGTCCCTCACCGTTTCAAATTTGTAGCTTTGATGACAGCAGATACTTCGTCTTGTTCTCATTGACCGCAAGACCCACTTTTTTCGCTAACTTACCCAGTACCAGAGAACCCAGCGCTTACGGCGCGGTTGTTAAGGCCAATGATATCAATTTAACGTCAGCAATTGGACGCTCTTGTAAAAGATTGTACCATTGCGGCTTAGTTCTGCTGCTCGAACTATCTTCTCCAGCATCAAGTTGAAGAAATCGCACGAAAGGGAGTCGCCTTTGTCTGAAGCCTCGTTTGGTTTCAAATGGCTCAGAGAGGTCCCTCCCGATTCTGATGGAGCTTTTGGTATTGCTCAACGTCATTTGGCAAAGCCGTATAAGCTTTGCAGGGAAGTCAAATTCTGACACGGCGGCATACAGGCAACTCCTTTTCCAACTGTTAAAAGCGGCTTTAAAATCGACAAAGAGTTGGTGTGTGTCGGTTCTTTTATCATGGGTCTTCCGCAGGATTTGGCGTATCGTGAAAATCTTGGCGATGGTAGACTTACCAGGTCTAAAGCCACACTGATAAGGTCAATCAGTTTGTCTACGATGGGCTTCAGTCTTTCACACAATACGCTAGAAAGAACCTTATATGCGATATTAAGAAGACTGATTCCGCAGTAGGTGCGGTTAGTGGGATCGCCTTTCTTGTAGGTGATCAGACTTTGCATAAACGAGGGCATGACCCGCCACGTAGCGGCACCCTCCGCTGAATGGGTATGTACATTGCAGGTGCATGCCCTAATGTCATTCACATCCGAGACTTCGATTGTTTTTTCATTGCAATTTGACTTTTACGTGTCCGGTCCCAAACCCAGCGCACAACCCGTCTGCGGGGCTTTGAACAAAAATATTCACACATTTATATAGCGAGCCAAGACAGGCACCCACTTGCAGCCGCACCACACGGTGAACAGGCGCTGCTAAAAAAGACCTCGGTGAGCCCTTAAACCAGATATGCCAGAGCGTTCCCTCTGGGGCTTCCTCTCTTTCTGCCGCGAGCATAAATAGTTCACGTTGCCCAGAGTGCAACAACGGGGACGCAAGAGTCGGGATTGAGTAAGGTCGCACAGCTAGAGCTGCTTGTCCAAATATATAACCATACCCCATTACACTCCCAATGGGGTGAAAACCTAATAAAAATATTACTTATGCTGTTAGCATTTTTGCGTTGCGTGGCTTTGGCAGTGTAACTGACGATACGTAACTTAAAAAAAATATTTTTGAGTTATGTGCCATATCCATATTTCTCATTGTTGCTCTCAAATATTGACCTATTGAACTCAACAACCATAAAATGACAATTTGTTAGCAATAAAATAGTAAATAAGTTCAAAGCGAGCAACATTGCGCACATACCTTGCCTTTGCACATTTGTATTCCGTTCAGTTTTATGTTCTCTACATATGTACATATTTTTATTGCTTTAAAAATGCGCAGAGAAGTAGCAATAATGACTGGTGTTTTGAGGTTATACCTTGGAAATGGCAAGTTATTCGTTGTAAAAGCCAATAGCAAAAGGCTGTTTTCGTATGCGCAAAGGCCGACATCACCGCCCTGCAGGAAATGCGATGGACGGGGCAAGGAAAGACGACCATCGGTCCTTGTGACGTATACTACAGTGGTCAGACACGCGGCAAAGCGCGTGGTGTAGGATTCGTGGTGGGAAAGAGACTTCGCCGCCAAGTATTAGCGTTCACTCCTGTGGACGAGCGACTCGCTGCGATCCGCATCAAGGCGAGGTTTTTCAACATAACATTTATCTGCGCCTATGCGCCAACTGAGGAGACGGACGACGCAGAGAAGGACTCCTTCTACGATAAACTTGAACAGACTTATGATCGCTGCCCCCAGCATGATATCAAAATCGTGCTCGGCGACTTTAATGCCAAGGTGGGCAAGGAAGGAGTCTTTGGTCCTACAGTTGGAAAATTCAGTCTCCACGATATAACATCCCCCAACGGCACTAGGTTGATTGACTTCGCCGCTGCTCGTAATATGGTCATCAGTAGTACCAGGTTCCAGCGTAAGCGAATACACCAAGCTACATGGCTGTCCCCTGATCAAAGAACTAGAAACCAGATTGATCATGTCTTGATTGACGGCAGACATAGCTCCACCGTTATGGACGTGCGTACACTGCGTGGTCCCAATATTGACTCTGACCATTATCTTGTCGCAGCCAAGATACGCACACGCCTCTGTGCAACGAATAAAGTGCGCACAGTAACGGAAGGAAAGTTTGACGTCGAGAAGCTGCGCATGACACAGACAGCTGATAATTTCACAACTCGACTCTCACACCTGCTAGCAGAGGGCAACCCCCGACCTAACGATGTAACCGAGCAATGGAAGCATATCTCTCACTCATTGCGTACCGCCGCTGAGGCCACTATAGGGTTCCAGCGAGCCCGCAAGAACAACTGGTACGATGAGGAATGCAAAACTGCCTCGAAAAAAAAGGACGCTGCCTACAAGGAGACGTTGCGAACGGGCGCAACCCGCAGTGTATGGCAACAATATCGTGAGGCAAAGAAGGAAGAGAGACGCCTTTTCAAAAAAAAAGAAAAGTGAGGCCGAAAGGCGTGAGTGTGAGGAGCTTGAGATGCTGGCTGACAGGAATGATGCCCGAAAATTCTATGAAAAGATCCGGCGGATGACGGAAGGTTTTAAGACCGGGGCAAGCTCCTGTAAGGACAATAATGGCGACATGGTAACCGACGTACAAAGTGTACTTAAATTATGGAGGGAGCACTTCTCCTCACTGCTAAATTGCGAGGGAGACGTCGAACCCGATACCCCAATCCCTGACGATGGAAAAGTCGTCCCACCGCCTGACTATGATGAAGTGAGGATAGCTATATCCCGGCTCAAAAACAACAAAGCGCCTGGAAAAGACGGACTACCCGCCGAGCTGTTCAAACACGGAGGCGAAGAGCTGGTAAAAAGCATGCATCAGCTCTTATGCAGAATATGGCCAGACGAATGCATGCCTCCGGATTGGAATTTAAGTGTGCTTTGCCCAATCCACAAGAAAGGCGATCCCGCTAACCGCACCAACTACCGCGGAATTAGTCTTCTTAATATTGCATATAAGGTTCTTTCTAGCGTGTTGTGTGAAAGGCTGAAGCCCATCGTAGACAAACTGATTGGACCTTATCAGTGTGGCTTTAGACCTGGTAAGTCTACCATCGACCAGATTTTCACGATACGCCAAATCCTGGAGAAGACCCATGATAAAAGAATCGACACACACCATCTCTTTGTCGATTTCAAAGGCGCTTTTGACAGCGCAAAAAGGAGTTGCCTGTATGCCGCCATGTCTGAATTTGACTTCCCTGAAAAGCTTATACGGCTTTGCCAAATGACGTTGAGCAATACCAACAGCTCCGTCAGAATCGGGAAGGACCTCTCTGAGCCATTTGAAACCAAACGAGGCTTCAGACAGGGCAACTCCCTTTCGTGCGATTTCTTCAATCTGATGCTGGAGAAGATAATTCGAGTAGCAGAGCTAAACCGCAATGGTACAATCTTTTACAAGAGCGTGCAATTGCTGGCGTATGCCGATGATATTGATATCATTGGCCTTAACAACCGCGCCGTAAGCGCTGCCTTCTCTGGACTGGATAAGGAAGCGAAAAAGTGGGTCTTGCCGTGAACGAGGACAAGACGAAGTATTTTCTGTCATCAAAGAAAGAATCGGCGCACCTGCGCCTTGGCAGCCATGTTGCTGTTGATAGTTACAAATTTGAAACTGTGAGGGACTTCGTCTATTTGGGAACCAGTATCAACACCGAAAATAATATCAGTCTAGAAATCCAGCGGAGAATCACTCTTGCCAACAAGTGCTACTTTGGACTGAGTAGGCAATTGAGAAGTAAAGTCCTCTCTCGAAGAACAAAGATCACGCTCTATAAGTCTCTCATCATACCTGTCCTGATGTATGGCTCAGATTCATGGACAATGTCAAGAGAAGATGAGATGGCCCTTGGAGTATTTGAGAGAAAAGTTCTCCGGAAGATTTATGGTCCTTCCCGTGATGCTAACGGCGAGTATCGAAGGAAATTTAACGATGAGCTGTACGAGCTCTACGCAGATCTGACCATAGTCCAGCGAATTAAAGCCCAAAGACTCCGCTGGCTGGGCCATGTTATGCGAATGGACAAAGAAGCTCCAGCACAGAAGGTTTTCGTCGCCTGAATTCGGCAGCAGAGGAAGGGGGAGGCCTCGACTGACATGGAAACAACAGGTGGAGGCTGACTTGAACTCCCTTGGGGTTTCCAATTGGCGTCAGTTATCGCTAAAAAGGAATGACTGGCGTGCTTTGATATGCAACGGCCAAAATCGCTTAGGCGGTTAAGCGCCAATAAATGATGGTGAAAAGGCTGTTTTCATCATATTTACGCGTTAGTAGCTTTTTGCAACATTTATAGCATTCAAATTAATCATTTTTATAACTAACCTACCACAGATAGACTAAAAGGGTTCGGCATTTAAAAATTTGGTCTGTAAAGATTTTGCAATCTGTTTTAAGTGTTTGCAGCAGAGTTAACTGGAGAGATAGGTTCATCCATCCTAGTTCAAAAAAACACAGTTTAACTTAGGTTAGCTAACTTAACAAATCCAAAATTATTTCACATCTCACATAAGGCAGACTCATCACCATAACTTGGAAGGGTGCTGGGTTAGTATTTGCGCGCACACACACGACACACGCACGTGTGCAAAAAAATGCTCACTAAATTTATTGCTCTTGCACATGAGCTGTGTGTTTATGGAAACAACATTTCGCACACAGCACGTGAGTGTGCATTTTGAAACAACCCCTCAAATATTCTGGGAGCGCTCATAATTTAGGAGTCCGATATGAGTCCTAAATATTACAAAAATATGAGCCTCCGAAATAAGATCATATAGGAGTCCTTTATGACTCCCATTTGATGAAAAGTATGCCGAAATTGTTCATTTAACAAAGCAATTTTGGAACAAATTTTCATATTTTGTTTGTGAAAATTTGTTGATTTCAAATAAATATTCAGTTACATCGCGTGCGGACTGTTCCTGGCAATTTTTCTTGCTATCCTGTTGGCACCGTTCTAGCGGATTCCCTGATCAGTATACATTCCTATAAGTTTTTCTTTTTTCATTGTACCACATACATACATATATTTAAAGGAATTTCCCCACAAACATCTCATACAAGCCCCGGCAGTTGGTGGGACAGTTGTCCGAAAATGTGAGAACCAAATTCGCTTGGAAGACGCTATGAACGCACTGGTAAATCAATATATGTTGTTTCTTACGCTCAGTCGCTCACTTGCAAGCAACGACTCAACGAAATACGCTATTGCCTCGGTTTTTGCTAGTGGTGCGATGATCGCACTTTCCCTAATGTATCCACATTCTATTCGGCCTGTCCCTGATCTAATGCCAAAGGTTCATGTATGCTTCCCCAATTCCAGTGTCCCCCTTTCAATGCCGTAAAGGCGCTATTTAAGACCACAAAAAGTTTTTAAGAGTCATAAACGCATCCAAAATTCTCCATAAAAGAGTCTTATTTGACTCCTATTTAGGCTCTATATGAGTCATAAATGACTCATATTCAGGCTCATTCAATATATGAGCTCATATTTAGCTCATATCGGACGACCATCCCAGGAAGGGAAATACACTCATTTCGGACTCATAAATGAGCTCATAAAGAGCGTAAACGCTCCTATTTTTTAAGAGTCATAAACGCATCCAAAATTCTCCATAAAAGAGTCTTATTTGACTCCTATTTAGGCTCTATATGAGTCATAAATGACTCATATTCAGGCTCATTCAATATATGAGCTCATATTTAGCTCATATCGGACGACCATCCCAGGAAGGGAAATACACTCATTTCGGACTCATAAATGAGCTCATAAAGAGCGTAAACGCTCCTATTTAAGACTCCTTTCTGCATCATTTATGACTCCGATTGTTTGCTGGGAAAGCACATACACACGTGTGTGATTTTGATTCAAAATATTTATGCCTACGCTCATGTGTGCGCAGCTTGTTTAAAGCATTTAAACAAGTAATTTTGTTCAATGTAGTAAAATTTATGCACAAGAGTATACTCATTTTGATAGGTGCACCCCATGGCTAACTAACGGATATGTCGGCTTTAAGCGATCACTATTAAACAGATATGTAGATCATGGGTCGGCAGATTTGCAAATGCAGGTGTTTAAGTGAGAGCTCTTATACACGCGCTCTGATCGTCCGAAATATATTTTTAACATTCGCTGACCAAACAAGCGACACCTCCACCCGATGTGGTTGCGCCCCTTGCTCAACGACGACAAAATCATTTGGTAAATAAAGATGTGTGATGAATCCAACTTGTTTGACTGATCTTAAGATCTATGGGGCGCCGATGCTTGATGTAGATCATGCAACCATCAATCGATGTGGGACGAAAACGTGATTTGGAGGCCAATTGGCAGAGCCCTAAGATCTAACTGTGGGATGGGGTTGAAAACATAAACATAACGGGTAACGAAGCACCTATCTCGTTCTTCAGGGCTTTTCCTTTGATTATATTGGTTAAATTTGGGCTGCATTGATCGGCCCTTTGGAAATATCCATTATCTGGGCTCGGGATCATAAAGGAGAGAAGACTGATGAGCTGACACGTATGTAGGTGTTCAAGAAATCAAGGAGTAGCCAGTTCAGGACAGGCACTATGGGCACTGAACATCCATGCGGAGAAGATGGAGACACATACATACATATGAACACTGCGAAACCTTCTAGGTCATGTCATTGATTGTCATGATTTTTCGCCTATATAATATGGGCCACCATACTGCACATGTGTGTGCAAATACGAACCCTGGAAGGGTGTAGTATAAGGGGAATGAAGTGCTGCAGAGACAACAACAAAAACTATTTTACAACCGAAATACCTAAAGTCTCCAAACATTTACTGGTTTAACTTAGTGCTTTATTAATAATAGTCTTGCGAAAAAGCTGCAAAAATACGAAAAAAGTTTTTTTCTTACTTTTTCTTCTGGTTTAATAACAAGGCCAAACAAATAGTGTTTTCCTACAATCACTCTTTTCCTACATTATTTTCCTGCCGTATCTACAAATAATGGCGACCTGGTAACCGACGTACAGAGTGTACTTAAATTATGGAGGGAGACGTCGAACCCGATACCCCAATCCCTGACGATGGAAAAGTCGTCCCACCACCTGACTATGATGAAGTGAGGATAGCTATATCCCGGCTGAAAAACAACAAAGCGCCTGGAAAAGACGGACTACCCGCCGAGCTGTTCAAACACGGAGGCGAAGAGCTGGTAAAAAGCATGCATCAGCTCTTATGCAGAATATGGTCAGACGAGTGCATGCCTCCAGATTGGAATTTAAGTGTGCTCTGCCCAATCCACAAGAAAGGCGATCCCGCTAACCGCACCAACTACCGCGGAATCAGCCTTCTTAATATCGCGTATAAGGTTCTTTCTAGTGTATTGTGTGAAAGACTGAAGCCCATCGTAGACAAGCTGATTGGACCTTATCAGTGTGGCTTTAGACCTGGTAAGTCTACCATCGACCAGATTTTCACGATACGTCAAATCCTGGAGAAGACCCATGATAAAAGAATCGACACACACCTTCTCTTTGTCGATTTCAAAGCCGCTTTTGACAGCGCAAAAAGGAGTTGCCTGTATGCCGCCATGTCTGAATTTGACTTCCCTGCAAAGCTTATACGGCTTTGCCAAATGACGTTGAGCAATACTAACAGCTCCGTCAGAGTCGGGAAGGACCTCTCTGAGCCATTTGAAACCAAACGAGGCTTCAGACAGGGCGACTCCCTTTCGTGCGATTTCTTCAACCTGATGCTGGAGAAGATAATTCGAGCAGCAGAGCTAAACCGCAATGGTACAATCTTTTACAAGAGCGTGCAATTGCTGGCGTATGCCGATGATATTGATATCATTGGCCTTAACAACCGCGCCGTAAGCGCTGCCTTCTCTGGACTGGATAAAGAAGCGAAAAAAGTGGGTCTTGCGGTCAACGAGGACAAGACGAAGTATTTGCTGTCATCAAAGAAAGAATCGGCGCACCTGCGCCTTGGCAGCCACGTCACTGTTGATAGTTACAAATTTGAAACTGTGAGGGACTTCGTCTATTTGAGAACCAGCATTAACACCGAAAATAATATCAGTCTAGAAATCCAACGGAGAATCACTCTTGCGAACAAGTGCTACTTTGGACTGAGTAGGCAATTGAGAAGTAAAGTCCTCTCTCGAAGAACAAAGATCGCGCTCTATAAGTCTCTCATCATACCTGTCCTGATGTATGGCTCAGATTCATGGACAATGTCAAGAGAAGATGAGATGGCCCTTGGAGTATTTGAGAGAAAAGTTCTCCGGAAGATTTATGGTCCTTCCCGTGATGCCGACGGCGAGTATCGAAGGAGATTTAACGATGAGCTGTACGAGCTTTACGCAGATCTGACCATAGTCCAGCGAATTAAAGCCCAAAGGCTCCGCTGGCTGGGTCACGTCATGCGAATGGACAAAGAAGCTCCAGCCCAGAAGGTTTTCCAATCGTCACCCGAATTCGGCAGCAGAGGAAGGGGGAGGCCTCGACTGAGATGGAAACAACAGGTGGAGGATGACTTGAACTCCCTTGGGGTTTCCAATTGGCGTCAGTTATCGCTAAAAAGGAATGACTGGCGTGCTTTGATAGGCGACGGCCAAAATCGCTTAGGCGGTTAAGCGCCAATAAATGATGATGATGATGATCTACAAATAAAGTAGTTCTGGCTTAGTTTGCTTTAGTAGGTTACTTACTTTGTTTGCTCTGTTTACTACATTTTTCGTTAGTTTGCATTTTTATTTTAGTCTTAGCTAAGCAGTCGTTGTTTCTTCTGTGTAGTTCATTTCGATAAATTCATTAGGGAAAAACTTAGCAAAAAGCTTTTTTTTCGTTAAAGTTTTTACTACTAGTTCATATTTAGTCATGCATGTAGACTTTTTCACAAATTTCAAGTTTCACAAATTTTTACAAAATTAGCAGATTGCTATTTTCGGATGCATTGAGTGAAAACACATTTTTCCACTACAATTTTTTACCTAAGCATATTTTATAGGAGTACCTTTACGACTACTTAATTTTTGGGTATATTTTGATTAAAATTGATGTTCTGTATATACAAATGGGCCCCTTAAAGCACAAGTGGTAGAGGTCCACCTTTTTTCGAACTGAGATATTCAAGGTTTCGTGTTGTCAACAAATAGGGGGTACCCTTGATTTCACAAGTTAGTTCTGCTATTTATTTAGTTTCTATGAGAGCTAGGAGTTACCACGTAAGCGTGCTATATAGAACACATTTTCTAGGGATCATTTTAAGCAACTTTACTAAAGACACTAAAGGTCTAAACCAGTAGTCGGCACGGAGAGAGCGCTTGCTATGTTAAAGCATTGGAGTTTTCCTCCCAGGAAAGTAATTGCCGGCCTTTGGTCTAAACTCGGCTTTGACCCTTCGGATTTGATTGTTAAGTGTGTGACAGTAAGTCCAGCATACAAAAAGTGCATACCCAGAATTTCAGATACAAGGTCAAAGTGTAGAATTGGGTGGAAAAGACCCTTTTGTTGTTGTTGTTGTTGTTGTAACGATGTGTAGTCCTGCCCAACGCGTATTTTTCCTTGACCTAATTGTCATCAATATCTTCTAACGGGAGTCCAAGGAAACTAGCAGTTTCAATAGGATTGGACCAAAGAGAGATGGGTGTTAGAAGAGTGGGCTCAAATGAGCAAGAAAATAAGTGATTGGTATTGTGGGGGGACGAGCCGCATGCCGGACATACATTCGGCATATCAGGGTTCAGTCTAGATATGTAGGAGTTTAACCTACTACAATATCCAGAGCGTAATTGAGCCAGAGTGACCCTTGTCTCTCGAGGAAGATGACGCTCCTCTTCAGAAATGCCAGGTGTTGCGGCATGTAAGACATTGTTTAGCGGACAGAGCGCAGAGTAATGGCCAACAGACGTTGTATGGATATGCCCCAAAGCCTGTTTAAGCACCTGTAGATCAAACGGCGGTGTTATATAGTGACGGATCTCATCAAAATGTTTACGTCGATGCGACCTTATGGTCCTAGGAGGCGGAATGAGTTCAAGCAGTTGTCTACCGGGATGCTGTGGTTTACAGCAGTTCAGTAGGTACTGCTTGTTTAGCATTTCATTATGCTCCCTAACTGGAAGCATTTCCACCTCATTATGTATATGAGATATAGGTGACATAAGGACGCACCCCGTAGCGGTTCTGAGCGCTGTGTTTTGACAGGCCTGAAGCTGACTCCAGTCAACGTCTGCAAGCCCCGGCGACCATATCGGCGACGCATAGTTCAGGATCGGCCGACCAATTGCCTTGTACGTTACCAACAACGTTTCTTTGTCTTTACCCCAAGTACTGCCGGCTAGTGACTTGAGGATTTTGTTGCGGCTCTGTAATTTTGAGACAATTGCAGCTGAATGAGCAGCGAAAGTGTGCATGGTGTCAAAAGTCATTCCTAAAATTTTTGGGTGAGCGACAGTAGGTATTTTATGATCACCTACATAGATTTCTAATTCCATGCCAACCTGCGCCGTCCACGTCGTGAATAAGGTCGCCGAAGACTTTGTTGGCGACAATGTCAAGGTTCGGGCAGTGAAGAACTCGACTAGAGAGGGGAGATAACCATTTATTTTGGAGCACAGCTTTTCATTAACTTCGCCATGTATTCCGGGGGTCAAAACTTATTTAAGACCCTTTTCAGATTGATCCACAGAAAATTTACCACGATGGCGATTTTTCGGGCTTTTTCCTTCCCTACTAATAAACCCTCTTTAATTAATATATCGACGTTTGAGCAGAAAATCACCCTTTTTCAGAAACGATGTATATCATAAAGCGAGTAGAGCATTTCTTTGTCGCGATATTTTGATCAGTACAGTAAAGTTTTTCAACAGTTTCCTTTTAAATTTCTTATGACTGGCCGACGTTTTCGGTCAGCCTCTTTTCTGCCTATTTGCGACACTATAATAGCACTATTTTCATTGAGGTTATACATTCGGAGGATATTTCAGACCCTTTGGTCGGTTATGATAAGTATTTTTAATTCGAAGATTCGAGCAAAGTCTTTAGTTCTCTAGCGTTTGTTCTTCCTCAATCTTTTTTACATGCAATCTACCGGCAAATTTAACATGGCTATGTCATAGGTCATGTTGTTGTTGTAACGAGGTGTAGTCCTGCCCAACGCGTATTTTTCCTTAACCTAAATTGTCATCCATATCTTCTAACGGGAGTCCAAGGAAACTAGCAGTTTCAATAGGATGGACCAAAGAGAGATGGGTGTTAGAAGAGTGGGCTCAAATGAGGAAGAAAATAAGTGATTGGTATTGTGGGGGGACGAGCCGCATGCCGGACATACATTCGGCACATCAGGGTTCAGTCTAGATATGTAGGAGTTTAACCTGCTACAATATCCAGAGCGTAATTGAGCCAGAGTGACCCTTGTCTCTCGAGGAAGATGACGTTCCTCTTCAGAAATGCCAAGTGTTGCGGCATGTAAGACATTGTTTAGCGGACAGAGCGCAGAGTAATGGACAACAGACGTTGTATGGATATGCCCCAAGGCCTGTTTATGCACCTGAAGATCAAACGGCGTTGTTATGTAGTGCCGGATCTCATCAAAATGTTTACGTAAATGCGATCTTATGGTCCTAGGAGGCGGAATGAGTTCAAGCAGTTGTCTACCGGGATGCCGTGGTTTACAGCAATTCAGTAGGTACTGCTTGTTTAGCATTTCATTATGCTCCCTAACTGGAAGCATTTCCACCTCAGTGACGAGTCTTCCAAATCGGATACAAGCTGCCCATGATTTACTGTGTCAAAAGCTTGACTCAGGTCGAGTGCAACTAGAACCGTCCTGTCATTAGGTCTGTTTTGATTTAGACCGTCAGTTATCTGAGTGTTTATGACATTTAGAGCAGATGTTGTGCTCCTGCCTTTCATGAAGCCATGTTGGTGCTCGGCTAACATCAAGTGTGATGTATAGAGCGGGAGTAGGGCCGCTTCAAGTGTCTTTACTACTGGCGAGAGGAGTGATATCGGACGATATGACTCCCCAACGTTAGCTGACTTGCCAGGCTTTAGTAGTGGGATCACAGTTGCCTGCTTCCATTTGTCGGGTATGACAGCTGTGATCAAAGACAGATTGAAGACGGAAGTTAAATATTTGACTCCCGCTGGGCCGATATGCTTGAGATGCACCATGGCTATGCCATCAGGGCCGATGGCTTTGGAATTTTTGGCCTTCCGGATGGCCTCTTGAACCTCTGTAGCGGTGATGGGAACGGGGGCATAGTTTTTGTGTTTATGCGCGCGCCTGAAGATTCCACGTCTTGTCCTATCTTGCGCAGGGTGTGGGACATACTGTCGACAAAAAGCCTGCGCACATTTCCTGGGGTCATTTAATGTCTTGTCACCAAAGGTGATGTCGACATTTTTTGGTGGACCTTGAGGATTCCACAAGGACTTGACGGTGGACCATAATTTCCCAACACCGGTAGAGAGGTTACAAGACCTAAGGTGCTCCTCCCATTTGGTTTGTTTGTGTACGTTAACCAGCCGCCTGATTTCCACGTTGAGATCACCGATCTGTGGGTCAGAGGGTTCGATGTTGCGTATGAGGTCACGTTCATTGGCCAAGGCTGCGGCCTCAGCTGGGAAGTTAGGCCTGATATTTTTTATTCTACCAGCTGGTATAAAACGGGCTGTAGCCTTTTTAATGACCTCACGTATGTTACGCTCGCCGACGTGTACATCAGTGGGAATGGGAAGATACCCAAGGGAGCTCTCCGTGAATTCCAAAAAGCCGACCCAATTAGCCTTTTTGAAATTCACGTATGTTCTTTTCTCCGACGTGATGAAATCCGTGGCACGATCGACGGACAGGATGATAGGCAGGTGGTCGGATGACAAGGCCACCATAGGTTGCCAGTTTATGCTGTTAATTAACCCCTAACAATAGTTAAGTCTGGGGAGCTACTGCAGTTAACAGCCATCCTTGTTGGGGTGTCTCCGTTCACAGTACAGAAAGAGGAAGTGTCAATTTGCTCGGCTAATTCTCGTCCTCTGCCGTCCACAGAAAGGTGTGAATGCCACATATCATGGTGGGCATTAAAATCGCCCATGATGATACGGTTATCGCCACAAAGAAACGCCCAAAGGTCAGGACGATAACTTCTGGGGCAGCAGGTGACGGGAGGAATGTATATATTGATTAGCTCGAGATCAACACCACCAGCTTGTATAACTATACCCTGACACTCTAAGGGTAAGTCTCTTTGGTCAGTGTTGATATCAAATTCCCTATACTGCACCGTATGGTGAACAAGGAACGCGAGACCACCTCCGCCGTCCGTACGGTCATACCGGAGAACGTGGTAGCCTCCACTCGCTCGGAGGTTCAAGTGGGGACCAAGTTTTGTCTCCTGGATTGCAGCAATTTTGATTTTATGTAGCTGCATAAATGTGGTTATCTCCGCTATCTTGCCGGTCAAGCCGTTGCAGTTAAATTGCAACAATTTAAATTGCGAAGGAGAGGCAATGGCCACTCTGGGAGTTAAAGACTGATGTGTACGCCTAGATGGTGGTAGGCTAGGTCGCGATATTGATCTCCGTTGCAGTCCTGAAGCCGGCGGATTTCGTTCATTTTTAGATGAGTGTACATCCGTCGGCGTTGAGGGCTGCACAACTCGACAGCAAGGCGCGACAAACACATCAGTCCAGAGATTTCTGTTTGCTAGCCCAGCAGGAGGACAGCCTACAGGACGAGGAAGCCCTCGACGTCACGGTGGTAGCAGCCAACGCTGAGCGATTAACATCTAACGCTGCAGACAGCAAGACTCCTGCAACGCCATATCGGGCAGTTAATCGGAACAACTCGTCGTTGATAGGCAACCTCCGGGATGGGGCAAACCTCGACGATATGGGGACGGCAGGGAAGTCTGTGCGCTCTCATGTTGGTGGTGCTTCAGATTAATCTGCACAAATCTAAAGTAGCTTCGGCTGCTTTAAGTAGTCGTCTTTCTAAAGGCGACGTGGATGTGGTCCTCATCCAAGAACCCTGGGTCAATAGCTCGAGAATCTGCGGATTGGGGACTAAGGGCTTCAAGCTCATTCGAGCCAGCGAGGAGAGCAAAGTCAGAACGTGTATTTTGGTCAAGTCTGAGTTGAACTCCTTTCTCCTACCTAACTACACCAATGGTGATATTACCGCTATCAGTCTAACGGTCGACAGCACCCGCCTGACGGTGGCGTCGGTCTATATGCCCTACGACGCCGAAGAACCCCCACCACAAATGGAGGTGAAAGACCTGGTGTCAAATTTCTGCACGGGTAATCTTATTATTGGAGCGGACGCTAATGCTCACCATATCCAATGGGGGAGCTCCGACATCAATGCCAGGGGCGAGTCTCTGTTTGATTACCTCTTAACAACCAACCTGGTGATTTGCAACGTGGGTAATGAGCCTACTTTTATCACTAAGACCCGCAGGGAGGTCATAGACCTCACTCTCTGTAGTGAAGGCGTTTATGAGTGGGTCAGAAAATGGCGGGTTCTGGAAGAACATTCTTTCTCCGACCACCGTTACATAGAAATGGTTTTAGACTTTATTGTAGAACAACCAATCATGAAACGCAATCCACGTAACACTGATTGGCAGTTACACAATGAAATATTAGACAGAGACCTCCCAGTACTGCCCTCACAAGCCCCCTCATCAGTAGAGGAGCTGGAGGATCTTGTTACTACATTTACATCGGCGCTCTCAAATGCTCTAGGACAGGCTTGTCCAGTGCCAAAACCACGCGGTAAACACAGGCCACATTGGTGGTCCTACGATTTGGACTTGCTCCGAATATCATGCCGGAAACAATTTAACAAGGCCAAGAGCTTCGGCTCTGAGCCTCATTGGCACGAATATAAAGCTAAACTAAGGGCCTACAAAAAAGCTCTGAGACAGGCGAAGAGAACCTCGTGGAGAAATTTCTGCACTGGCGTCGAAAAGGTCGACGACACAGCGAGACTTAGACGAGTCCTCTCGAAAAGTCAAACAACCATCAGCTATTTGCGAAAGCCTGACGGATCCTGGACCAGCACGGAAGAGGAAACCCTTGAGCTGCTCTTGAATACACATTTTCCGGGGAATCTGCATGATGCACCACTAGCACCTGCAACAAACCTGGCAGTAAATATACCCATCACTGAGGAAAGAGTAAGGTGGGCAGTTAAGAGCTTTGAACCGTATAAGGCTGCCGGGCCGGACGGGATTATCCCCGCGCAGCTTATAAACACGTTGGAGACATCAGCTAAATGGCTGGTATTTCTCTTCACAGCCTGCCTGGCTCTCAACCACATTCCGGGCTCCTGGAGAAGCGCCACGGTAGTGTTTATCCCTAAGGCTGGGAAGGCATCCCACTACGAGCCAAAAGACTACAGACCGATCAGTCTCTCGTCCTTTGTACTAAAAACCTTTGAGAGGATATTAAGCGACTACCTCTTAACGACTATTGATAGCAACCTTATCTCTAGCTATCAGCATGCATACACCAAGGGTAAATCAACAGAAACCGCTCTGCACAGCCTAGTGTCTGTCATTGAGAAATCGCTCTGTGAAAAGGACTACTGTCTCGTGGCCCTCCTAGACATTGAGGGGGCTTTCAACAATATAAGCCCGGAGGCTATCAACTCCGCTCTAACTAATCTGGGAGTAGATAGACCTCTAACTGGTTTAATTGACCAACTTTTAATGGGAAGGAAAATAGCTTCTTCACTTGGTACGGTTGAGTTATCACGCTATGTCACAAGGGGAACACCCCAGGGTGGTGTTCTTTCCCCGCTTTTATGGAACCTCACAGTCAACTCGTTGCTATGTGACACAAGCTGGGGGGGCGGGAAGATAGTGGCATACGCAGACGATTTAGCTATTGCATTCAGAGGCAAGTTCCCACAAACTCTGTGTGACCTGATGCAAGTAGCACTGCGAGAAGTTTCGACGTGGTCCTCTCGCTGCGGACTTAGTATCAACCCAGGGAAGGTGGAACTTGTCCTCTTCACCAACCGGTACAAAATACCGCCACTAAGCCTACCAGAACTAGATGGCACGCGCCTGGGCTTGTCGGATAAGGCCAAGTTTCTAGGCATAGTTCTGGACAGGAAATTGAATTGGAAGGAGAATGTTCTTCAGCGCCAGAAGAAAGCTTGCATCGCTCTTTACACCTGCAAAAGAGCCATTGGCAAAAAATGGGGGCTCAGCCCTAGAGTATGCAGTTGGATCTACACGGCCATCATTCGCCCAATCATGCTTTATGGAGTCGTCGTATGGTGGCCTGCGCTGAGCAAGGCAACATACCTGAATCTGTTGCGGAAAGTCCATAGATCCAATATGATCTGTATAAGCGGTGCGCTAAGGACAACGCCCAACGAAGCCCTCCAGGTCATTCTTCCACTTGATCTGGAAGGGTTTCGGTCAGCGGCGGCATCAGCTCTGCGCCTAAGAGAAACCTCCAGTTGGGCTGCGGGTACTATTGGACACTCCAGTATTCTGGAATCTTACAGCTTTCTCCCTCTAAGCACAGATCGTTGTGCGACTACTACAGTCGGGGATAGCTGTTTCAAAATAAACATTCCCAGCAGAGAAGACTGGGAGAGGACGGATTGGTGTCCCGAAACAAATGGTGGCACTTCCATATACACCGACGGCTCGAAGTTGGACGGCAGAGTTGGAGGAGGCGTTTATTCAAGGGATTTGGACCTTGAGCTCTCCTTCAGACTACCTGATCATTGTTGCGTCTTCCAGGCGGAAGTCTCGGCAATCCTGGACGCCGCGGCCTGGTTAAACAAACGTGTTATCGGAGAAGATATCGCTATTTTCAGCGATAGCCAAGCGGCCATCAAATCCCTTGGCTCATACACGTTCAACTCTGAACTGACGCTCAGCTTTCGTCGATCTCTTCAGGAGATGGCCCAACAGAACCGCGTAAACCTCATATGGGTCCCGGGACATAGGGACATTGAGGGAAACTGTAAGGCAGACGAGCTTGCCAGGCAGGGCACGACCAAGCAGGTTCTTCAGGATAAAGAGCGCTTAGGTATGCCGTTTGCCACATGCAAACTAATGCTGAAGGAGCACACACT
This sequence comes from Campiglossa producta, assembly GCA_964058755.1. Taxonomy (NCBI): domain Eukaryota; kingdom Metazoa; phylum Arthropoda; class Insecta; order Diptera; family Tephritidae; genus Campiglossa; species Campiglossa producta. Next base: position 119,522,063 of record CAXKVI010000002.1, read on the forward strand.
CCGTCAAGCCAACGAAAGATGGCTGCAATCCCCAGGGTGTCGCATATGGAAACAAACCTGGCCAAAATGGGATCTTAAAAGGTCTAGACGCATTTATGCCCTAACTAGGAGGGAAATCTGCATATTGATAGGGGTATTAACCGGTCACTGCCTCATTGGTAGGCATGCAGAAAGGCTGGGTGTGCCCTACCGACGATGCTGCAGGAGTTGCAAAGATGATGAGGAGGAGGAAACAGTGGATCACCTCATCTGCAACTGTCCGGCTTTAAGCGGCGCGAGAACGCGCTTTTTGGGAGTTCCGTTCCTGGATAGCCTAAGCCAGATCGCGGAACTGGACATAAAGGACTTGATGGGCTTCATAAAGTCATCTAAGTGGTTCGAGGAGGAGTAACGGTGTCGGTTTAGGAGTGTCAGTCCCGGGATTCTGCTATGTGGAAAATCCCAACAACTCAGGGATTTTCCATATGGCTGGGTCCCGGGACTGACTTTCCTTGTGTTGGTGGTATCACAACGGGCCTTTCAAAACTGGCCTAAGTGTGCCTCTGCGGCAGCCACTTGAACCTAACCTAACCTAGCCCAGAACATAAACGTAGGTGACATCGGCCTAGGCAGGAATTGCTCTTGACCGATGCCACAGATGCATATATCCTATGCCGACATACAGTGCACGAAGAGTGAGGGACCAGAAGTTGATGGCCTTGACTTGCATTCGTGCTAATGCCGGAAGAAGTTAGTAAGGGGTTCAGAGACGGGGGCTGAAGCTCGGTAGTGCTAAAAGCATCAGCTGATGTGCTACGAAGGAAGTAGCCATGAGTGGATGCTTGTGATGTTGACGCACTAGGAAGCGAGCTACAGCCGGGAACACACATATTCTGCTGGGCAATATAAGTATTGCAGGTCGTGGAGACTTGATTTATGGAAGGCGATAATGCACCATTAGAAAGTCGCTTGCCTCGGGACGTCCTAGGACGTGAACAGCAGGGCGCCACAAAACTTTTGAAGAAACTAGTGGGCCGGTGTGTTTTAGGATCTAGTCCGGAGCAACTAAATTTATGCAATCAACCTTTGCATAATGCACACTGTACTGAGTGTGATCGTCTTGTGTATATTTTCTTCCGGCAAACGCAGCAGAACCATTCTCTTGGGCCAGGATTTGGCTCAATGCCAGCCCGGATCAAGAGAATAAGGAGCAGCCGTGCTGCAAGGGGCTGCTCCGGGGATGACAATAGGTGAGGGAATCGTGACGCGTTAGACAGGGTCACTTCGAAATGTATTGCTCTTGGCCGGGTCATAATAAAAAAAAGGACGTGTGGCACTCGGGGACTGCCGCGGTAAAGCTATTGCATATTATAAACTTATGCCAGGCCCGTACGCAGCGGTGGGGGTTTTGAAAGAAAGAAAACAAATTTTTTACGTTTATATGACATGATATGACGTCATATGATATAACATCATATGATATGACATCATATGCTCTGACATCATATGGTATGACATCATATGATCTGACATCATATGATATGACATCACATGATAAGACATCATATGATATGACATCACATGACATGACATCATATGATATGACATCACATGATATGACATCACATGATATGACATCATATGATATGAAATCACATGATATGACATCACATGATATGACATCATATGATATGACATCACATGATATGACATCATATGATATCACATCATAGGATATGACATCACATGACATCATATGATATGACATCACATGATATGACATCATATGATATGACATCACATGATATGACATCATATGATATGATATCATATGACATGACATCATATGATATGACATCACATGATATGACATCATATGATATGACATCACATGATATGACATCATATGATATGAAATCACATGATATGACATCATATGATCTGACATCATATGATATGACATCATATGACATGACATCATATGATATGAAATCATATGATATGACATCATATGACATGACATCATATGATATGAAATCACATGATATGACATTACATGATATGACATCATATGATATGATATCATATGACATGACATCATATAATATGAAATCACATGATATGACATCACATGATATGACATCATATGATATGACATCACATGATATGACATCATATGATATGACATCTTAGGATATGACATCATATGATATGACATCACATGACATCATATGATATGATATCATATGACATGACATCATATGATATGACATCACATGATATGACATCATATGATATGAAATCACATGATATGACATCATATGACATGACATCATATGATATGAAATCACATGATATGACATCACATGATATGACATCATATGATATGATATCATATGACATGACATCATATGATATGACATCACATGACATGACATCATATGATATGACATCATATGATATGACATCACATGATATGACATCATATGATATGATATCAAATGACATGACAGAATATGATCTGACATCATTTGATATGAAATCATATGATCTGACATCATATGATATGACATCACATGATATGACATCATATGGTATAACATCATATGATATGACATCATAGATATGATATGATATCACATGATATGACATCATATGATCTGACATCACATGATATGACATCATATGATATATAACTTTAACTTTAACTTTAACTTTAACTTTAACTTTAACCTTAACTTTATGATAGAGATCCAATTTTATGTATTCGGCCTGTTGCTAACACCGAACCTTTTCGAACCTTTGCGAACCTTTTCGAACCTTTTTATCCGTTCCGGTTTTTTTTTTAGGTGCCAAGCCCGCGATAAAATCTATGCAATAGCTTAAAAAACAACCCGGGTCGTTTCGGTACGAAGGGTAATGTACAAGTACAAATACCGTTCTCGCAGAACCGGCAATACATGAAACGCAATGTCATAGGTCATCGTCTTCTCTACATAACATATATCCTAGTTCCGAGCTTTAGAAAAGGAATTGGTGTAATATTTCGCCCTTTTCTATGGCTCGGAACTACCTAAGGAACTAGTGCTAGCGAACTACAAACTTTCCCCGCGAGGTTTAAAGTTTAAGAAGTCAGCAATCTTTATCTACAAGTATTAAGCTCGTTTAATGTTCGCTCACAAACATTTAAACTAATTTAATATTCACGCCAAACTTGGAAAGAAAAACTTAAATTTCAAATAAAGTCTCCACGAAATAGGTTGAGCAAAACAGGTTTTCCTAAATATTACTTCCCTTTATGCCCATTAAGGATGGAAGGAGTGATATTAATTAAAATTTAATCGGCTCAATATGTCGCCGGAAAATGACAACAAAACCAAACATTTAAAATAACAAAAGCAGTAAAACAAGAATTGTTAAACAAACGACGATTTCGCTAACAAAAGGAAAGTATCACAACAACAATCAGTAACCACACCAACAAAAGTTAGCAATCCAAGCATCGAGAAGGTATGCTGTCAGTCACAATATCTGCTAGGACAATGCTGTTACAACAGCAATGAAAACGAAATAGCCATAATTAGAATAATGACAGCCACAACAACAACAAAGTATTCCTTTAATACATACATGGGTCGGCAGATTTGCAAATGCAGGTGTATAAGTGAGAGCGCTTATACACGCGCTGTGATCGTCCGAATTATATTTTTAACATTCGCTGACCAAACAAGCGACACGTCCACGCGATGTGGTTTCGCCCCTTGCTCAGCGACTACAAAATCATTTGGTAAATAAAGAGCGCAACGTGTCTGTGTGATGAGTCCAACTTGTTTGACTGATCTTAAGATATATGGGGCGCCGATGCTTGCTTTAATATTGCCAAAAAAACAACAAAAATTCTGTTAACAAGCCACAGCTGGTGATTTAATACGTCGGTGTAAATGAGTTAAGCAAATACACAAAGGCAGTTAAAGAATCACACAAACTCAATTGGAGAGTAAGCGCCATGAAAGATGCCTAGCTGCCACAGGATACCATCCACCCTCGGTATCAATAAGCAAAATGTTTGTATAGCTATAGCGCACCGCACACCGCTAATGAGCAGTAATTAAAATATATACATATATTTAAACTCATTGGCGTAATATTTCGTTGACCTGCAGTGAATGCTAACAGTAGGTGAATGAGCTGGTAGAATTTGAGGGTGAATGGAAGGTGAGTATGAGGTTGCGCGTGCGCGCCACACAACATAAATGCTTCTTATTTTTGTCTGTATTAAAGCCATCAGATTACTCACAGTCCAGTGAGTAAACAAGAGGGAAGCAATGAAAGCGAAAGGGAATGAAATACAAAGGAGCAAAAATGAAAACAAGAGTGAAGATAAATTTAACTCACACCTTAACCCAATTTATACCTTCACAACGTGCGGACAGAGTCAAATCATGTTGACATCTCAGATGTTTGTTTAAATTAATGCATTTTTCTATACATGCCCCTAACAAATAAACGATTATATTTGTATGTATACATGTGTTAGGACAAATATCTATGTACACACCTACATATATGTAAATATTTGGTTTACACTTTGTGTAAATTTAAGTAACCGAATTTTATATTGTTTAATATTTTAGAAAAAGTGAGATCAAGAATACAGTATCAACAAATTGTCAACTACATATCTATTAGAGCAAGATCCCAGGGCCGCCAGACATCACTTATTTTCTGATGGATGAAACCAATACTGCTGGATAGTCCTCCCCGAATCTAGAACGAATTGGAAAATCTCAAAGCTGTACCTAGGTCTTGGGCCTGGAAATCGGGGGTCAAAGTCGCAAAAAAATTACCCTAACTTCACTTATTTTCTGATGGATGATTTTCACATATTTGTCGTGGATCACCACCCCGCGTCGGTATCAAGTGTTGTTAGACCCGTACCATGGTCTAGGCTCCAGGCAGACACCCTAAGTTCGAGGATTTTCCTATGAAAATTAATTCCGTTTTAACAATATAACAGATTTGGCCAACTTTGGTTGCTTCTAACTACCCAATTTTCCCATTTTTTGTAGAGCACTACCCTCAAGTATTATCAAGCATTTTTACACATCATGGCAAAAACTTCAGCCAGACACCTCAAAACTCGGCAATTATCATAATTCTTACTGCGCCTTCACAGGTTTGAGCGGATTGGTTACACTATGGCAGGTTTTAAATAGCGGATCTTTACACATGTGTCACAGAACTCTACCCTTAAGTAGAATCAGCCATTTCCAGGCATCATCCCATGAAAAAAACTGCAGCCAGACACCTCAAAGCACAGGCACTTTTCATCATTTTTAATGCGCTTAGACATGTTTAAGTGGGTTTAAACAACTTTGGCTGCTTTTAAATGGCGGATCGTTACACATGTGCCATACAACACTACCCTTAATTGGTATCAGTCATTTTTAGACTTCTCCCCATTACAAAAACTTCAGCCAGACACCCCAAAACTGAGGAATTTTACTAATTCTTACTGCGCTTTCACTTGGTCCTACTTTGGCTGCTTTTAAAGGGCAGATCTTTTCACATGTGTCGTAGAAGACTACCCTTAAGTGGTATCAGACATTTCTAGACTTCGTCCCATGGAAAAAACTTCGGCCAGACACGTCAAAGCAGAGGAATTTTTAGAATTCCTACGGCGCTTTCACATGTTTAAGCGGGTTGCTTGATTATGTCCTATAGAGATCAATTGAACCCATTTTGGTCATGGGACGAAGTCTAAAAATGTCTGATACCACTTAAGGGTAGTCTTCTACGACACATGTGAAAAGATCTGCCCTTTAAAAGTAGCCAAAGTTGGACCAACCTGCTTAAACAAGTGAAATCGCAGAAAAAGTTAGGAAAATTCCTCAGTTTTGGGGTGTCTAGCTGAAGTTTTTGTCATGGTACGAAGTCTAAAAATGTCTGATACCACTTAAGGGTAGTCTTCTACGACACATGTGAAAAGATCTGCCCTTTAAAAGCAGCCAAAGTTGAACCCCCCCACTTAAACAAGTGAAATCGCAGTAAAAAATAGGAAAATTCCTCAGTTTCGGGGTGTCTGGCTGAGGTTTTTGTCTAAAAATGTCTGATACCACTTAAGGAAAGTCTTCTACGATACATGCGAAAAGATCTTCCCTTTAAAAGTAGTCAAAGTTGGACCAACCTGCTTAAACAAGTGAAATCGCAGTAAAAATTAGTAAAATTCCTCAGTTTTGGAGTATCTGGCTGAAGTTTTTGTCATGGGACGAAGTCTAAAAATGTCTGATACCACTTAAGGGTAGTCTTCTACGACACATGTGAAAAGATCTGTCCTTTAAACGTAGCCAAAGTTGGACCAACCCGCTTAAACAAGTGAAAGCGCAGTAAGAATTAGTAAAATTCTTCAGTTTTGGGGTGTCTGGCTGAAGTTTTTGTCATGCACACAGAATAATTTTCATGTTGAATCAACACTTTTTCAGGTTATTATTTTTCAACACTATCGCTCAGGTTGTTTTAACATGAAGCTGGTTTTTAACTGTTCCTACATGTTAGATCAACATGAAGGAACAGTGTGAATTTAACATGATCACAAAGGTTTGAATCAACATGATTTCCTGTTGATACAACATTATTTTTCTTGTTAAATCAACACGATCAGACATGTTAAATTAACACTATACTATGTTGAAATAACACTTTCGTCCTGTTAAATTTACACGATCTATCATGTTAATTTAACAGGATTTTATTGTTAAATTAACACGATCTATCATGTTAATTTAACAGGTTTTTATTGTTAAATTAACCCTTAAAATAAAACACCTTGTTTTTGATTTTTTTAATTTTTATTTGGTTAATTCATTTATCGAAAACCTTTAACATACATATTTTCAGGTATGAAAGAATATAATGCTTGTATAATTTATTAACACGATCTGTCATGTTAATTCAACATGTTTTTATTGTTAAATCAACACGATCTATCATGTTAAATTAACACCATCTATCATGTTAAATTAACACGATCATCATGTTAAATTAACACGATCATCATGTTAAATTAACACGATTATCATGTTAAATTACACGATCATCATGTTAAATTAACACGATCATCATGTTAAATTAACACGATCTATCATGTTAAATTAACACGATCATCATGTTAAATTAACACGATCATCATTTTAAATAATAAAAGTACACACCATGCAGTCAAATTCCGAACTACTCAGCAAACATACTAGTTCATTGACTAACCATTTTGTGGCATATGCATACCAGTTCATTGTTGATTAGTTTTAAAACCAGTCAATGCCAAACTACTCAGCGAAAATTCTAGTTCATTGACTATATATTTTGTGGTGTATTTATACTAGTTCATTGCTGATTAGCCTCAAACCAGTCAAGGCCAAACTACTTAGCAAACAATATAGTTCAATGACTATACATTTTGTGGTGTATTCTAACTAGTTCACTTCTGATCACCTTTAAACCAGTCAAGGCCAAACTACTCAGCAAACAATATAGTTCAATGACTAAACATTTTGTGGTGTATTCATACTAGTTCACTTCTGATCACCTTTAAACCAGTCAATGTCGATCTACTCAGCAAACAATATAGTTCACTGACTATACATTTTGTGGTGTATTCATACTAGTTCATTTCTGATCACCTTTAAACCAGTCAATGTCCAACTACTCAGCAAACAATATAGTTCATTGACTATACATTTTGTGGTGTATTTATACTAGTTCATTGCTGATTAGCTTCAAACCAGTCAAGGCCAAACTACTCAGCAAACAATATAGTTCATTGACTATACATTTTGTGGTGTATTCATACTAGTTCATTTCTGGACACCTTTAAACCAGTCAATGTCGAACTACTCAGCAAATAATATAGTTCATTGACCATACATTTTGTGGTGTATTCATACTAGTTCATTTCTGATCACCTTTAAACCAGTCAATGTCGAACTACTCAGCAAATAATATAGTTCATTGACCATACATTTTGTGGTGTATTCATACTAGTTCATTTCTGATCACCTTTAAACCAGTCAATGTCCAACTACTCAGCAAACAATATAGTTCATTGACCATACATTTTGTGGTGTATTTATACTAGTTCATTGCTGATTAGCTTCAAACCAGTCAAGGCCACACTACTCAGCAAACAATATAGTTCACTGACTATACATTTTGTGGTGTATTCATACTAGTTCATTTCTGATTAGCTTTAAACCAGTCAATGCCAAACTACTCAGCAACATTATAGTTCTACGCCTAAACATTTTGTGGTGTATTCATACCAGTTAATTTCTGAATACCTTCCAACTAATCAATTCCAAACTACTCAGCAGACACCTAGCTCGTTTACTATACATTTTACGAATGTTTTTATACTAGTTCTTTGCTGATTACCCTTAAACCAATAAATGCCAATCTAATCAGAAAACATACTAGTATACAACTATAATTTGCTGGGCGAAATCATACTAGTCACAAAAATCCTGGTTCGTACTACACCTTTTCCAGCTGTATTTGAGAAAAGGTCACATGTATTTGAGAAACGCGCAAATCTATTTGAGAAAAGGAAAATGTATTTGAGAAAAGTGAAAATGTATTTGAGAAACAGGCAAATCTATATGAGAAATGGGTAAATGTATTTGAGAAAGGGAAAATGTATTTGAGAAAAGCGAAAATGTATTTGAGAAATGGGCAAATGTATTTAAGAAAAGCTAAAAAATATTCTAGAAAACGGTGTAATTCAATATACATATAATTTTGATGTATTGAAGTACACAGGTTTTTTAGTATATTTTCAAGCTTTTCTGAAATACAATTGCCCATTTCTCAAATACATTTTCCCTTTTCACAAATACATTTTCCTTTCCTCAAATACATTTAACCGTTTCTCAAACACATTTTCCACTTTCTAAAATACATTTTCCTTTTCTCAAATACATTTACCCATTTCTCAAATAGATTTGCCCGTTTCTCGAATACATTTGACCTTTTCTCAAATACAGTTGGAAAAGGTGTAGTATGCAAGTATGTATGAATCTCGGGTTGAAATTATACTACATCTTTTTCAGTTTATATTCAGAAAGTTTTCTGAATATCAATTGTAATTTTCTGAATGTCAATTGTATTTTTCTGAATATCAAATGGAAATCCTGAATTTGAATTGTAATTTTCTAAATATAAAATGTTACTTTCTGAATATAAACTGAAAAAGGTGTAGTCAGAAAAAGCCTAATCTATTTTAGAAAAATTATAATTAGAAAAATTCCATTTCATACTACATACATTATTATTATAAGGCCTTATTACACCGCAACCATTAGTACGATCTATTGTACTACATGGTACTATGCAAACATTATTTGAAATTTTTGGTTTGCTTCTTTTTTTCTCTTGTAATTCACAGATGCTTTTTCGTGTTTGCCTAAATACAAATATGATGCTGATGTATATATGATCTGGTATGTCAACTGCTATATTTCTTGTGTATATACACAGAAATAAATATAGTTTAAAAAAATTAAAACTCACGCTTTTAGAGAGTATTGAACTAAAAATTTCAAAATAATTTTAAAAACCCTACACAGTAGTATTGTGGAAAAAGCGTGGTCCGCTTTGTTCCATAATCTTCGTTTTTTATTTAAATTATTTTTACCTTTTTAGTGCAAAATTCTTTAAAAGCGCGTGTTTTCGCTTTTTAAACTATATTTATTTTTTACTTTTTAGTTAAATGTGTTATGAAGTAATCGATATATATATCGAAGTATACCGCAGTGCAAACGAAACCTCGGGCCTCCACTTTCGTTTGATGCCCATATTGTAGGCAATTTTCAATATTATTGGACAACCTCATTTTGACGGATAACTCAGTTATCGATAAATATATCGAAATATTCCAAAGTCCAATAGAAACCTGTGGACCTTCCCTTTCGTTTGATACAGGCAGTAGGCATTATGACCGATAACTTAGTTATCGATAAATATATCGAAGTCCAAATGCAACCTCCTATCGTTTGACACCCATATTGAAGGCACATTTTAAGGTTTTTGTGACAGTCATATGCCACTATCGGGTAGATTGAAGTAGAGTTACATACAAATAAGCAAACATACATATGAATGTATGTACAAGTTAAGCTAATGAAAGCGCAGTAAAGAAACTAGCATTATGTGGGAAAAGCGTCGAGCGTCGATATACGAAAATTATGGCACAAAGCGGACCACGCTTTTTCCATAATACTACTGTGTAGGGTTTTTAAAATTATTTTCAAATTTTTAGTTCAATACTCTCTAAAAGCGTGAGTTTTAGTTTTTTTAAACTATATTTATTTTTTACTTTTTAGTCAAATGTCCTATGAATTTATCGATAAATATATCGAAAAATACAGCAGTCCAAACGAAACCTCTGGACTTCCACTTTCGTTTGATACCCATATTATTAGAAAATTTTAAGGCATTTGGCCTCATATTTTGACAATAATTCAGTTATCGATAAATTTATCGAAATATATCGAAGTCCAAATGAAACCTGGGGCCTTTCCCTTTCGTTTGATACCCATATTGTAGGGAATTTTTTAGGTTTTTGGGCAATCATATTTTGACCGATAACTCAGTTATCGATAAATTTATCGAAATATATCAAAGTCCAAATGAGACCTGGGGCCTTCACCTTTCGTTTGGTACCCATATTGTAGGGCATTTTTAAGGTTTTTGGGCAATTATATTTTGACCGATAACTCAGTTATCGATAAATTTATCGAAATATATCGATGTCCAAGTGAAACCTGGGGCCCTCACCTTTCGTTTGATACCCATATTGTGGGGAATTTTCAAGGTTTTAGGGCAATCATATTTTGACCGATAACTCAGTTATCGATAAATTTATCGAAATATGTCGATGTCCAAGTGAAACCTGGGGCCCTCACCTTTCGTTTGATACCCATATTGTAGGGAATTTTTTAGGTTTTTGGGCAATCATATTTTGACCGATAACTCAGTTATCGATAAATTTATCGAAATATATCGAAGTCCAAATGAGACCTGGGGCCTTCACCTTTCGTTTGATACCCATATTGTAGGGCATTTTTTAGGTTTTTGGGCAATTATATTTTGACCGATAACTCAGTTATCGATAAATTTATCGAAATATGTCGATGTCCAAGTGAAACCTGGGGCCCTCACCTTTCGTTTGATACCCATATTGTGGGGAATTTTCAAGGTTTTTGGGCAATCATATTTTGACCGATAACTCAGTTATCGATAAATTTATCGAAATATATCGAAGTCCAAATGAGACCTGGGGCCTTCACCTTTCGTTTGATACCCATATTATAGGGCATTTTTTAGGTTTTAGGGCAATTATATTTTGACCGATAACTCAGTTATCGATAAATTTATCGAAATATGTCGATGTCCAAGTGAAACCTGGGGCCCTCACCTTTCGTTTGATACCCATATTGTAGGGAATTTTTTAGGTTTTTGGGCAATTATATTTTGACCGATAACTCAGTTATCGATAAATTTATAGAAATATGTCGAAGTCCAATTGAAACCTGGGGCCCTCACCTTTCGTTTGATACCCATATTGTGGGGAATTTTCAAGGTTTTTGGGCAATCATATTTTGACCGATAACTCAGTTATCGATAAATTTATCGAAATATATCGAAGTCCAAATGAAACCAGGGGCCTTCCCCTTTCGTTTGATACCAATATTGTAGGGAAATTTTAAGGTTTTCGGGCCACTGGGGCTTAAACCGAACGAGAGTTACATACATACAAGCAAGCAAACAAACAAACATACAAGTGAACCTAATAAAAGCGTGGTAAAAAGGCACTGGTAAAATCTACAATCTCGTGCTGTTATCCTGAAGTTGACCAAATTTTGGTTGTTTGAACGGTATTTTTTGTTGAAGTAACTGTATTCAGATCTTTTATGATCCCTCTGTATCTTTTATAATCCCATTTTGGCCAGGTTTGTTTGGATGTCCGGCACCCTTGATGAGGAGAGAAATCTCCATATTATTAGGTGTTCTAACTGGGCACTGCTTTATTGGTAGGCACGCAGAAGGTGTGCCCTACCGACGATGCTGTAGGAGCTGCAAAGATGATGAGGAAGAGGAAACGGTGAAGCACCTCATCTGCAACTGCCCGCGAGAACGCGCTTTTTGGGAGTTCCCTTCCTGGATAGCCTACTATGTGGGGATACTACTATGTGGAAAATCCCAACAAAAATCAGGGAAGCACACTATAAGTTGGAAGAGAAGTTCGGCAAAAGTCTCGTTAGAGGTTATGACAACCTGTTGGTATATAACCGCCATTTTTTTACGTTGCGGCATAAACTTGAGTATATTGACAACAACAATATAAATTGACTCTAACAATGCTCCTTTAACTCGAGTGTATGGCCCAGCATGAAAGCAGTCTTACTTTGACTCTTTTTGATGTAAAAATAAGACTTACTTTTATCTATATATACATATGTGGGACCGGAACTCCGCAGTGGACTACAAACTTAACCTTGAATAACCTTAATTTACCTTACCTAAAAATACAACTCCAAAGCCCCAATTACATAAAACTTTGACAAATGCGCGCCTCGTTTTTGAGCATTTGCAGAAATTTCGCTTCGCTTTACGTTTAAAAAACTTTGAATGAAAGTGGATCCTACAAAGTTGAATACAATATATAATCAAACTTGACGAACGCGGAATTTGAAAGGAGCCATTGCAAGTTGAATTCAATAATTAAATTAAAAATACAATAAACAACATAATTTAAAAAATATAGAAAAAAAAAACTTGTGTCAACTTTACCGAGAATCGAACTCAGAGCCTTTAGCTCATTTTTGGCTGTGTATGAACTAGTATATAAACTGGTATAATGCTGATGCAGAGGCTGACTAGTATACCAATTGGTATGGTGCTGATGCAGAAGAGGACAATTGCTTTTCTTTTTCTCTTGCAACTGCTTCTTTTTTACCTTGTAATTCACAGATGCTTTTTCGTGTTTGGGTAAATACAAATAGTCGCTGCTTTCAAAAGAATAAACTGGTATATTGCTGATGTAGAGGCTGACTATGATACTGGTGCATAGACCGACTAGTATACCAACTGGAATGAATGTCAAATTCGTGGACTAGTATGACAAGTGGTACGATCTGAATGGGCATAATGATTAGTATGTCCTGCCGCATAGACTGAGCAATATGTCAACTGGTATGATTCTGATGTACATATGAACTAGTACGTCAACTGGTAAGATTCTGATGCATATATGAACTAGTATTTCAAATGGTATATTTCTGATGCAAATTTGAACTAGTATGTCAACTGATATGATTATGATGCATAAGTGAACTGGTATGTGAACTGGTATGATTCTGATGCATAAATGAACTACTATATCAACTGGTATGATTCCGACGCATATATGAACTAGTATGACAACTGGTATGATTCCGATGCTTTTTTTAACTAGTCTGTCAATTGGTATGATTCTGATGCATATATGAACTAGTCTGTCAACTGGTATGATTCTGATGCATAAATGAACTACTATATCAACTGGTATGATTCCGACGCATATATGAACTAGTATGACAACTGGTATGATTCCGATGCTTTTTTTAACTAATCTGTCAACTGGTATGATTCTGATGCATATATGAACTAGTCTGCCGACTGATATGATTATGATGCATAAATGAACTGATATGTCAACTGGTATGATTCTGATGCATAAATGAACTACTATATCAACTGGTATGATTCTGACGCATATATGAACTAGTATGACAACTGGTATGATTCCGATGATTTTTTTAACTAGTCTGTTAATTGGTATGATTCTGATGCATTAATGAACTAGTCTGTCAACTGGTATGATTCTGATGCATATAAGAAGTAGTCTGTCAACAGGTATGATTCTGATGCATATATGAACTAGTCTGCAAACTGGTATGATTCTGATGCATATATGAACTAGGCTTTCAACTGGTATGATTCTGATGTATATATGAACTAGTCTGCCAACTGGTATGATTCTGATGTATATGTGAACTATTCTTTCAACTGGTACGATCCTGACGCATATCCGAACTAGTATCTTAAATGGTATGATACTGATGTATATAATAACAAGTATATCAACTGGTATATTCCTGATGCAGAGGCTGGCTAGTCAGCCAATTGGTATGGTGCTGATGCAGAGAAGGACAATTGCCATCTCGTAGGACATCGCCGTGTTAAAAATACCAGTTGCTAATATGGAAAAATTACAGAACTCGAACTAGTTGAGGCCGCCCGGCTGACTGGTATTTGATTAGTATAAAACTAGTTAAGTTGACTGCAGGGCATATACTTATTTTAATCCAATCATTGGCAACTTCTGCATCGAAAACAGCAACAACAAGCCCCAATCTGAAAATTAAATAAAAATTGGTTCATTGAAAGCTCTTTAAATTATCCAAGCGATTGTAAAACTGGTAGCACACGTCCAATTAATGTAGGGATAAGTATCAAACGACGCCTTTTCTACCCGGTAGCCATAATCCGAAAGCGCTTCCATTGTATTTATGTATAGTGCGCGTTGTTTTTAACCTACCCCGACATTTTTGGACGTGTTTTAGCAGGAAGCGTTTACAAAATATGAAAAACAACACAAATTACTTACCCAAAACTTTTTGCAAAACTTCACAACTTATTCGCAAGTTAAGAAACTATAAATTTGACAACATATTAATTATTTATAATATCTACAACTTTTCATCAAGTCGGTATCTACACACTGACTTAAATTCTGTTCTTTTGAGAACAATTCTGGTCACAAGCTTTGATGGGGAACAGATGATGCTCGAAAACAACACTTGTTCATGTTAAAACAAACCGAATGTAGTGTAAGGGAGACACACTAATGTAATTCTAATACAGAAATATTTCATGTTATTCTAACCATACGCTTCATGTTAAAATGTTGGGGAACAGATGGCAGTCGAAAACAACACTTGTTCATGTTAAAACAAACCGAATTTATTGTAAGGGATACACACTAATGTAATTCTAATGCAGAAGTACTTCATGTTATTTTAACCATACGCTTCATGTTAAAATGTTCGTGTTGATTTTCCGAAATTGTTTTTGTTTTACGTACAAGAGGTGTTCATGTTGATTTAACATGAATCATGTTAACTAAAAATGTAAGAAATTTTTCTGTGTGTGGGACGAAGTCTAAAAATGTCTGATACCACTTAAGGGAAGTCTTCTACGATACATGCGAAAAGATCTGTCCTTTAAACGTATCCAAAGTTGGACCAACCTGCTTAAACAAGTGAAAGCGCAGTAAAAATTAGGAAAATTCCTCAGTTTTGGGGTGTCTGGCTGAGGTTTTTGTCATGGGGCGAAGTCTAAAAATGACTGACACCAATTAAGCGTAGTGTTGTACGGCACATGCGTACCGATCCGCCATTTAAAGGCAACCAAAGTTGTTTAAACCCACTTAAACATGTCTAAGCGCATTAAAAATGATGAAAAGTCTCTGTGCTTTGAGGTGTCGGGCTGCTAGGGGTAGTGTTTTACGACACATGTGCAAAGATCCGTTATTTTAACATAGCCAAAGTTGAACAAACTCGCTTAAACAAGTGAAATCGATGTAAGAATTACAAAAATTCCCGAGTTTTGAGATGTCTGGCTGAAGTTTTTGCCATGGGACGAAGTCTAAGAATACTTGATTTTACTTGAGGGTAGTGTCCTATAACACATGTGTAAAGATCCGTCATTTAAAAGCAGTAAAAGTTGGACAAACTTGATTGAACAAAAGAAAGCAAAGTAATTGGAAAAGAAAAGTTCTCGAACTTTGAGGTGTCTGGCTGAAGTTTTTGTCATAGGGTGATGCCTGGAAATGGCTGATTCTACCTAAGGGTAGTGCTATGTGACACATGTGTAAAGATCCGCTATTTAAAAGTTGCCAAAGTGTGACCAATCCGCTCAAACCTTTGAAAGCGCAGTAAGAATTTTGAAAATTCCCGAGTTTTGAGGTGTCTGGCTGAAGTTTTTGCCATGGGACGATGCCTAAAAATGCTTGATAATAGTTGAGGGTAGTGTTCTACAAAAAATGGGAAAAATTGGGTAGTTAAAAGCAGCCAAAGTTGGCCAAATATGTTAAATTGTTAAAACGGAATTAAACGGTACAGCTTTGAGATTTTCACATTCGTTCTAGATTCGGGGATGACTATCCAACAGTATTGGTTTCATCCATCAGAAAACTAAGTGATGACTGGCGGCCCTGGGATCTTGGTCACTGATAGTCAAGCAGTGGAGCTTAACAAACATTTATTATAAAAGCTGGCAGCTGCTTACTTCAACATGTTTAATACCCTAACGGCCCTAACTTAAGCTTAAATAAAAAGTGAGAACCTAAAGAAAATAATTATTCACATCAATAAATTTTACATCACGTGATTTTATGTAAAACAAGAAACTGGCATTCCTTTATCTTAATCTTAATCTTGCATCTACTTTCAAATGAATGACATCATATCTTATGTCAAATATCATTATACTGTATCAAATGATATCAAGTAAATCGATCGTGATAATTTTTGAGACATGTTTTTCGATTTTATTTGCAAACCAAATAAGAATAAATCTATAGAGATCTGAGGCATGCTCAGTTAATAGTTGACTGCAAAATTATTAATAAATAAGATCATATTCCATACGTTAACGACAAACAATTTCGATGTGCAGCCATATTCCTACCATGGATTAGTGTACTCCAAATTACATCTATTATAAACTATATTAGATTCGTCAGGATCAAAATATGTCACTCCAAGCATTCATATTATATCATATCATATGATCTCAAGTCATGCGACCTGAAATATTTTCGTGGTATGACTTGTTATTTTATTTTGCATGCGGACTACATAAAACTAAATATTAAAATAGCATATGCATATGCTTATGGTAAAGGCCTATCACATCACCTGATGGGCAAGATCTAATAGCGCCTGCTGAGGATGACTCAAAGCCTTTTGTATCACCCGATTCGGAGAATGTTGTATTAGCTGTTGAGTAGTATTTCGCCGTAGCAGACTTGTAGAGCATTGTACCACATCACCTCTTGAGCAGGATATAAACATCACATGACGAGCAATCGAATGATGTTGTATCAGCTCATTGCAATCACCTGATTGGGCCAATATTATACATCGTGATTTGAAGTGTATCGCCCTATCCTCGCACTAGATAATTTCCGGCCTCCAACAAAAGGTGGCATGTGATCGGATGAACAAGGTATCATATCACCTGGCGAGAAAAATATCGCATCATTTGATTTAAAGGATTTGGAATCACCTCATAAGCAACAGGTGCGCATCATAAAAAAGGTACCACAATTTAATATGAGGAAAATCAATTGATTGAAGGAATTTAAGGACTAGTTAAACAAAGTGAAAACCCCGGCCGGTTATACATACGGTGTCAAAAGAAAATGTGCACCATAAAATTGCAATTTTCACCAATCATTTCTTCTTTTTGAATATTTTCGCAAATTTTTATGAAAGTACTCCTAGAAATACAGCATGTGCTTTTTTAATTAAAGCTAAACAGTTTGTGCAAAATTCAGAAAACATATTATCAGCCAATTTTCCAACTTTTTGCACAGAATATTTATATTTTTTCGAGTACGCAATTTTGTGTCTCGTCGAAAATCTAAAAATTCTGTGCAAAAAGTTGGAAAATTTGCTGAAATTTTGTCTAATTTTCCCGAAATTTGCACAAACTTTTTAGCTTTAATTAAAAAGCACATGCTGTATTTCTGGGAATAATTTCATAAAAAAGTAGCGAAAATATTCAAAAGGAAGAATTGATTAGTGAAAATTGCAATGAAGCAATAGGCAAAATCGCATACCTCTACTAAAGTACCCAACCAAACACACACTCAATGTGTGACGTAATGCGATTTCATCTGCGGAAGGAATATGGAATGGCTTGAAAGGTATTAGGTGCTACAGCGACATTGCGGAAGGGGGTAAGCTCAATGTGAAGATTGAAAGGCCCATACCGACTGCCACTGATAGATTGTGTGGTGGAAGTGAATGATTGCCAACGTGGAATGTGAAATACCACGAAAAAATTTATAAATACATATTCCGAAAACGAATGCGTATATGAAACCCCTAATTTCAGGGAGCACTGACCTTGATACGTGAAAGTAGTGTTCGCAATGCGGTTTATAACGTATTCGGGGCTGGGGGTGAAACGTGCTTCAATTCAACCATTCCATAGTTGTTGTTTTTCTCAAATTTTATTTTATGTTGTTGGCGTTTTCAGGCGCACAAGTGGTTGCGATAAATAAATCTGCCAATGAATAACTGATATTTGTTGAATGAATGAAAATACCAAGCCAATAAATACTGTCGTCTTTTCACCGATTGTACGTTCTTTGTTTTTTATGAGTGCGCCAAAGTTGTTGACAATTTTTGTTTTCGAAAATACATATGTATATTTCCATCAATACCAAAGTTCATTGCTTAATTTCGCTAAATTTTGAATTCGTGTTGTCCCCCCTGTTTTTACTTAAGTAAACTCCCCCCTTTTTTTATACCTTTCATGAACATGAAATGGTATTATAACTTTGGTCCGATGTTTGTAAGTATGAGAAGAAGAAGAGATGGGCCCATCAATAAGTATACCGAAATGATGAGGATGACGAGGTGAGTTGATTTAGCCATGTCCGTCTGTCCGTCTGTCTGTCTGTCTGTTTGAACGCAAACTAGTCTCTCACTTTTTGAGATATTTGGCTGAAATTTTGTATGCGGCCACCATTTTCTAATATAAGAATCATTTGTCGGAACCAGCAAGATCGGGCCGAAATTACATATAGCTCCCATACAACCGATTGTTCCGATAAACGGATTTTGGGCTATAACTCCTGTAATTAAAGAGGTAGGAACGTGAAACTTTGTGAGAATTGCTAATTTTATATAAGAAATATCGATGTTGAAAACCATTGAGATGCGATAAATATTTTACATAGCTCCCATACAATCGATTATTCCGATAAAGGGATTTTGGGTTATAACTCCTGTAATTATATAGGTAGGGTCGTAAAATTTCGTAACTATTGCTCTGTTAGAATGGAATGTCGATGTTAAAAATAATACACATCGCCCCCATATAATCGATAGTTCCGTTAATTTCATGAGCTAAAGTTAAATTCACACAGGCTGTGTGTGAACAGTGAAAATCGTGACGCTTATTCACGGCCGCCGTGGTGTAGCGGTTAAGTGTTCGGCCTTCTACACCAAGTCGTGGCGGTTCGATGCCCGGCAAAAGTAACATCAAAAATTATTTAGAAAAAGAATTTTTCTAAAACGGGGTCGCCCCTCGGCAGTAGTTTGGCAAACTCTCCGGGTGTATTTCTGCCATGAGAAGCTTCTCAGCAAAAAATTCATTTGCTTTGCAAGTGCCGTTCGGAGTCGGCAAAAAACTGTAGGTCCCGCCAACTTGTAGGAAAAACTCAAAAAGCAACACACCACAAGTTGGAAAGAGAAGCACGGCTAAAAATCTCGTTAGAGGTTATGATGATAACCTGTAGGTATATCGCCGCCATTAGTTTTTTTTTTTTTTTTTTTTTTTTTTTTTTATATAGCCTTCGGCACAGCCGAAGACAGCTTTCCTTACTTGTTTTTATATAAAATAAGTCCACTCTTTTGTACAATGTACTCTATTGTATAATGCACTTACCATAGATGGTGCTCTTTCACAGCTGCACCCCTGCTGTACATTTAACACACAGCTTAAATATTTATCTCTGCTATGTGGCTCAGTGGAACCCTATATTGAGCTTAATAAATATGCTTAGTTATGCGATTGTTGTTGTTGTTGTAGCGAGGTGTAGCCCTGCCTAAATGTCAGACAGGGTCACCCCGGGTGTATTGCTCTTGGCCGGGTCGATATAAGAAAACGGCCCGGGTCGTTTCGGCACGATGGGTACAGCACAAGTACTGGTACCGTTCTCGTAGAACCGGCAATACAAGAAACTAGCCTTGTAGGCCATGTAGGTCATTTAGCGTTACCCAGGATGCACCAACGGGGAGGCGACCTACTTTTACAACCCCAACCTACTTTTACAACCATCGTCCTGATCATAACGGTATACTTATTAGTGGGTCTATCTCTTCTTCTTCTCATACTTACAAACATCGGACTAAAGTTATAATACCACTTCATGTTCATAAAAGGTATAAAAAAGTGTTTGAATGGACTGTAATGGTCCCTTAAATTATTTATTTGTGTGTATTTAATATATACACAAAGTCTTGGACTTGGAAAAGTTGGCGACGGCGAGTACCGCAGAAGATATAATGATGAGCTGTATGAGCTTTACGCAGACGTGGACATAGTTCAGCGAATTAAAACCCAGCGGCTCCGCTGGCTAGGACACCTGGTGCGAATGAACGAGGACGCTCCGGCCCAGAAGGTATTTTTATCGGCACCCGCCGGTGGAAGTAGAGGAAGAGGGAGACCACCACTTCGATGGCAGGACCAAGTAGAGGCAGACCTGCGAGCACGCGGTGTCTCTAATTGGCGCCAGTTGGCTCAACAAAGAACCGACTGGCGTAACATGTTGGACGGCCAAAATCGCCTAGGCGGTTAAAGGCTATTTTAAGTAAGTCAGTCTTGGACAGTATTTAAAATCGATAATACCATACATACACCATAGACGAAGATATCACATATAAATTTTGGTTCCGATCGGAGACCGTTGAGGCATGTCGCATGGGTTTCAAAGTTCAGGTTAGCTTATTAGTTTTTTCGTGCTGCGCGCTTAAGAGTGTCCGATCGGAAAAAAATTTACGTATGATATCGTACTTTGGTATTATCTATTTTAGCTATTAGATAAAAAGAAAAACATTTTTTGGTCTCCATAGGGCCACCGGAACTTTGAGGCCAATGTACCACGCCTTCCCTATTACACCGCGACCATTAGTACGATCTATTGTGAATGTCTTATATAACTACACACAAATGAAGGAGGTACAAAAAAAATGTAAGACCACTCTAATGTACAATGTACTTTCTTCTGCTTTATGAATTTGTTTGTTTAGATTTTTTCTGCTCTTTTTCCCCTTTCTGCAAAAAAATTAAACAAATAAACCAGATGAATGCGACAAATGCGAAACCCAAATATAGGAAAAATAACAGTTGCACGGTTGAGTAGACTGAAAAATTAAAAAATTCAGCGTTAAACTAGTTGAAGTAAATTCGGAATGGTAATGTCAGTGAAAGTACACAGTAAATCAGCTGAAAAAATTTGGCAACAAACCCATACAAAACAGTTTCAAAGGGTTTGGAGAACGGTTGCCGTTTTGGTGCATTTTGGACCAAAATTGGTCCTTTTTTATGTTTGGTCCACTGGTCCACTTTTTTCAGATTTGGTCCTTTTTAAAGGATTGTACACATAACCTGCTCTTATGTAAAAATTTCAATGTGTGAACGGGTTAAGTTTTGCAAAATATATATTAAAATCGACAGCACTGAATGTTTCAGTGGAACGGTCAGAACTGACAGCTTTAATCGATTAATATTGCTTTCTTACTGTCATCTTTAAGCAAAAGCGATCAAAAATTGCACAAGATAAGTTTTTGTTTACGCTCGTTATACATATGAAAATAAATAAAACGAACGATTACACTGAGAGAAATGCCTTGAATGGTGTGACAATATCTCTATTGATAGCGACGAGTTTGATTCACCTTAATTCAGAATGAACAATTTATCAAATATTATTTGCTTCCAATAAAAAGTTAAATAACATGTCAACCATTTCGATATGATGTACTGTTTTTTATATTTATGGATAGAATACTAATATATTTGAATGGCATGTAAATATCTATGGTCGTAATATGAATTTCTATTGTTGCTTATATGTTACTTTCAATGTGCACTTTCAACCTTTTTATTTCAGTGTATAGATTTGATTTAAAACCTGCTGTTTAAGAGGTTTCTTCTTAAAAAAACGAGGGCGCCAGAAACATCAGATCACCCACAACTTGTTGAAAGCGAAAACATGGAAAGGTAAAGTAATATTTCTTGGAAATGCATTCGCATTGCACTCATGAATTCATAATTTCAGCGATGAATTTGAAGAACCAAACCCAAAGGAGAAACGAAAATTTCGTAAAGAATGGCTACAAAAGTTTACGTGGCTTCGAGAGAGAAATGGAAACGCGTATTGTCAAGCATGCGAAAGAAATGTTATAAATCATGCATCAAAGTTGCAGCGCCATTCTCAACAAATTACACACGTTCAAAATGTAAACAAAAAGAGGAGTCAACCCAAACTTGACTATTTCGTTAGTACTGTAAATTCGTCGCTCCAAACCCAAATTCGACAGGCAGAATTAGCGTTCATTCATTTATTGGCGCTTAACCGCCTAAGCGATGTTGGCCGAGAAGGTCGTCAACATTAAAGGGGGTTCTCATCCGAGGCTTTAATACATTTTTCATTGGACTAAATTTTTTACGTGGCGGGTCCCAAACCCAGCGCACAACCCGTTTCGGGGTTTTTGGAAAATATTTACACATTTATATAGCGAGCCGCTTGCTTCAAGACAGACGCCCGCTTGCAACCGCACCTCATGGTGAACAGACGCTGCGCAAAAACCTCGGTGAGCCCTTAAACCAAGTATGTCAGAGTGGCCCCACCGGGGCTCCCTCTCTTTCTGCCGCGAGCCTAGGTAGCTCCCGTTGCCCATAGTGCACGAACGAGGACGCAAGAGTCGGGATTGAGCAAGGTCACTTAGCAACCACACTCCATTACACTCCAATTAGCGTTGGTTATGTTTATAATATCTCATAATCTGCCATTTTTATTAATGGACTATTTGCCGCAATTACTGGCTGTATGCTGTCCAGATTCCATAATTGCCCAATCTATACATTGTGCCAGAACGAAGGCGACAATGTTAGCGGAAGTGCTCGGGACCAAAGCAAGGGAAAATAGTGTGGCAGATTTAAGAGTATCAAAATTTTCTCTAATTGTAGATGAAACCACGGACTTAACTTACAAAAAATGTTTGGTATTAGTGGTGAGATACTTTGATAAACTTTCTTTCAGGATTTTGAGATATCCTAACCTAAAAGTGCAAAAAACACCGTTTTTGCCTATTTTTGAGGTTATATATATACGACCGATTTTTTTTTTTAAAAGCAAACTTTGCATCTTCAAGAAGAAGTCTTCCTCTTACGAATGGCGTTGAGTTTGCTCAAATATCTTTTTTTTTCGCTAAGATAGAGCAATTTAAAGTAAGAGGTATGTGTTCTACTGCATCATACCTACGTTAATTCAGTGGTTTTTCAGCTATAGGAAAATTAGCAAATTTATAAACTTTAAATTGCTCTATCTTAGCGAAAAAAAAGATATTTGAGCAAACTCAACGCCATTCGTAAGAGGAAGACTTCTTCTTTAAGATGCAATGTTTGCTTTAAAAAAAATCTGTCGTATATATATAACCTCAAAAATAGGCAAAAACGGTGTTTTTTGCACTTTTAGGTTAGAATATCTCAAAATCCTGACGTGATAGAGGAATTCTGCGTCCAGATTTGAATTCAGCGCATCGAAAACCTTTAGGAAAGTATGGTCTGGCTTACGGTCAAATTTCTTGTCGGCCTGTGTTATTGAACAATGGGAACCGCTCCATCTGTATTTCTTATCATCAGGTCTGGAAGTTAAAGGCGTGCGTGCTAAAAAATACCTGAAGCCATGTCAGATGCTAAAATAAAAGTTTACTTTTTTTTGCCTTTCATATTAAAAATAATAAACAATTTAAATAAAGAATTCCAATCAGAAAAGGTTCGGCTGCCATTTTTATATTCACAGCTTGAAATAAATTTTAAGTTAATGTTGGCCAATTACATGCACACTATCGTTATTAAAAATACTATAGCTCAGGAAAACTTCAACATTTACAATAAAACAAATTTTATGCCAAAGACATTTATGAATCCGAAAAGTAATTGATTAAAACAAATATATTAAGTTTTTATATGAGTTCTTAAGCCAAATACAAAAATGGTTCGATTTCGGAAGAAGCGAAATTTAGGGTCTCATTATGTATGACGAATGATAGCTTCCAAAATCGCATTTAAAAAAAAAAAAACCTATGGAGCGAATAAAAATGATTCATAATGCGATGGCTATGCGATAATGTGAGCAGACGAATCATTCGTCTGAGCTATCGTTCGCCATACATAACGAGGCTCTTACAATTTAAGCATTATAACCCCTAACGTGGTATTATCTGATGCAGAAATATTCATCTAGCCTCTTATAAAAAACTTTGAACATTTAATTCAATGTGATCTCCAAAGCGATATGGTGTTTGTGCTTTTTGGGAAAAAGTGTTTGTATAAAAATGGGATGGAAGAACTAAGTTTTAAAGAATTGACCGATTTTGTATTCACTCTGCTGTGTGGTATAAATATTTTTTTTTTTTTCAATTTCAATTTATTTAATAATAATTACTTAGTAACATTAGCGTATTAAGACTAAGTATTTTATCACGCAATACAAGCAGAAAAATTATCAAAATATAATGAAAAGAAAAATATAAAGGAATAAAAGCAAAAATTATGAAAAAAACTATAAAAACAGAATATTTTAGATATAAAATCAAAATAACATAATGTCTTATCAGATAGAAAATTATAGCCACCTCATGATGCATGATCGTTAGTGAAAAAATCAAAAATAATTTGTTTAAAATTATTTTCCCGCAAAGAATTCCTTATAGATTGAGGAATGGAGTTCCAGAGTCTAACCCCATTTATAAAGAAAAGCCTAGAAGAGCTTAAGTAATTGAACTTCGGCAGAATTAAATTAGTTGACCGTCTGCTTATGGAAAACCTTAGCTTATCGTAAAGATATTCTGGTTTTTTATATAGTAGCAACTTGAACATAAAAATACAATTTCGAGCTTGAATAAAGTTAGGTAGCCCACATCCAAGTATTGAATTTCTAAAAGTCGATATGTGATCGAACTTCTTCAATCCATGTACATAACGGATAGCATGGTTAAAACCTACATCAAGTTTGTGAAGGCAGAAATAATGAAGTTTACTATAAACGACTTCGAAGTAAGTTATAAGGGGAACAATCAGGCTGACGACAAGCTTCCTTTTCGTGTCAGAGGGTACATAATGGGAAGATAGCCTAAGGCAACGCAGGGTATAATATATTTTTCCCACTACTACATTGACATGATCGTCACAAGTTAATTTAGAATTAATAACAAAGCCAAGGTATCTTACCTTGTCGACCAACTGAAGCTTTGCAGATCCAATGTAAATGTGAGGAAAATCGGTGAGATGGAATTTATCTTTTTATATAGGAAGTACAAAGGATTTCAGAGGGTTAAGGAGCAGCTGGTTTGCAGTTGACCACTCAAGAATCGAACGCAAGTCCTCATTGAGCTTTTCAGATAAGTCCTGTAGCATATTAAAATGGTTTGAGACGTGGAGTTGCACATCATCGGCGTAGGCGTGCATCTGAACATGAGCGCAAGTGTTGAATATGTCGTTAAGAAAAATACTGAAGAGAAGGGGACCCAGAACAGAGCCCTGTGGCACTCCAGAGCTGGTGTGTCCAACTCTTGAATAAATATTTCCGACTTTGACTTTTTGCGCTCTGCCACTTAAATAACTTTTAACAAGCAACGCAGCACTATCACAGAATCCAAAATATTTAGCTAGCTTGTCACTAAAGAGACTATGACTATAAGATAACTTTTATTCCTTTTGTATACGACTTTGTTTTCATTGACCGATTTTTATATCATTTATTTTATCATAATTTATTTTAAATTTTGTACAAGTAAGACTATTGTCTCTTAAAGTACATCAACATTTGGAAGAATAATAAAAATGACTTTTGTTATTTTTATTAATAGCTTTGTAGGTATACTTATGTACCTACATTTATGTATTTTTTGTTTATGATTGTTTTTATTAAATGAATTGTTATTGTTACATCGAAAATAACAAGTCTTTTTAATAGTATTTTTAGTTATAAATATTTTGAGTTCATCGTGTGTATAAAAAAAAATTTGGTCAACTTTTTGTCGTTTTGGTCCTTTTTTCCGAAACATTTTGGTCCACAAAACTTTTTGGGTGCGGCAACCTTGGTTTGGAGAGAGCGAGCAGTGATTGGGATAAGAAAATTTTGCAAAAACAAAATTGCGAAAACTAAAAACTTTTGGGAGAGAAAATTAAAATACCTTAACCGATAAAATGTGAAAAACAATTTTTGGAACTCACAAAGGCATTTTAACTTTGCCACATTACCGTATGGTAACCAGCCATCAATTGTAGTTATTGATGGAACACTATTTCGCCCTACCGAATGTCACGTCCATTATCGAAATTGTCATCAAGCTGCTTTTACGGAAGTTCGAAGAAACGGGCAGTGAGTTTGTTGCTGAAAAGGTCTGATACCGTGAGCAGTAAAAGATATGATTTGCCATAGAACGGAAGCACATTTTTACATACATCCACATCGCCAAGTTCCGTACGAAATCAAACACCATAAATTTTGTGTCTGACGAAAACTAACACTTTCAATTTGTGTCCGACTATTAGTGTTAGTTTTCGCAAAAAATTTAAAAAGTGTAAGTTTCGTATGGCACGTCGATTTAACCTATTAAAATATTCAAACCAAAGTTTAGCCAGCTTTTCTCAGGAAGTACATTTTCTGTTGCTTTACGCATGAACTAACCCGGCTAGCGGCAACGCTGCCTCAACAACAACAGCAAACTGACCATTCTGAAACTTTTAATAATGCAAAGTTATTTTCTCTCAATTACGCACTTTGAATTTTTTAACTCAACTTCTCAATATTCTTTTCTATTATTTTTTTGCACTTCATTAAGCAAGATATACAACCGAAATAATTTGTTTCAGGTTATGGTGTCATTATTGAAAAGTAAAGTGATTTCCTGTCTCGTTCCGATGTTACAGTACAAAATATTGATTTGCGAAAATATGTTTCTCCATGACAACATGTCTGGCGTGCATCATATATAAATTTTAAAGCTATTCATACTACCACGTCCTCCAGTTTAATACCTACCCACCGATCTGTATACTCGATTAACTAAAAGCTCGACTACTCACCGAGAAAAGGGTCGGGTTAGCCGGCTAAAGGCTATTTTAAAGAAGGAAAAGCAACCTCAAAATACTTTAGAAAAAAGTTTTTCTAAACGAGCAAACCCCTCCGAGTGTATTTCTGCCTTGTTCCACCAATTTTAGGAAACAGTTCGAAATCAGCACACCACAGTTTGGAGTAGAAGCTTGGCTAAATTCTCGTTTGAGGTTATGATAGCCTGTTGGCAGCCAATGGTAGCGTATCGAAATGTTCGGTACATGTAGTCAACAAGCAGCGTGTGATCATGTTAACATGATTTCGGCTTGCCGTGAAATGTTTTTAGCAAATTTCGTTTTTTTATATCAAATGGTTCGCAGTGAAAAATTATTTAGAATTGCCTTGATGAACATTTTGAAAAGGGGTGGAAAATTGTTGCTGATTGCGCAATATTTTTACGACGTTAACTGAGTACCACTTTGGTATGAAGCACATGCCAAATTTCACGGCTTTTTCATGACAACAAAATGTGTATTAAAGTACGACAGCCATTTGACGTGAAACTCGAACTTTGTACATAGCTAGAGGCTACCCGTGCTGGACTATAAGTTTTCTTGACAAAAGTGATCTATACAAAATCAACTTTTAGAAAAACCCCATCTCTACTTTGTTGCAAAATTTGCTGCACAAAGACAAAGCGAATGAAGTTCATCTGGATTATTGACAATATTTTCAAGGACTAACAATAAAGCATTTCAAACAAAATACGTTTACAATTTCCTTCTCGGTTCATTCCCTGACATAAACTTTTTTCAAAACGAAAAATTTTTACTTCAAATATAAACAAAGAGGGGAAAAGAGCATAATGAGATGTATAATTAAGTAGGAGAACGAGTACAAGTGACAGTGGCAAAAGTTTAAGTGTAGAATAAAATGGAATTAAAAATCGTAAAAAATTCTCACTTTACGAGTGATGTGCTTTGGAATGCGGCTAAACGTGCTTACTGAAGGAGCAACTTTCTATTGCGTAGTAATTAAATATTTTCAGTATTAAATAAAAGTACAACTTAAAGTACCAAGATGTATACTACAACAGAAGTAGACTAAGTTTAGCGGTAGCTGCAACAGCTGCGTCTCGTTAATCTTGCCAAAGAAGAGAAGAACAAAAGTACCCACTAAGTAATTTGTCATGCGCAGCGATTGCATACCTTGAATTCATCTTTTTAATTGCTATAAATTTTAAACAAGTGTACATTTTCCAGAAGATATGATGTTTGACCTATTCGTGTGGGTGGTAGTGTAACTACACATGTATCTGAGCGGTTAAGGTGAGCTGGCTACAGCAATTACAGATTCATTTTTTTTATACCCACCGTACTAGTACTAGTACAAGGGTATTATATTTGCAGTTGTATACACAGTTAGAGGGGCAGGAAGCACGTATGTCATCAAAACTATGGACGCGCATGGACAAGAGGCTAACGGAGTTTAAGGAGAAAATAGAAGCAGAGGTCGACGCTTTAAGAAATCGTATTCAGGAGTTGCAGCTAAATCGTCCAAATGCTGCATCGACTTCTTCCAAGGTAAAGAATCCTCCTTTTGATGGCACTGTTCCTCCTCGTGTCTTTAAGCTACAATTTGAGAAGACGGCAACAGTGAACAATTGGAGCGCTGAAGACAAAAACGCTGCGTTGTTCGTAGCTTTGAAAGGGCCTGCTGAGTTTTTAGACTATACCTGGTGGAGAAAGGAATAACTACGACGCATTGATGGGTGCTGTTTAGAGACATTATGGCAGCGAGCATAGGAAGCAGGTATACCAAATAGAGTTACAACACCGCTGTCAGAAGGCCAATGAGACACTACAAGAATTTGCATCGGAAATAGAAAGATTGGCTCATCTAGCAAATGCGGATGCTCCCGTGGAATACGCAGAGACAGTGAAAATCCAGACTTTTATAAATGGTATACGTGATGTGGGAACCAAGCGAGCTACATACGCAAATCCAAAGCTAACATTTGTAGAGACGGTATCACATGCACTGACGCAAAAAACAGCGTCGCTTTTGAGTAAACCAGCGTACAAAGCTCACCGTGTGGAAGTGGAGACGCCAGATTTGGTTAAGAAAATTGACCTAATTTTGGAAGCATTGAATGGAGGGCAAAAAAGAAGCGATGGTGCAATTAAATGCTTCAAGTGCGGAAAAACTGGTCATATTGCACGTTATTGCGGATCTGGTTCCAACAACTCTGGCAACACAGGTGGGCGTAAGCGTAAAGCTGGAGGAGATGCGCAAGGTTAATGCTCCATAATATCTGTCTCGAAGGTTGGAAGAAAGTCGAGTAATGTTACTGCAAGAGCGTTTGTGGACGGAAAAGAGCGGTTGCTGACTGTAGATACTGTCGGTTATCATTCCATCATTCGAAGAGACTTGGTCAACAAGAGAGTGAGACCAATGCATGATGCTAAGTTGAGGACAGTAACTGGTGAAAGCAAGCCGGTCCTGGGAGAGGTTCGGTGTAAAGTTGTGATTAGTAATGCGGCTACATACCACACCTTCTTAGTACACAGTAAAAAATTAAATTTTAATTTTAATGCCAGGCGGTATTGTAAAGAAACCTTTTTAGAATTAAATTTGAGTTTTAATACTAAATAGTATTATTTTAAGACTCTGAAGAATTTTTAATCTAAAATGGTATTAAAATAATACTAAAGCGCTCTCTCTTTAGAGCTCTCTCTGATTATAAAGTTTTTAGTATTTTTGGTTAAAAAACAAAACCGGAAAAGTATTAAATTAATTATTTTTAGCATTAAGTACTGTGGTTTGTTCTTCACGCGGTTCGTCGCAAAGCTGCAATAAGACGCTGGCAAGCATAAGTACTCGATGGCTTGATGGTAGAAATCTCTGTGCAGCATTCAATAAATTGTGAGATCGACTCTCTGTGAAGGCAAAATAAAAAAACGGTGCATTTTTTTTTTTTTTTTTTTTTTTGCCTGAGAGAATCTTTGACTGAATTCCTCTCTCTCTTAATTAGACCGAACATGGTATTAATTTAATACTTTTCGGCGTTGTTATATATATTGTGAATGAAGTCATAATTGGCGTTGACTTCTTGGCTGAGAGGAGCAGAGTTATGACATACAATGGCCAGGAAGTACCTTTGATATTTGGATACAACATTTGGTATAGCAGCAAAGGAGTTACATTAGAGACCAAGCACTCGGAAGGGAGTGTTACCTGCTCGACCAATGGGCTCGAAAGATAAATGCCTCTTAAAGAATATTCGGGAAAGTCAGCAGGAAGATTCAGATCTGACATGTGTTATGCAAGGGATAGAGCGAAGCGAATGTCAGCGGAGAGTCCTGTTGCTAGGTAATACTGTGGAACAGTTTACGATTGGCATCGGATTGCTTGCATCGAATATCGGAGAGTTAGGATGGTCAATGCGTTGGAAAGTTGATGTTGTGCCCAGGAAGCGGGTGTCTGATGTTCTCATGGAATTGCATAGCGGTCCAAGTAAAGATCATCTTGGAGTGAAGAAGACTCTAGAGAAGATTAAGCAGTGATTTTATTGGGTTGGTTACCGTCAGTCGGTAAAGGAGTGGATTGCGAAATGCGATATGTGCATCAAAGAAAAGGGCCTGAAATCTAGGAGCCATGAGCGAAGTAGGAAGTGCAACACAGATGCACCGATTGAGAAGATTACCTTGGATGTAGATGGTCCATTTTCCATTACAAATTGGACCAGAACTATGAGCAATAACATGCAAGCCAGGTACGACAAAGCGATAAATTTGGAGGGTTTTTTAGAAGGTGATTTAGTGTTGCTGTATAACCCACAACGGAAGAAAGGTTTGTCCCGTATAAATTTATAAAAGGGATCAACGACATCTTTTATCGCATACAAACTATGGGAAAACCTCGAAATGAAGGTGGTTCATCTGGAAAGAATGCTAGCATTTAGAACGGGCGATGTTGTGATCTAGGACGATCAGACTTAGAGAGGGGAGGAGGGGAGGAGGAGTGTGGCGAAAAAAAAGTATATAACTTATTTCTATGGAAAGTAGTGGACTTTTTATATTTGAGTAGAAAAAAGAATTTTGTATTTCAAAATGAGTATTTCAAATTAATTTTTTTCAAATACGAGTATGTTTGGCCTACTAATACTTTGTAAAATGTTCTAGAACACATTCAAGATGTATAAATACGCATTCATACCTAGCTGTAAGTTAGTTTTAGTTGAGTTGTAACAAAGTGTGTTTCCGTAATAAATTTCCTGTTGAATTTTGTAACGGACGCGAGTTTTATTTAACAATCAGCGGTCGAATCCGGTTAAATCGAGTAAGGACGATTGAAAATTCGTCACAGTGTAATTCTTCTGATCGTTCTGTTGTGATCTTCTGTCAAAAGCGGTCGTGTCTCCGTGCATTTTTAAATGGGCGTTGTTTTGGAAACTCGACTGGTAATAACTTTAAAACTAATTACCGTTCTTTTTTGTTCTTCAATATACTCCTTTTCTTTCTATCCATATACCTCCTTCTATTCTATTTCTAATAAAATATCTTTTCCTACCCCTTTCCTTATCCTGATCGTCCTATCCATATTACGTCATGCCATGAATTCTTCCAAACATCTGCAGTACGAAATACCTAATTTGTTAAGGAAGTGCTATACCCTCTTCTTCCTACCTCCCCATTTTTTCGGGAGATGTTAGAAATTAGCCTCATTTACTTCCTTATGAGGACTTCCGGATATATATTTCGTGGTAATTTCCGCTCACTATATCATTAAGAGATTTTGCGGGACATGTTCAGGACTATTTCAGATCAGTTTTAGAGATCATTTTAGGACTTTTTCAGGACCAGTTCAGTTACACGGAACTTGAGTTAAATCACCTCTGTGAATGTCAATTTATCAAAAAATACTCTCTATTTATTTAATTTTTGACTTTTTGCGACACTGTGCAGTGTTGTCAACTTTAATTAAAAACACGCGTTGCGCTTTTAATACACTGAAAAAAAATCTACAAGAAACGGCCGTCAAATTAACAGTAAACCCTGTAATTTTTCGTCCAACAGTGGGTAATATCAATTTTGAAAGTCGAATATACTATCATATTGACATGAATTACTGTAAATTTGAAAGTGGACTCATATCATTAATTGATATTTTTCAAAAATCACATGTCTTTACTGCCAATTTTACAGTAAATACTGTAATATTTACAGTATTACCATAATCGGTTTGAAAGTGGTTTTGATATGTTACTTTCAATGTGCACTTTCAACCTTTTTATTTCAGTGTACCATCTAATGCGCTTGAAAGCACTTTAGAACAAACCAACGATTCATTCCGTTACGCAGGCGATGGAATGGAAACGTCATCGTTCAAAACAGGGCCCAACGCATTTTCTACCTTGTCAAACTGATTTGATGCATCTGAAATCCAGAGCAAAAAACAACAACAAAGTTCATACCAAAACCTACACAAAAATAAAACAACAACTGAAATACTAAACGCCACACGACTCGAAGCCACTCTACCAACAGCAACAATACCAGCTGTATAAACGCTTTTCCAAAACATGCAGCACCACCATCGCCGCAACATATGTACGTACATTGCAGTTGAGCGATCAAAACAACAAACTCAAAAAGGAAATTTCGATAGGATTTTCATTGTGAAATACCATAAAAGATACCACAGACAGTAAATTGCTGTGTCTGAAGGCACGTTTGATGCAGTGAGAAATATTAAAACTTAAATATTAGACTGCCCAAAAATGTCTGGAAAAAACTGAAGGTGCGTTTCCTCCTAAATAACATGTGTGAGAAGTTTTATTGTTCTAGGATAACGGCAACCCATGCCGATTTTGAGTTAAAGTTCTTACTAGCAGCCTACAATAAGTATACAAAATAATCCAATAAGGTTTCGAAAATTACATAATGTTAATATTTGTCTCATATTTAAAAGATTGTGTAATAAATCTCCACCTTTGAACTTTTAAATGGATTAAAGCGCCCTTTGCAATTGAATATTGAAAAAAAAAAAAAACAAATTCACGAGGAAAGGACATTGGAATTTCAAAAGTATTTTAGTAGATTGCGTAAAAATATGTTTTCTATCAAAAATAATTGAGCACATCTTGAAACTTTTCAATTATAGTGCACTTTTTATAGGTGCTACACGGGGTATGAGTAACATTTACCTGTTCTTTTCACACTTACTTATATGAAGAGAACAAGTAAATGGTATTAATTAGTTTGGTCGAAATAAAACTTAGACTACTTTTAGGCCCTCATGAACACCTTTCATTTGATACCCATATTGTAAAATCAATTTCTGGGGTATGTCCTGCCCATATTCTGTGCATCCTTAAATATGTGTATACACATTTTCAGAACTCTTATTGCAATAGAATTTTTGGAAACACATAGAGTTTCGGAAAAATTGAAGATAATAATTTTAAAGGACATTACTTCCATGTCCTTCAAGGATAATTAAAAAAGTTATATTTAGCCTATATTCCATTTATTCTTTAAATTAGTAACCACACCCTACATTATTATTAGTAACCACCCTACAAATTTTGATCCTTTAATTACGAAGGGTAACGATACAGCCATATGAGAAAAGTTTTGGACCACCATTAACCATTGAACCGTCTTGTAAAACGGTACCAATTAGGTAATACATAAATCTTTAAATTAGCGAAATGCAGTGGAATGTAGTATGATTTTATTGATAATTACTGAATTGCTTAAAACTTTGTTGTTGGTTAAAATTAGGGGCATTTAAATAAAATAACTTTGAAATTTTGGGACAGTCTAATAAATATGTTTATGTTACATGAAAATTCTAGCCTCAACAACTGACAAACCTTGGCAAACTGTCTATTATGGGTAGTAGGATCGGGTGTAAATTTGAGCATATATTAGCCCACACAACGAAAAGGTGTATGTTAACCGTTGCTGGCAAGGTGAGGCTGATGACTACACAGTCCAGTTATCAGGCCATTGACATTGCATTAACGTATGGACGCGATTAATGTCTTCAGCAAACCCATTCGGAAAATGCTTCAGATATCAAAGGTGAAGAAATATTTCTTCAGTGTTTGTTGAGGAGGATAACAAAAACTGGAAACCTGTCCCCACGGGCAGTAATCGTGACAGCAAAAAAAGACACGAAATAAGCCAACCAACAGGCCAACTTCCAAAATGATTTTACTTAACCCTTAAATGCATGAGGTCAGCGCCAAACATAGAGACCAAGTTTTATCTGTTTAAAATAACCCCCTGAACACGAAACGGATACTAATTTTCAAAACTAAATTCCCATTTTCCGGGAAAAGCCGTAAAATTGACTTTTTTTTGTACCATATATTGTACACTATGCATGGGAGCAAAATAAAAAAAAGTTGGCTTTGAAAAAATTATAGCTCGTTTTATTAAAATTAGGTAAAATTCATGCACTTTTTTTTAACATAAATAAAAATAATTCAGTAAATTTATATAATGAAAATTATAACAATTTATATGTTACTACGTAACATTATTTTTTACCATTTTATGGTAATCTACAGAACAATTCTAATTTATATAATGAAAAGTACCTGGGTGACCGAGCTTGCTCGGTGCTATCAATTTAGTGCTAACTTTACTTACCAAACTTGTGAGGATGTGTTACACTGTCCTTTATATGTGGGCAAATTATTAAAATTTTGTAATTTTCGTAGCCGTAATGGACTTTTTGCGGACAACCCTACTTGAAAATATTTTAGTTGGTATGTCAGCAAAAATACCTTTCATTTGATACCCATATTGGCATATCTAGCTCCATAAATAAAAAAATTAAATAGGTGGCAACCCTGTAATACAAATATACTGCGATAAGGTGACAACCCTAGATGGAAACTGTACTTAGAAATATTTTAGTTGATATGTCGCCGGAAATACCTCTAATTTGATACCGATATTCGCATATTTTACTCAATATTAAAAAAAAAAAATGAGATAGGTTGCCACCCTTAAAAGCCCTCCAAGTGGCAACACCTAAGTGGATAGTCTTAGAATCAGGCATGCTATCACTGTGCCAAATTTCATCCAAATCGGTCAAGCGGTTCTCGAGATAGTACCGGATATTGAAATATAGTGCGGGCAACCCTAGGTGACAAACCTACTTGGAAGTATTTTAGTTGATATGTCGCCGAAAATACCTATCATATGATACCCATACTGTCATATCTTGCTCCATAATTTAAAAAAATGGGATAGGTGGCAACCCTGTAAACTACTCGAAATGTCAACCCTAAAGTAGATAGCCTTGGAATCCTTCATACTGTCACCATACCAAATTTCATCCAAATCGGTCAACCGGTTCTCGAGATAGTACTGCGGTAAGGTGGCAACCCTAGGTCGCAACCCTACTTGAAAATACTTAAGTTGGTATCTCGCCGAAAATACCTTTCATATGATACCCATATTGGCATATCTTGCTCCATAATTTAAAAAAATGGGATAGGTGGCAACCCTGTAAACCGCCTCAAGTGGCAACACTAAAGTGCATAGTCTTAAAATCGATCATACTATCACCATTCCAAATTTCAGCCAATTCGGTCAAGCGATTCTCGAGATAGTAACGGATATACAAATATATTGTGGTAAGGTGGCAACCCTAGGTGGCAACTCTACTTGAAAATATTTTAGTTGGTATCTCGCCGAAAATACCTTTCATATGATACCCATATTGGCATATCTTGCTCCATAATTAAAAAAAATGGGATAGGTGGCAACCCTGTAAACCGCCCCAAGTGGCAACCCTAAAGTGGGTAGTCTTAGAATCCATCATACTATCTTTGTGCCAAATTTCATCCCAATCGGTCAAGCGGTTCTCGAGATAGTCCGAACATACAAATATACAAATATACAAGATTAACTCGTTTAAAGATATTAGATTATAATAATTTATATGTAACTACGTAACATTATTTTTTATCATTTTTATGGTAATCTACAAAACAATTGCGTTTATCATTTAAGCAAAGGTGAACGTTACATTTGTCACATTTGAATACTGATCGGTTATTTGCCTTGGTGTCTTCTTTATTGCATGATTCGTGTTTGCATCTTGCACGGCCTTCAACTACGGGATTGTGATGCATGCCATCGAAACGTAAATCTTGTGGTGGTGCGTATTCATCTCGGGAACGAGAAGGTTTCGTGTGTACTACAGACCGTATATGCTATGCGTCAGTATATAAGATATTTCCAGGCGGAACGCCTTTTGCGTCATTGAAGTACTGGGATTAGCTCTGACCATGCATATATCCAATAGGTAATAAAATATTCTTATATTATTTGGAAACGGGGAACCCCACGAGTCATGCGCACTACAATATTAGAAGAGGCCTTCAGGTCTGGTTCTCCAGACAGAACACTATGGGTTTCGCCAGTATAAATTTCAAATTTGTACATAAAACCAGATATATCACATAGGGCAAATAACACTGGATCACAAATTCCAACTTTTTTTCTGCACCAGAGACGCCATAGTGAAATTCCTATGTAAAATCACCTCCTAATTCCGAAAATCAAAGTTATTTTTACTTGAATGGTACCGTTTTTGAGATATTTACGATTTACCGTTATTTCAAAAAACAAAAAAGATGGCGCCACTTAATCGTGTATATCTCAAGAACAAATTGAGCTATTCGAAAACGGTTTGAAAAATTTGAAAGCTTATAAAATTTACTATAATCAGTACATACAACACTTTTTGCTAGGTCCTGCAGATTCAAACATAGTGAACAATCATTACGGATTTTTAAAATTTTTTTTGTAAAAATATAAAAAAATGTGTACTTTGCGAGGAAGCATCTCGAAAACTTTTTGTTTTTTAGCAGATATTCCCCCCCCCCCCCTCTAAGCTCTGTTTTATTAAAAAAAAAAACAAGCTATCAGTGAACAAAATCGATGAACTAATACAAAAGTTATAAGCATTCAAGTAAATATATCCATTTAATACTTAAGTACCCTACAAATAATAGCATATGTACATATGGTTCTGTCTTAACTCTATGATCTTATTTTATAATTGAAAAAGTTATGTGTCTTGTTTTGACGCTTATTTAGATTAGGATCGGTTTCTCTTATGAGAAACCAACAGTAGTCGCCCATCATAGTGACATCCCAGAATCCTTGATACCGACTTTCAATCACTTTCATTTGCTGGTGAAACCTTTCGCCATGCTCGTCACTTTCGTCGCCAAGATTTTGCGGGAAAAAATTTAAGTGGGAGTGTAAGAAATGAATTTTTAAAGACATATTTACTCCTGAAAGAAAATAAAAAAGTAAATTAGATAAATACATAAGTGACACATTAGTATATAATTTTCTTAGGCTGGATTTATCTTTCAATTCAGAACAAATTTTTTGTTTATATTTTTCCCGTTCTTGTTTGTTCGGAACTGGACGATGAATTCAGATTTATGGCTATATATTCTCATGTAAATTTATGTAATATATAATTTATTATAATATGTTTTTTATTTACCCATTTCCGCATAGTTTTTGATTAAGTCGTTCACTATCATCTCGTAGTTAGGACTTTTGTGTTTGCCCAAAAAAGAAGTAACGACCTTTTCAAAAGAATCCCACGCTGCTGCCTCCACTGGTGACAATAGTTCTTTGAAATGGTTATTGGTTTCCTTATTTGCGGTCCCACAAAAATCCCTTCCTTTATTTTTGCTTCTGAAATCTCTGGGAAGATTGTCTTCAAATGATGAAAAGCTTCGCCTTCTTTGTCCAAAGCCTTCACAAAGTTTTTGATAAGGCCGAGCTTGATGTGGAGCGGAGGTAGAATTATTTTTTCCTTCTTTATAAGTGGAGAGTATTTTATGTTATCTACCCCAACTTGAAACTCGATTCGTTCTGGCCAATCCTTTATGATGTAGTGGTCTTGACGAGCTCGGCTATCCCATTTGCATAGAAAGCAACAGTATTTTGTGTATCCACTTTGTAGACCACATAGCATTCCAACGACTTTAAGATCGGCACATATTTTCCAATCATGTTCTTCGTATTTGATTAACTTGAGCAATTTTTGCATTATCTCATATGTTTCCTTCGTATTTACTGCATGCGCGATCGGGATAGATGGCTTTTGGTTGCCAATATGCAATAATACGGCCTTTAAACTTAATTTATTGCCGTCTATGAACAATCGCCACTCTTTTGAATCATATGGTTCACCAAATTGTTTGAATAGACCAGCAATGTCTTTGCAGTAACAAACACTCCTCCTTCGTATAGTACTTGGAAAATTCTTCGTGACGAGTTCTATAATATGTTACCTTAACATCGGATGAAACAAATTTAAATTGTTGCATTCGAGAGGCGTGTAGTTCGGCCTTTTCCTTTGACAATTCCAAATCCCTTATCCAATCATTGAGTTGTGCTTGTGACAAAGAATTTCTTTCGTTTGAAATTCAGTACAACATGATGCGTAATCAGATACTACTGTTGACAATGAAACTGGAGCCGGAACTAAAGTTAAATTTGATTCTGGCAATGTCGCTTCTGTTGAAATTAGTTCTGGTAATGACACTGTAGATACGCTCGCATAGGTTACTTTTCTGGACTTTCCAACCCCAAGTACTTTTGTAGTACAAATATAGCAGTCCGTTGAATGGCAAGTTGGTTCCCTCCACTTCATTGGTGTAATAAATTTCACACGTCGCCTAAATAGATAGTTTCAGAAATTAGTCAGCTATGCATTAAAAGGGAACAAATTCCAAACTTTTTGTTTTTTAGCAGATATCCCCCCCCCCCCCCCTCTAAGCTCTGTTTTATTTAAAAAAAAAAAACAAGCTATCAGTGAACAAAATCGATGAACTAATACAAAAGTTATAAGCATTCAAGTAAATATATCCATTTAATACTTAAGTACCCTACAAATAATAGCATATGTACATATGGTTCTGTCTTAACTCTATGATCTTATTTTATAATTGAAAAAGTTATGTGTCTTGTTTTGACGCTTATTTAGATTAGGATCGGTTTCTCTTATGAGAAACCAACAGTAGTCGCCCATCATAGCGACATCCCAGAATCCTTGATACCGACTTTCAATCACTTTCATTTGCTGGTGAAACCTTTCGCCATGCTCGTCACTTTCGTCGCCAAGATTTTGCGGGAAAAAATTTAAGTGGGAGTGTAAGAAATGAATTTTTAAAGACATATTTACTCCTGAAAGAAAATAAAAAAGTAAATTAGATAAATACATAAGTGACACATTAGTATATAATTTTCTTAGGGTGGATTTATCTTTCAATTCAGAACAAATTTTTTGTTTATATTTTTCCCGTTCTTGTTTGTTCGGAACTGGACGATGAATTCAGATTTATGGCTATATATTCTCATGTAAATTTATGTAATATATAATTTATTATAATATGTTTTTTATTTACGCATTTCCGCATAGTTTTTGATTAAGTCGTTCACTATCATCTCGTAGTTAGGACTTTTGTGTTTGCCTAAAAAAGAAGTAACGACCTTTTCAAAAGAATCCCACGCTGCTGCCTCCACTGGTGACAATAGTTCTTTGAATTGGTTATTGGTCATCATTTTCCTTATTTGCGGTCCCACAAAAATCCCTTCCTTTATTTTTGCTTCTGAAATCTCTGGGAAGATTGTCTTCAAATGATGAAAAGCTTCGCCTTCTTTGTCCAAAGCCTTCACAAAGTTTTTGATAAGGCCGAGCTTGATGTGGAGCGGAGGTAGAATTATTTTTTCCTTCTTTATAAGTGGAGAGTATTTTATGTTATCTACCCCAACTTGAAACTCGATTCGTTCTGGCCAATCCTTTATGATGTAGTGGTCTTGACGAGCTCGGCTATCCCATTTGCATAGAAAGCAACAGTATTTTGTGTATCCACTTTGTAGACCACATAGCATTCCAACGACTTTAAGATCGGCACATATTTTCCAATCATGTTCTTCGTATTTGATTAACTTGAGCAATTTTTGCATTATCTCATATGTTTCCTTCGTATTTACCGCATGCGCGATCGGGATAGATGGCTTTTGGTTGCCAATATGCAATAATACGGCCTTTAAACTTAATTTATTGCCGTCTATGAACAATCGCCACTCTTTTGAATCATATGGTTCACCAAATTGTTTGAATAGACCAGCAATGTCTTTGCAGTAACAAACACTGTCCTCCTTCGTATAGTACTTGGAAAATTCTTCGTGACGAGTTCTATAATATGTTACCTTAACATAGGATGAAACAAATTTAAATTGTTGCATTCGAGAGGCGTGTAGTTCGGCCTTTTCCTTTGACAATTCCAAATCCCTTATCCAATCATTGAGTTGTGCTTGTGACAAAGAATTTCTTTCGTTTGAAATTCAGTACAACATGATGCCGCGTAATCAGATACTACTGTTGACAATGAAACTGGAGCCGGAACTAAAGTTAAATTTGATTCTGGCAATGTCGCTTCTGTTGAAATTAGTTCTGGTAATGACACTGTAGATACGCTCGCATAGGTTACTTTTCTGGACTTTCCAACCCCAAGTACTTTTGTAGTACAAATATAGCAGTCCGTTGAATGGCAAGTTGGTTCCCTCCACTTCATTGGTGTAATAAATTTCACACGTCGCCTAAATAGATAGTTTCAGAAATTAGTCAGCTATGCATTAAAAGGGAACAAATTCCAAATTTTTACAACGTACCTTTTTGTTCCGGTTTCCGAAGAAATCAATTCGACTCGGCATGTGGTGCACACAGTGTTCGGTGTCCATGGTTTTTAGGCTCAATTCCAAAACACTTATAGTATGTAACTTTCAAAGGATTTGAAAACACACGTCTCATACTTTTAACAATAAATTGACCGCAGATGAAACAGAACATATCTGGATCATTTGTACACTCAAACTCTCGCGCCCTTCTATTTATTTTTAAGTAAATGACGGGTTATAAACTGCAATTATAAACTGAACAGTATCCGGCGAGCCTTGCAGATATTATGAAGGAACAAGGCGCATGTACTCTTATTTATACTTAGATCCAGTAAAAATTCAAGCCTACCTAAACAAAAAGGTTCCCTAGTTCTACAAAGAAAATACTACCTGCCTCAAAAATATGCTCTTGTTTAAAATGTACCTAGGTTTGAGAAAACGACACTAACAGCTTTTTGTATCTAATAACTTTTCGAAAATCTACCTGCTAACTAACTGATATACGAATACTAACACATATGTACCAGTAGGGTACTTAAGCATTAAATGGATATATTTACTTGAATGCTTATAACTTTTGTATTAGTTCATCGATTTCCCAACGATACTAGTATTCTTTGTGCCAAATTCCATCGTTCTATCGTAATCAGTTTAAAAGTTACGACCAGTCAAATTTTCAAAAATGCCACCCTTAAAAGTGGGCGGTGCCACGCCCGCTATAAAAAATTAAGGAAACAAAAGTAAGGAAAGCTGTCTTCGGCTATGAAAGGTATTTAGCCCTTTCATGAATAAGCGTCACGATTTTCACTGTTTGATCCCAGTACAGCCTGTGTGAATTTAACGTAAGCTCATACCGAAATTATCTGAACTATCGATATATATATATATAGGGGCGATGTGTTATATTGGTCCGATCTCATTGAATTTTAACAACGACATTCCACATTATAAAACAGCAATAGTTACGAAATTTCACGTTCCTACCTATGTATATAATTACAGGAGTTATCTACCAAAATCCGTTTATCGTAACAATCGATTATATGGGGGCTATGTGAAATATTTATCCCATCTCGATGATTTTCAACATCGATATTTCACATATAAAAATAGCGACACCTCCAAAACTTCGCGTTCCTACCTCTTTAATTACAGGAGTTATAGCCCAAAATCCGTTTATCGGAATAATCGATTGTATGGGAGCTATGTGAAATATTTATCCAATCTCAATGATTTTCAACATCGATATTTCACATATAAAAGTAGTAATACTTACAAAATTTCAGTTCCTACCTCTTTAATTACAGGAGTTATAGCTCAAAATCTGTTTATCGGAACAATGGATTGTAATATGGGTCCGATCTTGCTGGTTCCGACAAAAGAATCCTATATTGGAAAAAGGTGGCCACATACAAAATTTCAGCCAAATATCTCAAAAACTGAGGGACTAGTTTGCGTTCAAACAGACAGACAGACAGACAGACAGACAGACGGACAGACGAACAGACGGACATGGCTAAATCAACTCATCTCGTCATCCTGATCATTTCGGTATACTTATTGATGGGTCTATCTCTTCTTCTTCTCATACTTACAAACATCGGACCAAAGTTATAATACCATTTCATGTTCATGAAAGGTATAATCATAAGCGAATGACATGACGGACGGACGGACGGACATGCCTTAACCCTTTCCCGCCGGCTGTACTTTTAAAAGTACAGCAAATTAGGCTCTTTTCCGTGATTTTTTTAGGACACACCTTAATCGATTCCGACTAATTTGCCAATCCTGTGGTTAGTTGACAGTCCATTCTAAGAAATTAATTTTTTTCCCGTTATTGGGATCACATTGTGTCACCTGTGATGTGTCAAAGTCAATCAGTTAGAAAAAAAAATTTATCTTTTAAAAGTTGTACATCTGTGAAGTGATAAAAAAAGTAAACTGTGACTATTTAAATATCTTTATTTATTGAAAACGTGTATAGAAAAGCATTAGTAAGAATACTAAAAACAATATTTTTGCGATAAGTTCAGTTTTATATATTTTTTTACGCTCCAAAATTTGGTGTACTTTAAAAAGTACAGCCGGCGTATATAGTATTCATTTTTTGCTTTTTTCTACCGTTTTCAGAAATTTCTGTAGTACAGGACAAAAAAACTTTCCGTGAGAAAAATAGCTTTAGAGGTCTCCAAGAAGCAGTTGAGGATCTATTGTGTTATAATTATGAAAGAAATGATGTTACAAATTCGGATTTAATCATCACTTCCCTAGGGCAAGACCCCCAAATTTAAACTGAGGAATGTACATACTAACGCCGGCTGTACTTTTTAAAGTACAGGTTAGGAAATGGGCGTGGCATAAAAAAAAAATAAAAAAAATATTTTTTGGCATCTAGAAGCCAAAATAAGCTGGTCCATGAAAAATCATGACAATCGGTCCACTGGTTCTATACCCCGGCGTTAATGGGTTAATGAAATCTTTTCAAACCAAGAACTTTCATATATGTATTGAACTCTATATCTCAATTATTTTATGCCGTTACGTACTACCGTTATGTGAACAAAATTAATATACCCTATATATACTATATACTAGTGCTAGTACGCTGGGTATAAAAATGTACTACCGTCATATGGATGCGGGAAAAATATATTTTTCATTGCAGTCTTAGTGCACGCCACGCATGTACTAACCGGCAGTCTTTTGTTCAATTTCAGTGTTGTTGTGGTCAGATTACTATTGCATGTTGCAAACTTGTTTCACTGCAGCATTGTTATGGGTGATTATCTAATTTTC
The DNA here is from genome assembly GCA_964058755.1 of Campiglossa producta. Classification (NCBI taxonomy): domain Eukaryota; kingdom Metazoa; phylum Arthropoda; class Insecta; order Diptera; family Tephritidae; genus Campiglossa; species Campiglossa producta. Next base: position 119,565,764 of record CAXKVI010000002.1, read on the forward strand.
AATAGTCAGATTAGCATGGTTACTGCTGTTTAGTTGCTCATATGCCCCAATACTTCCACCCTCAATTTATTGCAATTTTTTATTCGACATGAACACGGTTCATGACATATTAAATCGTGAATTCGTGCATCGTATTGTACTACCTCAAAATCATATTCACTCATGCACGCAGATACTTCAACACCAACTACTCAAGTTGAAACTGAACTAGTACACGGGTGGACGGCCTCTCATTCCGGTAAAAGTAACATCAGTCGCTTCTTGGCAGTGGTTTGGTAAACTCTCCGACCGTCCACCACGGGCTCTCATTCCGGTAAAAGTAACACCAGTCGCTTCTTGGCAGTGGTTTGGTAAACTCTCCGAGTGTGCATTTCTGTCATGGAAGGCTTCTCAGCAAAAATTCATATGCTTCGCAAATGACGTCTGACGTCAGCAACTGCAGGTCCCGGCAATTGGTAGGGAAGGACTCGAAGCAACACATTACAATTTGAAGATAAGCTCGGTACGGGGGCACGTGCCCACCCAAGACGGTATTTTTATGTACTTATCACAATATATTTTTAGTCGAAAATAAAAAACCAAAAATAATTGAATTTGTGTGCCAGTTCTATATATTCCTGTACTTGTGAAGATAAACTAAGTATGGTACTTATTTTATCTCTATCAGGTGTTGATATTTTTGCATTTTCGACCTTTGTGCCCCCCAGAGCCCTCCCCCCAGAAAAAACTCTAGATCTGGCCTTGCCTTTATATCATACAAAATAGCGATTTGGGTGCCAAGTTTTACTCGGGTCTCCTAATATGTAATTGTGAAGCAGTTTGGGGCAGTTGGTTTTACTGCTGGGTAATGAATAAAAACTTACGCGTGTATTGATGATTCATGCGTTTGATCCCTCATTTATTCAGTAATGTTATGTATTTGCTTGCTGATTAGCTATTAGGAATTGACCGCATTTCCCGGTGTGGACATTTAACTAATAATCCATGTCACGCAACTCTTGTCCCCGTATGTCCCTTGTTCAGTATTTAATGGCTGCAATCGCCAAGCTATTTTGTAGCCAAAATTTTCATTATCAACAAGATATTATCGCTAAAAGCTGTCAGCGCTGGTTTTCTAATATTAATGTTCCAATTGCCAGTAGCAATATGCCCACGGTGGAATTGGTTATGCCATCAATGTCTACTTCAAAGCATCATAAATGTTAAACCGAAAAATTACCTTAACAATGCACATAGTATGTTTGCTAAAATAGTATAAAATGAGCGCATTGGGATTCAGCGGTCCTACGAAGGACTTTTTCCAGCGCTTTACAAGTGTTTAAAACTTACCTTAATTCACAAAGGGCCTATCTGACATAAAAAAAAAACAAATTTACAGGAGAAACAAAAATAAAAAACAAATATTTTCTTACATTGGCATATCTCCGTTGTTATTGGTAGTATAAGATTAAAATATGCAGCAAGGCTATATATTAATATATCATACCAAAAATATGCAATATATTTTTTTATACCAAACACAGAACATTGAATGGTGACGTGTAATAATGTGAATAGCATTAATTCCATGCCCGCTGTTTTTCCCTAGCACCAGTTCCTAGCACTAACACATCCAGCAGGCTTCCTTCATGGATCAAAACAGTTACATACATAGATTGACGTAAACATAACTCCAGAATCCTAAATATGCGTAAGAAATATTCGAGGTTTTATTTTGTCCATATCCTCCATTTTCGACTAGGAATTCGATTTTCAGTATGCCAATCAAGAAACTAACCGCGATTTTTTTTGGGCCTCCGCTAATACAAATAAATGCACATATATGTATACTAGGGTGATTCAAATAATAACTCTTAGGGGTGGCTATTTTTTTCGCCTTTCCAATACATTTGTAACTTGTTTCCAAATATTTTTACATACTCTTATGGTTGAGCTTTGAAGCTTCCAAAATGGCAGGTCATCTGCGATTATCTTAACTATTAAAACAATTACAGCCATTTAAAATTCACTAGATTTTATACGTGTTGCTGTATATGTGTGTGTAGTAGTACAAAACTCAGTCATTTTTAAATGGCTGTAATTATTTTAATAGTTAAGATAATGGCTCATGGCTTACGATTTTGGAAGCTCCAAAGCTTCAACTTTAAGAGTGTGTAAAAATATTGGCAAACAAGTTTCAAAAATTGAAAGAAAATTTATTTTGAAAAAAATTCCATTTTTCCCCCGTACAAAATGTATGGGAAAGGGCGAAAAAATAGCCACCCCTAAGGGATGAGGTAGAGCGCTAATTTTTTGCAAGGCTTATTTTCTCATCAAAACCTAACTTTTTATGGGGTAAGACCAAGTCGGCGATTTTTTTAAATCATTCTAATGTATACTTTCTTATGCCCGTCCCCTTTACACAGGTCACTCGCGTTCACTCATTGCAGTTTCCTACATAAATCCGCTCAATGACATAAATTCACTTAAAATAAGTGACTTTAATTTTATTTTCTTATTTATGTCTTTTCAGGTCATCAAGGTATTTATAGACATTTTCCTTGTATATACCAACAATACAATGGAAATCTGTTACTCATTCGAATGGCAACCGGGGAAAGTGCAAAACCGGGCAGCAAACGGATGATAATATCCTGTGTGTCAATTTGGGAAACCTTTAAGAAATAAGTTGTAAATAAATTAGCTGGGCATAAACGATTCCATCGGCATATGGCATCCGATGAAACACTCCTCAAGTATAACGGCAGCAGAATATAGGCACTGGTTGTTCCACGAACTATATTATTAGCAAGCTCTCAAAAAACTATGGGTGTATGTATGTAGAGTTTTTCTCATTTTGGCTTGAATTTAATTTTTGGAGAAAACATCTACATAATTCTAAATTTTTGTATCCTTTCATGCATTTGAATGAATGAATTAAGCATCCATGGAGTGGCGTTGCGTGGCTTGGCTGGGCCACGTATAAAAATTTGTTTGGAGGCCCTTAGGAAGGGTACCACAAAATAAAAATGCATACATGTTTTTTTTCAACACTTTTACAATTCAAACTAACATTCACTCTCCTTGCCAGGGTTGCCAGTACTTTTATAAAATATGTCGCCATATACATACTGCCTCGAAAATCGCCAAATAAGTCGCCAACAAACTTCCACCAACAAATTTCCCCCGTACATCATGTGATTTAACGTATTTCCTTTCTTAACATATGATACGAATATCGATCTACTTCAGAGGCTTCTGCTTCAAATTCTCGTTTGATTTCTACATATCGTACGATGCATTAACAATGTAGATACAGTATGAAAACAGAGTCAGAATTTACTCAAGTTTCATAATGATTTGATAGTTGCCATCGCCAATTTTTATAATACGGTCCACAAAGTTCGTAAAAAGTCGCCAATTTGGCGACAAGTCGCCAGTACTATAAAGCCTGCTTCTTGCCTTTTTTCGAAGATGACCTTAAGGGTCAAGTACATAATGCTTTGTTAACCTCAAAACTTTGCGCTCAACTTCAGAGGTATGCTACAACTTTTTATTCTTAAATTAAAGCAAAGTCATCAACATCTGATTGTCAAAGCACGCTAAGCAAGCAAAATTTGACGGTTGGCAAATTTTAACCTTGTTTCAACTTTGAGGTCTTCTATTTGCCATGCTTCATTTAAATACGTATACTGAACTTTTCTGTCAAAGTCAAAGTTCGAGGTATAGTCAAAATAAAGTTTTATGTAATTGACCCTTTAGATTTTTAAATACAAATAGGACAATAGTGACAGGTCTAACAAGCGTTCCTGTCCCATCGAAGTTCTTAAGTAATTTCGATTCAGTTTTAATTTTGAAAAACTTCATTCAACAGTTGCCGGTGTAACTGGATGGATCAAGAATAAGAAGAATGTTGTTATGACCTCGGGAAGACTGGATGCATTTGTGAAATAAAATAAAAATTGGGAAGTTTCTATTAATTGATCCTTACGCACGCTGGGTCCCCCATATAATTGATACGCGCCTGCACCCAACCATATGACGACGACCGGGTCTACGAGTCATAATTTCGGGGTATTTACCCAAACAGAGGTTGGCAGTAAAACCCCTTTTACTCCGTACCAATGACTAACTTATTGACTAAGATTTTCATCACAACTTTAGAACGTTAAATGAAAGTACAAGATAAATATTATTAGTAGTTTCCGGCAGGGCAAACTCTTATACTGGCTTCGGATCTTTACCTATATTATGCATAATCAACTATCTGCTACCGTGCAATACTTGTCATTTGCATTTACTTATACTTTTCTTCCCTTTTCTGCTCTTACTATTTCCAATTGCTATTGTTGTAGTTATGTAGGGTAGTGGCATGAATTGCGATGCATTTAACTTTTATTAACACTTTCACGCGGAATTAGTTTCATTGTGTGGACCAACGATGACTCCGACTGGTCAGTGATAAAACAGAGGAGAAGGAGAAATTTAAGAAAATAAAACTAAAGATAAAGGGCCAAAAATATTTAATTTTTAAAGTTTCTATGTATGTATATATAAATGCCACATGAAAAACTTAAGGAAGCTCTTGTGAGCGAACCGTTTGACCGATTTGAATGAAATATGCACCGATGGAAAGGAAATTGAAAAAACTGAGGTATAGGTGATTTATTTTCTGGGGTGTCCCGGAAATTTAAGGATGCGGGTACGGGGCTAGCGACCCCACTCCTCTTCAAAGATTTTATTGGTCGAATTTTCGATCACAAGCGATACTAGTGAAAAATAAATGAGCTAAAATAAGTAGATATTGACAACAGAAAAGGACTATTAACAATCGTCCAAAGGCGAGAACATCTCATCCTCTTTCGGCACTTTCAAGGATTCATGTTCCGACCTTTCGAATCAAGAGATTCCGCAGCGGCAATATGTAGTGAAAAGATGAATGTTTTGAAAGTTTCTCCCATAAAGCCGAATGGAAAAATAATAAGATGTCTGTACAGGAGGCCGTGGAACAATTTCCCGAAAATATGAGAACCAAATTCACTCAGCTTATGACGCTTCTTGCCTGGCCTCTCGAACAATGAAATTGCAGCTGCGCTTGTGAGAGCGCTATGATTGCACTGACCAATCAAAGGATGCCGCTTGTTATGCTCAGTCGCTCACTTGCAAGCAAAGACTCAACAACATACGATGTTGCCTCGGGTCATTTTAGTGAGCGAGAGGGCTTTCGCTAAAACACCCGCACTTTCATTTCTGCCTAAATCTGCTATACAGCTTCTCGAAATTAAACTTTCCTTATGTCTAGAAATCTGGAGCTATGTCTGATTGATTGCGACATAGTCACCCAGCTTTCTTTTGCGTTAGCCCCGTTAGGATATGTTATATAATTAAGACTCTTCAAAGCACCACGGTGGATCCAGGGGAAGAGTGAGAGCGATGAAAGGATCAAGCAGTTGGGCCAACGAACTATGTTGCACGGCCAAAGTCGGTATGAGGTGGATGACCATTTAAAAGTTTAGAAGTAGGGACTAAAGACTTTTTATACCCAGTGTACTAGTACTAGTACAAGGGTATATTAATTTTGTTCACATAACGGTAGCACGTAACGGCACAAAATAATCGAGATAGATATAGAGTTCCATATATGAAAGTTCTTAGGTTGAAAAGAGGAGTCCACTAAGACATGTCCGTCCGTCTGTCCGTCCGTCCGTCCGTCTGTGTACACGATAACTTGAGAAAAACTTGAGATATTTGCATGAAATTTTGTATACAGGTTACCTTTTGGCCAAGGTAGGTTGCTATTGAAAATGGGCGAAATCGGATGATAACCACGCCCCCTTTTTCGATATCGAAAATTTCGAAAATCACATAAATTGACATATCTCGGTAGCTGAAATGGCTAAAATGATATAATTTTATAGGTGAATCCCCCTGGTAATTCTCTTATGATTTTTCTATGAATTTTTTATAGGGGGCGTGGCACCGCCCACTTTTAAGGGAGGCATTTTTGAAAATTTGACTGGTCGTAACTTTTAATCTGGTTACGATAGAACGATGGAATTTGGCAAAAAGCATACTAGTATCGTTGGGAGTATACCTGTTGAAAATGGATAAAATCGCCCTCCAACCATGCCCACTTTCGATATCGAAAATTTCTAAAATCACCTAAATTGACAGAATTCGCTAACGGAAATGGGTAAAATTATATAATTTTATAGGTGAATCCCCATTGTCATTATATAATGATTTTTTGATAAATTTTCTAAAGTGGGCGTGGCCCGCCCACTTTTAAGGGAGGCATTTTTATACCCAGCGTACTAGTAGGTACAGGGGTATTATAATTTTGTCCACATAACGGTACTATGTACCGGCGCAAAATAATCAAGATCCATGCATGAAAGTTCTTAGGTTGAAAAGACGAGTCTATTCAGGCATGCATTAATTTTGGTTTAAACCTTACTTTCTGGCCAAGGTAGGTTGCTATTAAAAATGGGCGAAATCGGATGATAACCACGCCCCCTTTTTCGATATCGAAAATTTCGAAGTTCACATAAACTGGCATATATCGGTAGCTGAAATTGATAAAATGATATCATTTCATAGGTGAATCTCTCTTATCATTCTGTTATGATTTTCTGTTAAATTTTAAAAAACTTTTAAACAAATTATGGTAGAACGATGAAATTTGGCACAAATCATACTAGTAATGTTGGGAGTATACGTGATGAAATTTGATAAAATCCCCGTCCAACCACGGCTACTCTCGATATCGAAAATTTAGAAAATCACCTAAAAGACTGGTCGTAAGTTTTAAACTGATTACGGTATAATCGTGAAATTCGGCACAAGGTATACTAGAGTTATAGGAAGTATACCTGTTGAAATTAAACGAAATCGCTTCCCAATCACGTCCACTTTCAATATGGAAAATTTCGAAAATCACATAAATTGACATAATTCGGTAAGGTAAATAACTAAAATAGTATAATTATAGTATAATTTGGTAGTTAAATTTGTAAGGAATTGTCTACTATTAACGAGTCTTAAAAGATGGGTTAATTTTGTTAAGTGAGCCACCTATAATTTTTTCGACGGCCATGTATTTTATTGAAAGTTGGTAGTATGGCTCAGAACGATTAAACAAAAATACGTATACAATTTTTCGAAATTCGAATTATTTTGAAAGTTATAGCTATCAACAGTTTTCGAAATTCCTCACTTTTTGATGATTTTCTCACGATTGTTCAAACCGATTTTGCTAATATTTTAAATATATATAAAGGATGGTATCTTCTACAAAAGGATATTTCCAATTTTTGCAAAAATTTTTTTTTTCAAACATTATTCGCAATTTTTCACTTCTCCATCGTGGCGAGATGGCGCTTTTGTATGAGGTTGTTATAAATAACTCCCACCCCCTTAAAGTTCCAAAAATTTTTTTTTTTTGCCAATAGTTACGAATCATACAACAAACATCATACAAAAGCGCCATCTGACCACGATGGAGAAGTTAAAAATTACGAATAATGTTTGCAAAAAATTTTTTTCAAAGTGAATTTTCTTTCAATTTTTAAAACTTTTTTCAAAATATTTTTGCATACTCTTAAAGTTGAATCTTTGAAGTTTCCAAAATGGTATGCCAAGTGCAATTATCTTAACTATTAAAATAATTACAGCCATTTTAAATTTACTAGATTTTATGCGTGTTACTGTGTATGTGTGTGCAAAAGTACAAAACTCAGTCATTTTCAAATGGCTGTAATTGTCTTAATAGTTAATATAATCGCACATGGCATACCATTTTGGAAGCTTCAAAGCTTCATCTTTAAGAGTGTGTAAAAATATTTTCAAAAAAGTTTCAAAAATTAAAAGAAAATTCACTTTGAAAATAATGCCATTTTTCCCCATACATGATGTATGGGAAAGGGCGAAAAAAAATAGCCACCCCTAAGGGTTAAGTTAGAGCGCTAATTTTTTGCAAGGGTTATTTTCTCATCAGTACCTAACTTTTTAGGGGGTAAGACCAAGTCGAAATTTTTTTTGAATCACCCTAATGTACATATATGTTATACCGTAGCATAAATCAATATTAATTTTATAAACTAACTAATAAATTTATTGAGTTCGTTTTTCCCAAATTATAATATATATAGAAAATATATACCTTATAGGTACTACTATTGTTTCCATACACTGGGTATTTAATGTTCGGCTTACCCGAACTTAGACTTCCTTACTTGTTTTATTTTGATATCATGTTGGGATTGGCGATCAGATATTGTCCTGACACCTCTACCCCTCCTCGAACCATTTTGATAACTTGATGAAGGCCATCAAGTCCTTTCTGTCTAGCTCCGCGACCTGGCTTAAGCTAACCAGGAAGGGAACTCCCAGAGAGCGCCTTCTCGCTCCGCTTAAGGCCGGGCAGTTGCAGATGAGGTGCTCCACCGTTTCCTCTTCCTCATCATCTTTGCAACTCCTGCAGCATCGTCGGTAGGGAACGCCTAGCCTTGCTGCGTGCCTACCAATAAGGCAGTGCCCGGTTAAAACACCTATTAATATGGAGATTTCCTTCCTTTTTAGGGCGTATATGTGTCTAGATCTTTTAAGATCGCATTTTGGCCAGGTTTGCTTGGATATCCGGCACCCTGGGGCTTGTAGCCATCTTTCGTTTGCTTCGCGGAGTGTATGCTCCTTCAGCATTAGCTTGCACGTGGAAAACGGCATACCTATGCGCTCTTTATCTTGAAGAATCTGCTTGGTCGTGCCCTGCCGGCAAGTTCGTCTGCCCTACAGTTTCCCTCAATGTCCCTGTGTCCCGGGACCCATGTGAGGTTCACGCGGTTCTGTTGGGCCATCTCTTGAAGAGATCGACGACAGCTGAGCGTCAGTTCAGAGTTGAACGAGTAAGAGCCAAGGGATTTGATGGCCGCTTGGCTGTCGCTGAAAATACAGATATCCTGTCCGATGGTGCGTTCACCTATCCAAGTCACGGCGTCCATGATTGCTGAAACTTCAGCCTGGAAAACGCTGCAGTGATCAGGTAGTCTAAAGGAGAGTTCTAGGTCCAAATCCCTTGAGTAAACCCCTCCTCCGACTCTGCCGTCTAACTTCGAGCCGTCGGTGTATATAAAAGTGCCGCCATTAGTAGCGGGACACCGATCTATGTTCTCCCAGTCTTCCCTGCTGGGAATGTTTATTCTAAAACAACAATCTCCGACTGTTGTGGTCGCACACCGATCTGTGCTCAGAGGGAGAAAGCTGTAAGATCTTAGAATACAGGAGTGTCCAATAGTGCTTGCGCCCCAGACGGACGTTTCCCTTAGACGCACAGCCGATGCTGCTGCTGCCCGGTACCCTTCCAGATCGAGTGGCAAAAAGCCAAGAATGGCCTGGAGAGCTTCATTGGGCGTTGTTCTTAACGCCCCGCTTATACAGATCATGTTCGATCTGTGGACTTTCCCTAACAGATTTAGGTTTGTTGCCTTTCTTAGCGCAGGCCACCATACCACGACTCCATACAGCATAATTGGCTGGATTATCGCAGTGTAGATCCATCTGCAAATTTTGGGGCTGAGCCCCCATTTTTTGCCAATGGCTCTTTTACTGATGATGTATATATAAACTAAAAAAGTGTTATTTTTCCACCAAAAAGAAGCCAAAGTAACAAAATATATAAAAAAACTTTTTACACCACACTAAGGCTCAGTTTTTCAGTGCAAGTTTAACCTGCAGTGCGAGTTTAAACTTAGTTAAAGCGGCCGCTTTGTATGGGATAAGCTCCAGTCAACTTTATCTGTCGTTTAAACCTGCACTGAAAAACCGGTCCTTACTCACGTTGACTCACCACACTGCTAATTGCCTTCACCGCGAGTCGAACTAACAACTATTAACTGCTGAACAGAGCTGTCTACCATTAGGCTATCGTGTACTTACACTTGCCGACGTCAAATTGTAGCTTTGTTCAGAATGGTAGCGGCTTTACACCATTTTAGTGTAACAAAAAAACGTTGACACCAAAATAGTGTTAGTTTTACTGCGTGTACCTTCCTTTAAAATTGTCCGGAGTTTCCATGTACATATCGTAGGCCTATGGCATTTAATTCTAAAAAGATAACCCAGCATTGTGTAAGTGGGCCTTAAGCGGGAAACAGAATCAGTCCGCCAATACGTCAGTTGCGTGACGTAGGTCAATTTTAGAGCAAATTATAGATTGACGTATCCGTCGTATTCGGCGTTACGCATACAAACACCCGCAGTCTACTTTGCTGTCAGTTATTTCGACGTACTGACGAACTGTTTCTGCTGAATGCTTTGCGAAGAAACAAAATTACTTTCGTTTCTGTTTCTGTTACGGGTAACAAAAATACTTTCGTTTCTGTTTTTGTTATTTTCACACGTTGTCCCTTACCTACTGCAGACACGGGACCCGGAATAACCATACAATTTCTTTGTCTGCCGTTCCATCGAGCGCATTTATTTGTCTTCTTTCCTGCCATTGTGTTATGGCCACTTGCTGAGTCGCCACACAAATTGCTAGTTAGACAATTTCACATAATGTGGCATATTCCACACGTTGAATGTCGCCCACAAAAATTATCGCGCCTTTAATAATACTTAGTGTTATTTTTTATTTGCAAAGAGTCAGCGCATTTGAGTATTGGCAATACGTCAGCTATTCTTTTACCTGGGAACCAGCATTAACACCAACAATAACATTTGTCTGGAAGCCAAATTACGAAAATTACTCTGGCACACATGTGTATCTAGCTTCCGAGGGCATTGACCATCATCGCTTTCCCATACTCTATGTAAGCAACCGGATACCAATTTCAGACTAGTGAAACAGTATGTGCCCAATATGACTTGGCAACAGGACTCTCTTCTGACATCTCCTCTCTTGTTGGTCGTTCGTTTTGCTCGATTCCTTGCATCACACGTACCAGATCTGGGTCCTCTAGCTGATGCTTCCTTAGTTGATCCATGTTCCATTCGTCCGTAGATGTTAGTCATCAGCTGCACATCCAAAACATCTTCCTTGGCCTCAGCTTTCGAACAATGCTTGCATTCTAGGTTACATGGTCGCCGGGACATTGCATCAGCATTGCCGTGGTTGCTGCCTTTGCGATGCTCTATGGAAAAGTCATAACTTTGTAGTCGCTCTATCCACCGTGCCAATTAACCTTCCGGATTACGGAACTGCAAAAGCCATTTCAACGCTGCATGGTCTGTCCTGACGTGGAATCGCTGTCCATAGAGATACTTGTGGAAATGTTTGATGCACTCCACCAATGCCAGTAGTTCTCTTCGTGTTACACAATAGTTCCTTTCGGGCTTTCCAATTGTGCGGCTATAGTACGCCACTACCTTATCCTGCCCATCGACAATCTGTGACAAAACTCCTCCAATCGCATAACCACTTGCATCTGTATCCAGAATAAACGTTGAACCTGGGATTGGATACGCTAACATTGAGGCAGTGCACAGCCGTTCCTTCAAGGTTTGGAAAGCCACTTCATGTTCCTTCTTCCAATCAAATGACATATTCTTTCTGGTCAACTCATGAAGGCTACTGGCTACGCTGGCGAAATTCGGTACAAATCGGCGATAATATGTACGTGCACAGTCCAAGGAAACTTTGGCAACAGTTTTGCAGGAACAATGTCTGACGTACGACAAATAATTATCGGATATTGGTCTACATTTAAGATGTTTGAAATTAGTTATATATGTCATTTTGTTTTTTATAAAAATAAAATAAAGAGTTTTTCACTTATAAGCACATTCTGCTTATAACCAAACCAAAAATGTATCATAAATATAAAAAATTTAAAAATTTTACTCAATATCTCGGAAACTAAAAGAGATATCAAAACCCCGATGGCTCCATTCGAAAGATCGCGATCAGTTTAGTATAACTGCATTTATAACTCAATTCGACCAAATTTTCACATACGACAATCATTTATCCGGGCGACGACTTTTTGGGACTTAATTTCAGACCGGCGCCAGCTATCCTTTGGAAAACTTCCTCTAAGTTCTTAAGATGTTCCTCAAAGCTTTTTCCCAACACGATGATGTCGTCCAGGTACACCAAACATGTTTTCCAACATTCCATGAGTCTCTCAAAAGTAGCTGGAGCGTTACATAGTCTAAAGGGCATTACCGTAAATTGCCACAGCCCCTCTCCAACGCTGAAGGCTGTATTTTCCTTATCCTCATCTTTAACCTCCCCCTGCCAATAGCCGCTTTTTAAGTCCAGTGTAGAGAACCATTTCGTACCAGATAGTGAGTCCAGAGTATCGTCAATTCTTGGTAGTGGATAGCTGTCCTTTTTCGTTACGTCGTTCAGCTTCCGGTAATCCACACAGAACCGCATTTTTCCATCCTTTTTCTTCACTAGCACTACCGGTGAGCTCCATGGACTAGCTGATGGTTCGATCACGCCTCTGCCACTCATTTCTTGTATAATTTCTCTTACCACTTGGCGTTTGGCCAATGGAACACTTCGAGGAGCTTGGCGGATTGGTCTCGCGTCACCGGTATCAATGTGATGCTTCACTACATTGGTCCGACCTGGTTTGGAGCCATCCTTGTCAAATATGGTAAGTACTTTAGTAGAAGTTGTTTGCCTTATTCTGGTGGTCTTCTTCGAGCTCTTGCGTCCACGCCGTGATATTATCTGATAGATTAATGTTGCTGGTAGAGACATTTTCCTGGAGCTGTTCACAGTTTATAATCACCTCCACCTCCTGACATTGTCCCAATATAGCTCCTTTGGAAAGCTTGATTGGCGATCGAAACTCATTTAGTACTCTTACCGGTATACGTCCATCTTGTTTTGTCATAGCCAGTGTTTTTCCTACTAGTATATCCGTATTTGAATTGTTTGCTGCCTCGACAACCCACAATTTGTTTGTCCCATAATCTCCATCAATCCTTGCCCAAACGACTGCCACCGACTTCGGTGGAATTTGTTGGCTATCTTCCACGAGTACCCGCTTACTTGTTCTCGTAACCAAAATTGAGTGACACATCCATGTTCTTATAGCTCATAGTCCTGTTTTGCATGAGAATCTTGATGCCTTGGTTGCTTAAGAAATCCACACCAACTATGATCTCATCAACAATATCTGCCACTATAAAATTGTGCACTACGGTGACATTTCCAATTGCGATTTCACATGTTACTTCTCCTTGGACTTGGGTGTCCTCACCAGTCGCCGTACGCAACTTTGCTCCATGTAATGGCCTCACTCCTTTGTTGACTTAATCAGATCGAATGATGGAATGAGATGCGCCCGTAGCAATAGTCAGTAAACGCTCCTTTCCGTCCACGAGTCCTCCAACAGTAACATTACTCGACTTCCTTCCGATCTGTGAGACAGAGATTATGGGGCATCCAATTTCGGGAGCCAGCCTACGCCCCTTGAGGCTGTCTCTCTTTAGTTTAACGGTTGGTTGAATTGGGAGACTTGCTCATCTCCTTCAGCCTTGCGCTTACGTCCGCTTGCATTACTGGAATTATTGGAGCTTGATCCAGATCCGCAATAACGTGCAATATGACCAGATTTTCCGCACTTGAAGCATTTAATGGCCGCTTCATTTTTATGTTGCTTTCCGTTCACTGCTTCTAGGATTGCGTCCACCCATTCTGGTCGTTCTACTTCCACACGATGAGCTTTATACGCTGGTTTGCACAAAAGTGATGCTGTTTCTTGAGTTAGAGCATGTGATACCGTCTCCGCAAATGATCTCTTTGGATTTGCATAGGTGGCCCGCTTCGTCTCCACATCACGTATTCCATTTATGAAACTTTGTATCTTTACCCTCTCCATGTACTCTACAGGTGCATCCGCGTTTGCTAGGTGCGCTAACCTCTCGATGTCCGATGCAAATTCTTGTAAGGTCTCATTGGGCTTCTGGCAGCGATTTTGTAGCTCTATTTGGTAAATCTGCTTCCGATGCTCGCTACCATAACGTCTCTCCACAGCACCCATCAATGCTTCATAGTTGTTTCGTTCGCCATCAGGAATTTTCTGTAAGATTTCGGCTGCCGGTCCTTTCAATGCTACGAAGAGTGCAGCGACTTTGTCTTCAGCTCCCCAGTTGTTCACAGCTGCTGTCTTCTCAAATTGTAGCTTAAATACCTGGAAAGGAACATAACCGTCAAATGATGGGGTTTTTACCTTGGGTGCGCTTGTTGAAACAGTTGGACGATTTAGCTGCAACTCCTGGATCCGTCCTCTCAACGCATTAACTTCAGCGTCAATTTTATCTTGAAGTTCTGCAATCTTTGCATCTTGTGCCTCCAGATGAGATGACATATAAGCCTTGTGTTCTTCCAGTTGAGTGGAGATCTGCGATGATACCTGTGCCGAAATTTGCAACGACATTCGTGTCTCCTGCTCTTTCAGCCTTGATGACATATAAGCCTTGTGTTCTTCCAACTGAGATGCCATGTGTGTCTTCTGTTCTTCCAACTGACATGACATGCATGTCTCCTGTTGCTCCAACTGAGATGCCATGCAAGTTTTCTGTTCTTCAAACTTTGATGTTATATTCGTCGACATCTGAGCCAATACAGCCAACAGCGAGTTTGTGACCACATTTGCCACTGAATCCGAAGTATCTGAACAACTGGGGTGCCTCGGGAGAGCGGCCGTGGCTCGGAAGCACCACGGTTGTGAATTGGGTGGAAATTAAAAATGAAAATAAAAAGAAAAGACGAGATTTCCTCGTTACAATATGGCCGTATTTATTGTAATTGAAATATATAATGTGAAATTACACAGTGTGGTTTTACCTTATGATGGAGATCCTCGGTGCGTGTCTTGCTCGGCGGTTGCTGGAATAAGAGACGGTTGTCCGACCGAGGACAACCGTTGATCCGCGGAATATCCTCCGGTTTTCGAGGGGAAGTTAACTAACACTCTCACACCGACATGTACGTATGTACATGCGTGCTGACAAAAACCACACATATGCACGCATGTATGTACATGTGGGTGGAGTGGTGTTAGTAACTCGTTGAAACGCGCGCGTTACCATTAGGGTGGTTAAATTTCATGGGTTTTAGGCGTCGAGCCTAAACATGCCGGCCCCCTTGCGGTACGCAAAATCTGAGCCATCGCCCGAGGATCCCCTTCCTGCTAATTCTTAAAACTAGAACTTAAGTCTAGAGCGGTGCGTGCCAGATGACACGTTCGGGGCCACTTCTGCCATCTCCACATTGCCTACAGCTAAATTTGGAAAGAAAAGAATTAGTGGGAGAAAGTTATATATTTCTTGCCATTGACCAACTTCATTTCAAACATGACAATATGGATATTTCCACGAGAAAAAATTTATTTATTATCGTTTTTTTTTTAATTCATATAATCTTACAAACTATTTCATGTTTTAATCGTACTCTCTTATGCCGCAAGACTACGTCTTAACGACGCCCGAAAGCACCCAACCGAATATCGTGCTTTGCGCCAGCAACGATCCAAACGACGGTGGTAGGGTGCCCGGGGTCATAATCTCGGCATATATATCACCGCCAAGGACGAGACGGATGGGCGTTGATCCGAAAAATTTTGGATCCGCCAGACGGATGTGCTCATACGGGGCCGCGATGGCAGGGTCCACATTCTGGGATGGGCTGACGCGTCGGAAGTTGCGCATACATAGTGCATGCGTGGTCACCGTAGTGGTTCGACCGTGCTTCCCGCGAAGTCGCAAAAAACAGCCATGCTCCCCGCCCATCGCAGTGGTAGGCAGCGATAGGTCTTGCGCCAAATCGCGGTCGATCGTTGTGCGGGGGGCGCACGCATCGATGATTGCACGTATGAGGTGCAGTCGCCCCCCGGCTTCCACCTTCACGAACGCTGTTGGCGCAAGGGTGATCATGGGGCGCAAGGTAGGGCCCCCCGTAAAGTGAGCCGATGAGAGGCCGTTGCGAAAGGCTCTGGTGGTTGGCAGCTGGCGCGGCCGAGTGGCCAGTCTGCGCTCATGGCGGTCCTGTGGGCGATCAATTATCGCCGAACTAAAGTTGCGTAGCTGGCGCGGCTGATTGGCCAGTCTACGATGGCGGCGATCGGTGGTTGCGGCGCTGATATCTCGGAGCTGGCGCGGCTGAGTGGCCAGTCTCCGGTGGCGGTTGCGTCTGCCGGCGCTGTGATGTCGGTTTTTAGGTGGGTGGAATGACTGTGGTTCCTCTCCACTGAGAGTGCGGCGTTCGTGGGCCAGCAGGGGTCGGAACGGCCGTTGGTCCGATCCCCCGATTGTTCGTTGTTGAGGGCGGGCTCCTGAGGCTGGCTCGATGATTTCGCCCTCATCCTGTGACATAGCCGTCTCGGATGGGTGTATTGACAATAGCTCACCATCTTCTTCTTCTTCTCCTGGTCCTCCGTTGATGGTCTCTTCTTCCTCTTCCTCCTCTTCAACTTGTTGTGCCCTGCTTTTATACGGCCTTGACGGCCTCTGCGAGTCGTCTATGGACATGTGGAGAGTGGTATGGTGTTTGCCACCACATCGTCGGCACCTGGCATCGCTCGTGCAGTCCTTAGACCGGTGCACCATCGACAAACAGTTTTCGCAGTAGTCCTGCCGTATGATTTCGCGCAGGCGCTCGATGGGCGTTTTGGCGCGGTATACGGCGCAGGTACGGATCGGATGCCTTCCGTTGCACAAATGGCATGGTGTCGGATACCGTGCGGCGTTACGGTCCATTCTTCGGCTTACGGAGGCATGGCGAGTCATGCTGTGAACGGGAGGTAGAAAAAAAAGGAAGACAAATCGAGGTTGGTAAAGCGTCTGCCAATGGACGTACCAGATGGGTGGCGAATAGCCGCATAGGAGTGCACGAAACGACGTTTCGTGGTTTGGGTACGTTTGGTAGACATACCAAAAACTAATTGAAAAACTTGATTAAATTGAAAAAATGTTAATATGGCTTCTGGCCAAACAAGTCTCCTACAAATCGTCCCAAAAATTGGAGTTCAACTACTGGATTCGGTGGCAATGATTATTCTACGTAACATTCCTACGTTTGCTTACGGCGTATGGCGACGTCGCGTTGTATTTATTTTTACTTGTACGTGTCACCCTGTGATGTGTTTCACAATTTCTAGGTATGCACAGCTGATTGTGCACATGGTGACATATCGAAACCGTAATTTTTTGGATAAACCGGAATTTAGTTCCGGGCGCGGTAGTGAGTGGGAGCGATTTTGTTTTGTTTTGTTGATGGGCTTGCTATCCACCATCAGAATTTGGTTGTTGTTGTTATAAAACAACGGTCCTGCCCCCCGAAATAGAGACAGAAAAAAACCGAAAAAAAATGATCCGATCGAACATTTTTTTGTCTTCCTACCTCATTAAGGGTGAGATTTTATTGTGGGACGTAACCTCGTTTGGTGAATTTCGCAACACCACCGATACGAGAAAACAAAAACTTTAAATTTTTTTTTTTTTTTTTTTGTGTTGGACCAAGAGAATAAAAATAACATTTTTTTTTTTTTTTTTTTTTTTTTTTTTTTAATATTATTATGTTATTTCCGGGTGTATTTGATTAAAAAAAAACCATTTTTAATAACACCCGGCTCAAGGCGCTATTCGGGCCAATTTGTGATCGTCGGATCTTTTTGAGATCCGGTTGCGCCCATTTCGACATCACTAACATTTTACGAGTGTAGTATACTTATTACACAAAATCATGCTAGTCGCTGGACGTTTTTATACATACATATTGTGCGGCGAATTCGTTTGCCGGCTACAATGCTGAATGAAATTGAAACAATTCATGTTTCTTTTCATACCAGCACGAGCAGAAGGAAGGCCACAAAACTAACCTTGGTGAGTGTAAGTATATAAGAAAATTTTAGATATTTTATTTGCCCTTATAATCAAATTAATCAAAAAATCATTTGTTCTTCTTTTCATTGCAGGGAACCATAAGTACCAAGGAAGGATTGCAGCCTGGTGAGTGTTTGCCGCTTCCGCATTGGAGCGCTAGCAAGAAAATGGTAGCATGGTGCGCTGCCGGCGTCGGGAACTTTCGCTGTCGCCGCCGACGTTGCGCCTGCTACCATTTTAACCTACAAAAAATGCATGCGTATGTTTACTTACTATTTTTTTCTTTGCAGGTTCGCTGACGAAATTGGTACGATGGCGACAAGGACATGGTGAAGGTGGCCTCGATATGGTGCTGTGAGCTTGAATAAAATACAAGCAGGATTTCAAGGTCTGTATATACAGAGGTTATACAGTGGTACGTCCCTATATAGAAACTTCGTTCGACTAACGATGATCTTTTTGTAGTTTTTTATTTTTTTTTTTCTCAGCTAAAAAATCTATTATTTCATAGAATTTCATGATAATTTTATTTAAAAAAAATATAGAAAGTTAAAACACAAAACTTGAGCACGCAAAGTGGGAGAAAAAGTACCTGCTAAAGTTGCAGAGAAAATCGTGGTGAATTATCAGGCCATAATTTGCTTTTCCCGACACTCCCCAAAGCAGATAAGGAATAATAAAACAATAATGGAATGAATTGCATCATATTAACAACAATAACAATAAAGAAAACAGCAAAAAAATTCAATAATTGCATTAAATAATAAAAATTAGGTTTAATAATATTAGACCGTTTCAGAAAAAAAAGAAATAATAATTTTTTATACAACGGCTGACTGTAAGATCGGTCTATTTTCAAGAAAGCGATATCCAAATATGAGTTTTAAAACCTCCTCACTAAATGAAAATTCAGTACACTTTCAGCTGTGGAGACCGTTTTGAAGAAAATATTTAGATAAGTCGTTTTCGAAACCAATTCTGCAATAAAGCGTTTTTGAGAAAGGGCGTTTTTGAAAAACTTATTTTTAATGGCAAATTTAAACTCGGTCGTCGAAATATATCAATTTCAGTTTTTTTCAATACGAATTTGGCATTTTTCAAAACCAAACCTGATTTATTCAAGTAATTGAAGGGATTTTGAAAAAATTGGGACTTTATTTTTAAAAATTTTCCAAAAAACTTAAAAATTTTTAAGTTAGATTTGAATATCCCTTGAATAAAAAACACTTGAGAGGATCTTGAAAAATTCCGAACTTTGTTTTAAAAAATTTCAAATTTGAATTTGAAAATTCTACATTTATATTTGAAAGCACTAAATGTGATTTTAAAAATTCTGAATTTGATTTAAAAAATTCTGAATTTGATTTTAATAATTCTAAAAAGATTTTGAAAAAAATTTAATCGGATTTGAGTCCAAACAAAAAATAAAAAAACGAAATTTCTTCTCTTAGCTAAATAAGATTGCGTTTAAAATATTGACATTTTCTTAATTATACGTTTTTTTTCTACTGGTGTTGCACACAGCTGCTTGGCTCTAACAGAAACATATACATATGTATATTTTACTAATTTATTTGCATCTATCTGCCACTCCAATAGCAAACGCGCCCATTCTCAAATGCCAAATTGATGCGTGGATATGGCAAAACTTTACCAATTTTCAATTGACCCACATGCGCTTCTTGATCCTCAAAGTACATGCATTGTTTGATAAAACTCAAAAAGAGATCATTCATCTCGGACGCCTTGGCTGGTAAACATTGTAAATTCTCATCACGATGTAGCTTGCGTACAATTTGTTCACATATGCGTGTATTGCAATCAACATCAAATAATGGCACACCAAAATTCATATCCAATAGAGTCCATTCCTCAGTGGTGGAGTCATCACTTGCGGTAGCTGGCTCATCTAAATGGGCATTTTCTTCAATGCTATTCATTGCTGCGGCAGTTATTGGTATTTCCACTGAACCCTGTGATACCAATTCATTTTTGGTATATTTTATTGCTGTATCAGCATTACATTTAGCCAATTCGGTTGCTAAGATCTCACTACAATCGGCTGAGGTGTATACATTGGCTGGTGAACCATTTTGTGGACTAATCGCAAAGTAGTTTTCATCAAGACTACATAACTGATTGGCGCTTTGTGGCGTTTCAGCGCTGAGACGTGCAAAACTTGTTAGCTCAGAACCATCTGTAGGTGATAGCAGTTCTTGTGCTTGTTGCTGTGGCGTTGTCGCTGAGCTTGTGGACGCCGCTGTACTTCCAGGCTCATTGGCAATTTTATTTGGCACATTTACTTTGTAGCTTGTTGTTGCACTCGTTGTGACACTCGCTGCTGATTTGGCTTTACTTTTGGGATGTTTTAAATGTACTTGCAGCTCAAATGATTCACAACCAATATCGGGTACACCCGTATTTAGGAATGTTATAAAACCACAGTTATGTTCTAAATCCAAATATCTCGCCAGCTGTTGTACAGCTTTATGATTAGACCATGCTAGCTGACGTGGATCATCACGTTCGAAAGGGAATGCCTCATAACGCAATTGTCCAGGTTGCCGTATGCCATAACCTTGCACTAATATGCAGCCATTCTTCAATTGATCATTTAGATTACGGAAATTTTCAGAGTTCAAGATGTATGAATCGGAATGTAGTATATTGACAAGCAATTTGCCATAGCCAAGGAAGATGCGTGGTAAAGTTTTAAGTACAGTGCCGCGCGACAGAAAAAGACTGGGAGGACCATAGCCAAATTTCCCATTTTTGTTAGTAGGTATGAGATAGAGTAAAATAAATGCTCTATAATGGTACATAAATTGACGTTGGTTTGTTTGCCTCGTTACGTGTTGACGAGTGCATTCCTATCTTGTGGCAGATCGGTTCTGCGTTAGGTTTCGGTTGCCGATGGGTTCGCCCATCCGCGTTAGGCTTTCTGTTGTAGTCGCGATGGGTTTGCGAGTGAATGGTCTGGGATTAAGGGGGAGTTTGGAAAGGTTGGGGATAAGGGAGGCAAGCCTTGAGAGGATTATTGGGATGAGGTGGCTGGTTTCTCGCTATCTCTCTCTTCGGTAGGAAGGAGGATCAGTTTGACCAACGGTCTTCTGACCTGTCCTTTCTCCGTAAGGAGGTCAACGACGCGTACTCGGTTATCTTCGCCGGGGTGTACGTTGACCACTCTACCGAGCCTCCATTCGTTTGGCGCTAAGTTATCTTCTTTGATGACAACGAGGTCTCCCACCTTGATATTTTGTTTGGAATGCTTCCACTTCACTCGTTTTTGAAGTTCGGAAAGGTATTCTGTTTTCCATCGCCTGCAGAAGGCTTGATGGAGCGCTTTGAGTTTTTGCCACCTGTTGAGCATGGAGGCAGAACTCTCACTCACGTCGGGTTCTGGTGGTGCCATAAGATGGCTACCAGTGAGGAAATGGCCTGGGGTTAGGGGCTCGAGGTCTGTTGGCTCATTCGATAATGGGCTTAATGGGCGCGAATTGAGGCAGGCCTCGATCCGACATAAGAGGGTGCAGAACTCCTCAAATGTAAATTTGTGAGGTGTGGCCAGTTTTCTGAAGTGGCTTTTGAAGCTCTTCACCCCGGCCTCCCACAGACCGCCCATATGGGGAGCGGAGGCGGGGATAAAATGCCATGCCAAGTTTTGATGGCCATATTTCGCTATGGTTTGGTCTCTGGATTCCGATAGGAATTGTTTAATATCCGATCGTAAAGATCTTGAAGCTCCGACAAAGTTGGTACCGTTGTCGGAGTACATGTTTTTCGGACCTCCTCTTCTAGCGATAAAACGAGCAAAGGCTGCTAGAAAGGATGGCGTACTGAGGTCGCTGGTAGCTTCCAGATGGATGGCCTTTGTCGCGAAACAGACGAACAGGCAAACGTAGCCTTTCGAAATTCGACATCCCCTACCTCGGTAGCTTTTTATGTCGAAGGGTCCAGCAAAGTCTACACCGGTGTTCGTGAACGCACGGCTAAAGGTAGTGCGTTCACTGGGAAGGTTCCCCATTAGTTGGGTCTGAGCCCGATTTCGGTACATGGTGCAGACTTTGCATTTGTGGATGGTGGCCCTAATCATGTTCTTTACATTCGGAATCCAGTATTGGGCTCGGATAAGACGGAGCATGAGTTGGTTTTCCCCATGCAGGGACACCTGATGGATTAGTGAGACTGTCAGACGGGAAAACTTGCAATTATAAGGGAGTATAATTGGGTGACGCTCGTTGTAGGCTAAGTCTCTTGACGCTTCCAGGCGCCCCCCTGCTCTAATGAGACCGGTCTCATCGATGAACGGGTTGAGTGGCAATATTTCACTCTTCCTATCGATTGGTTCGCTATTCTTCAACTTTTGATATTCCTGACCATAGTACCTTTTTTGACTAATTTGTATCAGAATCTGAGTCGTCGCCTTGATCTCATCGGCTGAGATGAGGCACGATTTTTCCTTAAAGGATGCTTTTGTGTTAGCGTTGGCATTTAAAATAAATCTCCTAACATAAGATAGTACTCGTAAGGCTCTTGGTAACTCTGAAAACCGGTCGAGGATATCTGTTTGTTCTTTCATCGTGGCATACGACTGTGCCTTCTTTTCCTCAACGGACGTATGGTAATCCGTTTCCTGTGCTGGCCATTGGGACTTGTCTTCTTGAAGCCAAGAAGGTCCCTGCCACCACAAGGAATTGTTGACCAAATCTGATGCAGGTAGTCCTCTACTTCCTAAGTCTGCCGGGTTCGTTTCCGAATTAACGTGAAACCAGGACTTGCTACCGACCAGGTCGATGATTTTCGTGATTCGATGTGCGACGAAGGTTGACCAGGAACAGGGCGGTTTCCGTATCCATGCGAGGACGATGGTTGAGTCCGTCCATAGGTATGCGTTGACTGGTCCCAGTTGGATATTCCTGAAGATGGACTCCAATATTTCTGCTAGGAGAACTGCTCCGCAAAGTTCCAGACGTGGAAGCGAAATTGTTTTCACGGGAGCTACCCTGGTTTTTGCCAGAAGAAGATTGGTGAAGACTTGTCCTTCTTTTTTGACGCGCATGTATACGGCTGCTGCATATGCTTTTTCTGATGCGTCGCAGAAGCCGTGGATCTCGATGTCGTCATCTGGGGAAAAGTTTACCCAGCGCGGTATCCTAATATTATTTATTTCATGGTAGTGTTGGGTGAAATTCTTCCACCGTTCCAAAGTCGATGATGAGACAGGCTCATCCCAATCGGTGCCTTCTAACCAGATATGTTGCATTAATATTTTCGCGACTATGACCATTGGGGCGAGCCATCCTAATGGGTCAAACAGTTTGGCAATTGCTGATAATATCGCCCTTTTGGTTAGATCCCCCGGTGCCTCCAGTAATCCTGCTTTGAAATAAAATAAATCAGAGTGGGCATTCCACCTTATGCCCAATGCCTTAACGGTGCTGGTATCTTCAAATGCCAGGAAGTCTTCGCTGAGCAAATTGGGTTTCGGGATAGCTTTGAGAACTTCCTCTGAGTTGGATGTCCATTTACGAAGTGGAAAGCCAGCTGATCGTAAGACCTGATTAATTTCGTCCCTTGCTTTAATCGTTGAAGCTATTGTATGTCCCCCCGCTAATACGTCATCTACATACATACAATCTCGAAGTATGCTAGATGCTATTGGATGGGAATTTTGGACGTCGTCCGCTAATTGCAAGAGCGTTCTAATGGCGAGATATGGCGCGCAGTTAACCCCAAAAGTTACAGTCTTGAGTTCGTAGAGGCCGATAGGTTCGTTTAGGGATGATCGAAAAACGATTCGTTGAAATTTGGTCTGATTGGAATTCAGCCAAATTTGCCGATACATTTTCTCAATATCACTATTGAAGACGAAACGGTAAAGTCTCCAGCGCAATATAAGAGTAGGGAGATCCGCTTGGAGAACTGGGCCTGGCAAGAGAACGTCATTTAAACTTGTGCCATTTGCTGTTGGACTCGAGGCGTTGAAAACAACCCTAACTTTGGTGGTTGTGCTTTCTGCCTTTACTACGGCGTGGTGAGGCAGAAAGTAATTATCCGCCGCATCTGCTGCCACTATTTGATTTACTTTCTCCATATGACCGAGCGTTTCATATTCGGATAGTACCCTCATGTATTCTTTTTCTAAATCGGGAGTTTTTGTTAACCGCGTTTCATTTCGGTAATATTGTGAGCAAGCACGCCTAAGGGACCCTCCCAGGTTTATTTTGTTCGGGTACTCCGGTCTGAAAGGAAGCGACACTATGTATCTTCCATCCTCATTTCTGCTGGTTGTTTCCCTATATAACTTCTCGCAATATTCATCATCCTGATTCAGATTTTTGGTTTTGGGAAGATTTTCCAACTCCCAGAATGCAGTGAGTTGCTTGTCTAAAGCAACCTCGCTATAGAACGACACGATGTTCTTCGTTGGATTCGGTTCTACTGTCCGACCGGTCAGTATCCAACCGAACACTGTCTCTTGGGCCAGAAGTGTATTATTCACATTCTTTTGAAGGCCGCTTAGTAAAATTTGCGGATATATGTCCCCGCCTAATATGATGTCAACTTCTTCGTTGACATAAAATCTCTTATCTGCAAGCACTAAATCTGGAAACTCCTGCATAGTCAGGGAACTGATATTGCAGGATGGCAAGTTTCCAGTAAGCTTGGCCAGAATTAACACCGAAGTTGTCAAGCGGAAATCAGGGCCCACAGGTGAACGTAGCTCAATATTGGACGCTTCCTTTACTTGAGCCGAAACAGAATTAGTTATGCCCGATACTTGGGCATGCATTTTTTTGGTAGGAAGATTGATTCGGCGTTTAAGTCTTTCGGTCATAAAAGAGCATTCGGAGCCCGAATCAATCAGTGCTCTGGCTGGAAAGTCGCTACCATTATGGTGGATGATGACGTGCGCTGTCCCTAGTAGCACACCTGCACTTGAGTTAACATGACAGGATTTTACATTTTGATCCTCATTGGAACCTGGTTTGCCCGGTTCTCGTCTCGTTTGAGCCGTCCTAGACGTCGAGGTGGTATTATCGGTCCTGTCTTGTGACTGACCTTGGGATGCCTTTGGCTGAAAATTTTCTATGTGCAGAAGCGTGTGATGTCGCCCTTGGCACTTACTGCAATAATAAGTGCTTTGGCATCGCGTAACCGTGTGCCCTGCAGAGAGACAATTCAGGCACCCTTTTTTGGATTTAATAAAATTTATCCTGTCTAACGTGTTCATATCGCGAAAACGTTGACAGTCGAGCAATCTGTGTTTATCCGATTTACACATCTTACACAGTGGTTTGGTTACGTTTGTTTGAAACGCACCCACCCTTTTTGCTGTGGTTTCATTTGTAGGGCGCTTATTAGGTGAATTTTGAATTTTCACACTGGTTGTCCCTACAAAACCTGACACTGTTTCCAATGTCTGAAACCGATTAGATAGGAATCGGTCCATATCCTCCCATTTGGATATGTCCATTTTTTTGTCTATGCTCTGCTCCCAGAGTGCTAACGTACTTTCAGGCAGTTTTGTTGAGCAGAGATAGGTTATTATTGCGTCCCAGTTTGAAGTGTCAATTTGATGACACCTCAGGGACGACAAGCAATTATTAATGTCACTTTGTAACTTTTTAATCGAGCTGCCACACTCACTTTCTACCTTTTTCAAATTGAACAAGATTTGCAATTGTGTATTTACGAGAATCCGTTTATTCTCGTATCTCTCGCATAGGTTTTTCCAGGCCATCTCGAAGCCCTCATTCGTGAGGGGACATTTTTTGACAATGTCTTTTGCTTCGCCCTGGGTTTTTTGGTTGAGATGGAAAAGTTTCTCAACCGGACTTAGGCGACTATTTCGGATGTAGATGGCCGTGAACATGTCACGAAATGTTGGCCATGACAAATAGTCACCTTTGACAACTTCCGTATCGCACGGAGGGAGGCGTATACTGTGCTCGAGGGACAGTGAATCGCTGGCAGGTTTTTCTGTTGAGTTCAGCTTTTCTGCCCTGGCCGATAGTGTTGACGCGAAACGTACATAGGCCGCGTACGTTTTCCTATGTTTTTTCTTAATGGCTACCTTGTCATCTTTCGACACGTCTTCTGACGACAATAGCGCGTCAAGGGCAGTTTTGACCTTCTTCCATTGGGCCCTCAACTCCTCTTGCTCAATGGCAATGGAGTGTTTGGTTTGTTCACCCTCCGGAATTAGGCCGAAATCGGTTTCGGCCTCGACCAACGACTCTGCTTGTTCAATGTAATAATCAGTCTTCATTTTTAGCCTATTTACTCACTTGTATTACCGCAAAAACTGTAGGGAAATCTATAAAAGTATACCTGCGCCTTAGCAAACAAAGGGACAACTTATTCCAAAAAATAGCAATTTTCGTTTCACTTCTTTTTAATCGCTTTATTTGATTTCAGACTTGGCCGACTCGTCTGTTTAGTTAAAAATGGACCGAAAACAATTTTTTCTGGCTTATTCGCCACCCACCAGTATAATATATGTATGTATGTAAAAACGGAATTTCGGTTTTGGTCAACAAATAAACCAAAGGGACTACCAGTGATTTGCGCGCAAGTGTACTTTAAAACGACCGAAAAGTGAAAATTAAAGTGAGCTTTTTTGACCAAATAAAGAATCTTCCGTGCGTAATTTTACCAAAAAAAAAGGTGATTTTACTTGTGAAACAACAATAAGTGAAGCAAAGAAAAAGAGCACACGCAATAATGTCTAGTGTTTTTTTTTGAAAGTGGGGTTATGTTTATGTTACCCCTTGCCTTGTGCTGTGTCCAGACCACCTTACCGTGGGTCGGGGGATAGCCCAGATAGTCACAAGGGTAGATAATTAACAAAAAAAAGGTGCAACTAATCTTTCACTTTTCACGGTCTTGCTTTAAAAACACTCGCGGCACTTTTATATCGGTTATTAAAAAAAACACAAAATAATGGCAAGAAATATATATATATGCTTACGTTGGACGATGTGGTGATCGAGTTGTGTTGATGGCAAATTTGATGCAGGAGTGGCAAGTGGTGACAGGTGATATTTAATGGCTGATATTATGGCAGATAAATCTTATGTGGCAGTTGACTGTTGTTGTGGCACAAGAATGATACGCAAATTGTGGATTACCACCAATTAAACTGTGTTGGCTGTGTTGTTCGAATCTAAGCACTTTATTGAAGATGTGGTGCCAAGTGTAATAGCCGGTTGGTGTTAGCGTGGACTGTATTATAGAGGTGCTGGTTCCTTCAACGGGGAGAAGGACCATGAACAACTGGGGTGCCTCGGGAGAACGGCCGTGGCTCGGAAGCACCACGGTTGTGAATTGGGTGGAAATTAAAAATGAAAATAAAAAGAAAAGACGAGATTTCCTCGTTACAATATGGCCGTATTTATTGTAATTGAAATATATAATGTGAAATTACACAGTGTGGTTTTACGTTATGATGGAGATCCTCGGTGCGTGTCTTGCTCGGCGGTTGCTGGAATAAGAGACGGTTGTCCGACCGAGGACAACCGTTGATCCGCGGAATATCCTCCGGTTTTCGAGGGGAAGTTAACTAACACTCTCACACCGACATGTACGTACATGCGTGCTGACAAAAACCACACATATGCACGCATGTATGTACATGTGGGTGGAGTGGTGTTAGTAACTCGTTGAAACGCGCGCGTTACCATTAGGGTGGTTAAATTTCATGGGTTTTAGGCGTCGAGCCTAAACAGTATCCTTTTGCTCTTCTAATTTCGTCGCTCCCTCTTCGTCAACGTTGATTCCTTCCGCTTCCATAGCCTCGCGTAGACGTGTTTGTAGCTCTGGCTTATTGCCTGTTGTTACCAATCCACGTTTCTCCAACTCGTTTTTGAGTTGCTGGATCTGCAATTCATTAAACTTTGCCATATCCTTGCAATGTCCTTGTTACCTTTACAATGTCCTTGTTATCCTTGCAATATCCATGTTGCCTTTACAATGTCCTTGTTATCCTGTATTTATTTAACAATACCGCTTCTGACACCAATTGTGACGAATTCGATTATTTTTCCTGAGTTCGATCACTGTACGTTAAATAAAACACTCAGATTATGCTTAGTAAATAGTACGCTTTATTCACTACTAAAAAACGTAGTACAATATCGCGGGTTAATTCACTGTTCAGTACTTCACTCTTGAAAATAAACTGATTGAAATGCGTTGTCTTTTCGCGGTTTATATACCCTAGCAGACAGCAGCTTCACAACCTAGAAATGTCTACACATTTCTGGTTTATTCGTGCAACAGTGTTCTTGAAACGTTTATCTATTGTCATCTCCTCTTTGTGCCACATTCGCAAACATGCGAGCTGCCTCTCCCTCTCTCGCTCTCACGTCATGTATCTAAGCAGCTGTAGTTGTGGTAGTGACGCTAGTGGTGGAAATACGCTAGAGTTGGGAGATGAGCGATTCTTGAGAACATTCGCCACAATATGTTACTTTCAATGTGCACTTTCAACCTTTTTATTTCAGTGCAGCCCAGAAGGTAAGTATTCTTCACTGGCACCCGAATAAGAGAAAGGTTACCATCAGCCCGAGGAAGGGCGCCCTTAATTGTCGCTAGTTGGTAGAACGAAGACGATGAAGATTCGCAGGCATCAAGATGTTTCTCAGCAAAAAAGAGATAGACTCATCAACTTTATCGACTTTATTATTTAGTTATTTATTATAAATATAATTATAGCCCGACAAACATTTAGGTGTAAGTATGTTAAATCTCAAGTTGAGAACTAAGGGGCTTCTCAAACCTCAAACGTTTTTCTCAACACCGAATAAACTTGAGGATGATAGCGTTCTCAACAAAAAAAACGCTGTTTCTCAGGTGCACGAGTTAGTGTAACAGAAAATACACTACACATACATAAAACATTGTCAGTAAATAAACTATTATCAGCAACCAAAACATTTTCAGTAAACAAACCAATACTTATCAGCAAACAAAACATTGTCAGTAAATAAACTATTATCAGCAACCAAAACATTGTCAGTAAATAAACTATTATCAGCAACCAAAACATTGTCAGTAAATAAACTATTATCAGCAACCAAAACATTTTCAGTAAACAAACTATTATCAGCAAACAAAATATTCCTGTTGAAGATTATCACTAACAAATAAACAATAGAAACCTAAGCCTATAAATAGAGGATTAAGCATAGAAATAAGGCAGTATTCTATTCCACTGAAACATACGAACTTCAGCCTAGAATTGTTTTAAGTACATCTTGGTTTTAATAAAATTATATTTTTATGTACATCAAGTGTAATAACTTAACTGGGGGCTCAACAAGTGAACCATAAAAATAGTGAAAAAAGGAACTCCTAAAAAATTAAATTCCACACGTCCTGAAAAAGCGGACAAGGAGAACCAAAAGTAAAACTGGACCGCTTCCGAAGAAGGCGATTACAAGTGTTTGATCAAGGCAGAGGAATCATTATGGAAGCAAGACTAGCAACCTTGGAACAAACTTGTGCCGCTGTAGAAGCACAATTAGCCCAGCTGCAGCAAGCGAAAGTTCCTGAAATCAAAGAATTCCAACCGATAAGTCCCACGATAAACAATGCTAATGAAATAAATTTCAGACTATTCGAACGGCTACCAGTGTTCAACGGAGACACAACCAAATACAGGACATGGAGGGCAACCATCATAGCAGCAATGAGTCCCATAGAAGCCTTTCGAGATAGCAAAGCATATTACGATGCATTATTTATAATACGTCACACGAAGATCGAAGGAGAACCAGCTACTCTTCTACAGAATCATGGCACAGTATTTCACTTACAAGCAATACTCAATCGCCTAGATTACAGCTACTCCGATACCAGAAGCTATAACGCCCTCATAGAGGAAATGAAAAGACAAATACAAGGAAGACAGACGCTATCTGAATTCCACAGCAAGCTCTGTCAAATCTTTAATTTACCAATGACTAAATGTGAAATCGATTACCCAGGGAATACTCACTCTCTACAGCAGGTAACAAAAGAAATGGCCATAGATTGCTTCCGCAATGGCATAAATGATGAATTCACTCAACACACATTATATGCAGCAAAACCAAGAGATTTAGAAAGTGCATACGCAATTGCCACGGAAATTCGTTATAAAAGGCAGAACAATCCGATACGACGAGAAGCTTATAACTACCCCAAAACACCCACAAAACGAACGGAGGTATCAACCAGGAGTTCAACCTATTCCCCGCATGGAAATATCAAAACCGACACCGATGGACGTGGATCCATCAATCGGAAGATTCCGGCAATCCACTAATCAGTATCAACAACAGCAACAACAGAATCCCTTCAGAAACAACTATGAACTACAAAGAGCAGGATACGCACCTTTCAATCCCAATAGAGGAGAACCATTAAAGCGAAACCACCAACCAACGTCATCCAGATATAATACAGCACCACAGAAAATGCAAAGAATCAACCAAATAACGGATAATAACATTGATCAGTGATTATGGGTAAATATAGATGAAAGTGAATTTGAAAATAGGGCTACTTTTTTATACGAGTAAATAATCTGCCGTGTCTTCAGATTATTTTACATGATAACAAAAAACTATTAGTTTTAATAGACACGGGCTCGACATTAAATTATATTAGAAAAAATATTCCTAATGGAAAGATCTTCCCAGTTAAACAATTTGTTAGTAGAACTCTGAATGGTTCAAACATAATAAACTCAGCCAAGAAGATTA
The DNA here is from genome assembly GCA_964058755.1 of Campiglossa producta. Classification (NCBI taxonomy): domain Eukaryota; kingdom Metazoa; phylum Arthropoda; class Insecta; order Diptera; family Tephritidae; genus Campiglossa; species Campiglossa producta. The sequence goes on from CAXKVI010000002.1 coordinate 119,596,333, forward strand.
GAATGCTAGGACAAGAATTATTATTTTATGAAATCGAAGAATTAAAAGAATTTGATATGATATTAGGAGAACAATCCTTGAGAGAAATGAAAGCTAAGATAGATCTGTTCGAATATAAAATGACGTATGTCAGGAGAGCAGAACAGAAGAAAAAAGAAACAGATTTCAGCCAAGTAAATTTCACAATTGATGAGAGCAAATATAAAAAAGAAGTTGAAGAAATTATGAGAATCAATGAGGAAACAAACCCTATTTTACCATTTACAACAACAATTGAAGCGACGATCCGCACTAAAACTGAAGAGCCGATATGGACGAAACAGTACCCTTACCCCTTTTCAGACCACAATTTTATAAATAAAGAAATAAATAAAATGCTAGGGAATAATATAATTAAACCCAGTAAAAGTCCCTATAACTCACCCGTATGGACAGTACCAAAGAAAGGAACTGACGAATTAGGAAACCCTAAGAGAAGAATGGTCATAGACTTCCAGAAATTGAATAACGAAACCATTACCGATAGATATCCCATACCTGACGTTAACATGACAATACAGAATTTAGGTAAAGCAACTGTTTTTACAACCCTAGATTTGGAAGCAGGTTTCCATCAGATAAAAATCAAAGAGTCAGACACCGAAAAGACAGCCTTTAGTATAAATGGAGCAAAATATGAATTCTTAAGGCTGCCGTTTGGACTAAAGAACGCACCTTCAATATTTCAAAGATGCGTAGATGACATATTAAGAAATTACATAGGAAATTTCGTGCATGTATATATAGACGATGTGTTAATATATTCATCCTCACACGATGAACATATGGAACATATAAGAATTGTTATAAATGCACTGCGTCAAGCAAATATGAAGATTTCATACGAAAAATCTCATTTTTTCAAAGACAGCACAGAATATTTGGGACATATTATTAAACATAACAGAATAACCGTAGACCCACAAAAAATTGAGACTATAAAAAATTACCCGGTGCCTATGAATCTGAAAGAATTAAGATAATTTTTAGGACTAGCAAGATATTATAGAAAATTCATCAAAGACTACGCCAAGATTACTAAACCCCTAACATTATTTTTAAGAGGAAAAAACGGTCTCGTAAAGAAAAGTCAAAGTGAAAGAATGCAAATAAAATTAGATGAGGAGGCCATAAAAGCTATGAATATATTAAAAAGGGAATTACAAGCACAAGTCGAGCTCTTTCAACCAGATTTCAATAAACCCTTTGATTTAACCACGGACGCAAGTAATTTTGCCAAAGGAGCTGTGTTATCCCAAGGTAGAAATCCCATTTGTTTTATATCCAGAACACTAAGCGAGACGGAACAAAAATATAGCACGAACGAAAAGGAGTTATTAGCCATAATCTGGGCACTGCAAAAACTCAGAAACTTTTTATACGGACGATCAGACCTTACAATCTACACGGATCATCAGTCCTTAACCTACTCTATTTCAGAGAAGAACCCTAATAATAAACTAAAAAGGTGGAAAAACCAAATAGAAGAATACGGCGCCGGATTGGTATACAAACCAGGTTCTCAAAACATAGTTGCAGACGCACTAAGTCGGCAACAAATTAATCAATTAACCGACTCAGAATCGCAGCACTCTCAACTTAGCTCACCCACTGAAACCATAAGAAGGGTAGGCACTAGCTTAAACCATTTTAATAATCAAATTATTATTCAAAATAACAATGGATTAGTAAGACTAGAAAGTAAAAATATATTCGGAAAATTTAGACATACCATATACTTCACCACTATAGAACAATTGATAAGTGATATTAAAGGCGTATTACACCCACACAATATTAACGCCATAATAACTACAGAAGTAGTACAAAATTTCCCAACAACTAATTTTGTAATAGCAAATGCATTAGTAAGAGACATCACTGACGAAAATGAGCAGAATGAGATAGTTGAACAAATACACAGAAGAGCACATAGAAATTATAGAAATAATATAAAAGAACTTTCTGAGAGCTATTACTGGCCTAACATGCAAGATATGGCAAAGAAAGCAGCACAAATATGTGAGATATGTAAAAAATGTAAATACGACAGACGACCGAATAAATTACTTTACGGAAAAACACCAATACCAAATGAAGTAGGTACACACTTACACATGGATACCTTTTTTATGGACAACCAAATATACATAATAGAGCGAGATCCCAGAGCCTAAAAGCGTCACTTATTTTATAATGGATGAAACCAATACCGATCGATAGTCCTCCCCGAATCTAGAAAGAATGTGAAAATTTTAAAGCTGTACCTGTGACAAAGGCCTAGGAATCGGGGGTCAAAGTCGCCAAAAAATGACCCTAACTTCACTTATTTTATAATGGATGATTTTCACATATTAGACGTAGATCATCACCCCGCGTCAGTATCAAGTGTTGTTAGACCCGTACCAGTGACAAGGCTCCAGCCAGACACCCCCAGTTCGCGGATTTTCCTATAGAAATTTTTTCTGTTTTACCAATTTGACGCATTTGGGCCACTTTGGCTGCTTTTAACTACCCAATATTTTCCCATTTTTTGTAGAACACTACCCTCAAGTAGTATCAGGAATTTTTAGACTTCGTCCCATGGCAAAAACTTCAGCCAGACACCTCAAAACTCGGGAAATTTCACTAATTTTTACTGCGCTTTCACATGTTTAGGCGGATTTGACCAACTTTGGCCTCTTTTAAATAACAGATCTTTACACATGTGTCGTAAAATGCTACCCTTAAGTCGAATGAAGCATTTCCAGACATGATCCCATGGAAAAAACTTCAGCCAGACACCTCAAAGTTCGAGAACTTTTATTTTCCTATTAATTTGCTTTCTCTTGTTTGTCCCACTTTTACTAATTTTAAATGATAGATCTTTTCACATGTGTCGTAGGACACTACCCTTAAGTAGTTTCAGTAATTTTTAGACCTCGTCCCATGGCAAAAACTTCAGCCAGACACTTCAAAACTCGGGAAATTTCATTCATTTTTACTGCGCTTTCACATGTTTAAGTGGATTTGACAAACTTTGACTACTTTTAAATAGCAGATCTTCACACATGTGTCGTAAAATGCTACCCTTAAGTAGAATCAAGTATTTCCAGACATCATCCCATGGCAAAAACTTCAGCCAGACACCTCAAAGTTCGGGAACTTTTATTTTCCTATTAATTTGCTTTCTCTTGTTTGTCCCACTTTTACTAATTTTAAATGATAGATCTTTTCACATGTGTCGTAGGACACTACCCTTAAGTAGTTTCAGTAATTTTTAGACCTCGTCCCATGGCAAAAACTTCAGCCAGACACTTCAAAACTCGGGAAATTTCATTCATTTTTACTGCGCTTTCACATGTTGAGGTGGATTTGACAAACTTTGACTACTTTTAAATAGCAGATCTTCACACATGTGTCGTAAAATGCTACCCTTAAGTAGAATCAAGTATTTCCAGACGTCATCCCATGGCAAAAACTTCAGCCAGACACCTCAAAGTTCGGGAACTTTTATTTTCCTATTAATTTGCTTTCTCTTGTTTGTCCCACTTTTACAATTTCTATACGACGGATCTTTTCAGGTGTTTCGTAGGACTCTACCCTTAAGTAGTTTCAGTCATTTCTAGACTTCGCCCCATGGCAAAAACTTCAGCCAGACACCTCAAAGCTCGGGATTTTCACTAATTTTTACAGAGATTTCACTTTTTTCAGCAGGTTTCTCCAACTTTGTCCACGTTTAAACGGCGGATCTTTACACATGTGTCGTATAACACTACCCTTAAACGGTATCATGCATTTCCGGACTTCATTCCATGAAAAAAACTTGAGCCAAACAACCCAAAGCACGGGAACTTTTCATCATTTTTACTGTGCTTTCACATGGTCAAATGGGTTTACCCAACTTTGGCTGCTTTTAAATGGCGGATCGCTACAAATGTATCGTATAACACTACTATTAACTAATCACTTCCTTAGAAAACCCCTCAAAATTGTTGGTGGTGAGCACTTGGGCTCTGAGGCATTGGCGGCTATTGGCTTACCCCATTTTGCTTGTGAAGAACCACCTTTTGTGACTGCGACTATAAGCTATGTATTCCGAATATTCCATAAATTATCTGGGAATTACAATAATATGTAATGCAGATGAAACAAACGAAACCATGTTATGTCGCTTAAACAGGCCTTGAGGGACTCTGATATCAACTATAGCAAACAATCCACGATGCAACAAATATACTCGTAGAGCGCTTTCGACCTTAAAATATTTTATGAATAATTACAGATCACGTCTGAGTAGAGATCGGCGTCGTGCGTCTTTTTTAGCGTAACACGAAACACGCACGCGTGTATCCATGTGCTCGAGTTTGAAAATGCGAACGGCCTATTTGAACGAAAGTTCAATACATTTTTAGCTGAGATAAGTTGTTTTTGAACCAAGTTTTCAGACAGAGCGTTGTTGAAAGAAATTCTGAAATATATTAGAGTGAAAAATCCGAAAAATGGCCGGTGTGCAAAATCTTTTACGGAACCTTTTGAAGAGTTTTTATTGTTTTCGTGTCTTGTTTTAGTGATTTTTTTCGCGTGCGTGTTAGTGCCTACTTTCAAAATTCTGCTTCGCGACCGTGTTGTGTCGTGCAGCAAAATCATGCACGCGCCGAAATCTAGCTATGAGTGATGACTTCCAAATCCATTTTGTACTTAGTAACTGCCTAATTACATTTGTTGTATTCCTTAACTTATTATTATCCACAGAGCCAAAAATGCCTAATAAAATTAATAAGATTGTCTTTATGAACGGGTTTCAGGCTCAGGGGTAGTCAAGACGGCGGAAACGAAAAAAAAACCATACGCAAATCTATTTGGTTTAATGAGGAAATTCTTATTGATATTATCAAGTGCAATTTCTTCTTTTTTCTTTGCGATTTCTTTTTATATGTGTTATTAATAAGAAAATCTTCTCGAAATTTCTGTCAAAATATTGAAAAAAAGCTGAAAGAGAAAAACTTCTTACTTTAATAAGATGATCTTAGGGTTCCTAACAATAAGATTTGACTTATTAATGTTTTCAAAGGAAAATCTTGCAGAAAACGGTCTGATTTCTTAGGGTTCTTAACAAGAAGATGATCTTAGGGTTCCTAACAACAAGATATGACTTATTAACAGATTTCCCCATAATTGTATGTGTTAATAAGACGATCTTAGGGCAGATAATTCCACATGTGTCATAGAAGACTACCCTTAAGTGGTATCAGGTACTTTTTGACTTCGCCCCATGTCAAAAACTTCAGCCAGACACCTCAAAACCGAGGAATTTTTATAATTCTTACTGCACTTTCACATGTTTAAGCGAATTTGTCCAACTTTGGCTGTTTTTGAAAGGCAGATCTTTGCACATGTGTCGTGGAACACTATCTCCAAGTAGTATCAGGCATTTTTATTCTTCATCCCATGGAAAAAACTCAGCCAGACACCTCAAGGCTGAGGAATTTTCATAGTTCTTACTGCTTTTTCACATGTTTAATCGGGTTGGTCCAACTTCGGCTGCTTTTAAAGAGCAGATCTTTTCACATGTGTCATAGAAGACCCCCTCAAAGAAGGATCGGCTAATTTTATACTTCGCCCCATGTCAAAAACTACAGTCAGACACCTCAAAACTGAGGAATTTTCATAATTCTTACTGCGATTTCACAGGTTTAAGCGAGTAGGTCCAACTGTTGCTGTTCGTAAAGGGCATATCTTCACACATGTGTCATAGAAGACCACCCTAAAGAAGTATCGGGTATTTTTATACTTCGCCCATGTCAAAAACTACAGCCAGACACCTCAAAACTGAGAAATTTTTATAATTCTTACTGCGTTTTCACATGTTTGAGATGGTTCGTCTACCTCTAGCTGCTTTTAAAGGGCAGATATTTTCAATGTGTCATAGAGGACCACCCTTACGTGGTACCAGGTACTTTTAGACTTCGCCTTATGACAAATACTTTAACCAGACACCTTAAATCTGGGTAGTTTTCATAATTCTTACTGTGCTTTCGATTGTTTAAGCAGGTTTGTCCAACTTTGACTATTTTTAAAAGGCGAATATTTACACATGTGTCGTAGAACGCAACTCTTAAGTGGTATCAGGCATTTTTGGAGATCTTCCCATGACAAAAACTACATCCAAACACCTCAAAGCTCGAGTTTTTTTTCGCAATTGATCTCTCCATAGGACATGATCAAGCAAATTAGAACAGTTCAGCCCATACAAAGTGTTCAGATGTGGAATTTGTTGCATTTCAGACAATGTCACTCTTATGTCGCTACCCTGCAGCGAAAGCAACTAGTTGAAAACTACTTTACAACTAGTTGGTGCACCGAGCTTATATGGAACAAAGACAGTACACTGACTAGTTGGACCCATATAAGCAACTGGTATTTTTTACGTGTTGATGTCCTACAAGATGTCAATTGTCAGATTTCGACCAGAATATACCAGTTATTTACTAGTCAGGAAATACCAGTTTCATGCTAGTTGTAAGATACCAGTTCCATACTAGTTCATCCTGGACTAGTATAATTTCCATAAAATGAACTAGTCGTATGGAATATACTAGTCAAAAAGGCTTTTAACCTGGACTAGTATGATTTCAACCAGAATTTTCCTGGCTTACCCTTTATTTTATCATTTGACTTTATTTTCATGTTTATTCTTAAGAAAGCAGCGGCTATTTGTATTTACCCAATCACGAAAAAGCATCTATGAATTATAAGAGAAAACGAAACGAATGAATTTTGTTTTTTTCAACTGGTATAATTTCATCCAGAAAAATCTAGTTGTATACTAGTATGGAATGGATATTTCCTGACTAGTATGGGTTCAGCCGGAAAATTCTATTTGTATACTGGTATGAAATGGATATTTCCTGACTAGTATGAGTTCTGCCAGAAAATTATAGTTGTATACTAGTATTTTTCTGATTAGTTTGAGGTTTCGCGCAGGGAACTCGCTTAAACCTGTGAAATCGCAGTAAGAACTATGAAAATTTCTCAGTTTTGAGGTGTCTGACTGTAGTTTTTGACATGGGGCGAAGTATAAAAATAGCCGATCCTTCTTTGAGGGGGTCTTCTATGACACATGTGAAAAGATCTGCTCTTTAAAAGCAGCCGAAGTTGGACCAACCCGATTAAACATGTGAACAAGCAGTAAGAACTATGAAAATTCCTCAGCCTTGAGGTGTCTGGCTGAGTTTTTTCCATGGGATGAAGTCTAAAAATACCTGATACTACTTGGAGATAGTGTTCCACGACACATGTGTAAAGATCTGCCTTTCAAAAATAGCCAAAGTTGGACAAACTCGGTTAAACATGTGAAAGTGCAGTAAGAATTATAAAAATTCCTCAGTTTTGAGGTGTCTGGCTGAAGTGTTTGACATGAGGCGAAATCTAAAAGTAACTGATACCACTTAAGGGTGGTCTTCTATGACACATGTGAAAAGATCCGCTCTCTAAGAGCAGCCGAAGTTGGACCAACCCGATTAAACATGTGAAAAAGCAGTAAGAACTATGAAAATTCCTCAGGCTTGAGGTGTCTGGCTGAGGTTTTTTCCATGGGATGAAGTATAAAAATGCCTGATACTACTTGGAGATAGTGTTCCACGACACATGTGCAAAGATCTGCCTTTCAAAAACAGCCAAAGTTGGACAAACTCGCTTAAACATGTGAAAGTGCAGTAAGAATTATAAAAATTCCTCAGTTTTGAGGTGTCTGGCTGAAGTTTTTGACATGGGGCGAAGTCAAAAAGTACGTGATATCACTTAAGGGTGGTCTTCTATGACACATGTGAAATTATCTGTCCTTTAAAAGCAGTCAAAGTTAGAGCAACGCAGTTAAACATGTGAATTCGCAGCAAGAATTATGAAATTTCCTCAGCTTTGAGGTGTCTGGCTGAAGTTTTTGTCATGGGGCGAAGTCTAAAAATGCCTAATATTAGTTAATAGTAGTGTTATACGATACATTTGTAACGATCCGCCATTTAAAAGCAGCCAAAGTTGAGTAAACCCATTTGACCATGTGAAAGCACATTAAAAATGATGAAAAGTCCCCGTGCTTTGGGTTGTTTGGCTTAAGTTTTTTTCATGGAATGAAGTCCGGAAATGCCTGATGCTGTTTAAGGGTAGTGTTATACGACACGTGTGTAAAGATCCGCCGTTTAAACGTGGACAAAGTTGGAGAAACCTGCTGAAACAAGTGAAATCTCTGTAAAAATTAGTGAAAATCCCGAGCTTTGAGGTATCTGGCTGAAGTTTTTGCCATGGGGCGAAGTATAGAAATGACTGAAACTACTTAAGGGTAGTGTCCTACGAAACATCTGAAAAGATCCGTCGTTTAGAAGTTGTAAAAGTGGGACAAACAAGAGAAAGCAAATTAATAGGAAAATAAAAGTTCCCGAACTTTTAGGTGTCTGGCTGAAGTTTTTGCCATGGGATGATGTCTGGAAATGCTTGATTCTACTTAAGGATAGCATTTTACGACACATGTGTGAAGATCTGCTATTTAAAGGTAGTCAAAGTTTGTAAAATCCACTTAAAAATGTGAAAGCGCAGTAAAAATTAGTGAAATTTCCCGAGTTTTGAGGTGTCTGGCTGAAGTTTTTGCCATGGGACGAGGTCTAAAAATTACTGAAACTACTTAAGGGTAGTGTCCTACGACACATGTGAAAAGATCTATCATTTAAAATTAGTAAAAGTGGGACAAACAAGAGAAAGCAAATTAATAGGAAAATAAAAGTTCTTGAACTTTCAGGTGTCTGGCTAAAGTTTTTTCCATGGGATGATGTCTAGAAATGCTTGATTCTACTTAAGGGTAGCATTTTACGACACATGTGTAAAGATCTGTTATTTAAAAGAGGCCAAAGTTGGTCAAATCCGCTTAAACATGTGAAAGCGTAGTAAAAATTAGTGAAATTTCCCGAGTTTTGAGGTGTCTGGCTGAAGTTTTTTCCATGGGACGAAGTCTAAAAATTCCTGATACTACTGGAGGGTAGTGTTCTACAAAAAATGGGAAAATATTGGGTAGTTAAAAGCAGCCAAAGTGGCCCAAATGCGTGAAATTAGTAAAACAGAATAAATTTCCATAGGAAAATCCGCGAACTGGGGGTGTCTGGCTGGAGCCTTGTCACTGGTACGGGTCTAACAACACTTGATACTGACGCGGGGTGGTAATCTACGTCAAATATGTGAAAATCATCCATTATAAAATAAGTGAAGTTAGGGTCATTTTTTGGCGACTTTGACCCCCGATTCCTAGGCCCTTGTCATAGGTACAGCTTTAAAATTTTCACATTCTTTCTAGATTCGGGGAGGACTATCGATCGGTATTGGTTTCATCCATTATAAAATAAGTGACGCTTTTAGGCTCTGGGATCTTGGTCTATAACTACAGTAGACAGATACTCAAAATTCTGCTTTATAAGAAAAATACCAGATAGGAAAAACTCATACATATATTTGAATGAAATACTATCACAAATATTCCCATACGCAACGAACCTAACAACTGATAACGACCCGACATACGTCAACGTAGTAGCAAAATCTGTATACGATCGACTACACATACAGCACACAGCAGTGCCACCACAACATTCGACAACGAACGGTCAAGTAGAGCGGACGCACAGCACAATAGTGGAGCTAACCAACTTACTAGTAAAAGAAACCAAAGGAAAACACGAAGAGGTAATATTCGAAGCAGTACGACAGTATAATAAAACCATTCACTCGGTCACAGGGCATAAACCCGAGGACGTCTTTTTCAACAGAGGGGGATACGACTATAAAGTCATCAGAAATAGAATTCAGTTCAATCAAGAAAGAGATATCACTCAGCAGAAGGCACCGAACAAACAAATTACTTATAAGAAAGGAGATACTATTTACGTTAAGACAAGCCGAAGAAATAAAAAACACGATAGATTTATAAAAAAAATAATTGAGCAGGATAACGGTAGAACAGTCACAACAACTGATAATAGAATAATACACAAAGATAACATTCGTACGAACTAGAAATGATACTCATAATAATAATAATTTTGCTGTGCATAAACAGAATTAGTGCAGACACAAATATTACAAATCTGAAAGGAAAAGATTATATATTAATAGAAACGAATCCAGCTTTTATATTTGATAGCTACGATTATTTATATCACATTACAAATTTAACTAAAATATTAACACCATACCAAAATATATTAAACTCAAAATATAATTTAGATTCAGATCCTGAAATGAGAATATTACACCAAAAAATTGAAATATTAATAAAACAGTTAAATCCAGTTACTAGATTTAAAAGAGGATTAAACGCATTAGGGACAATATTAAAATGGATAACGGGCACACCATCCACGATGATGAAGTAGAGATACAGACAAGAATTAATCAATTAATTGAGGGACATAATAAACAAAAAATAATTAATAGTAATTTCGAAAAAATGTTAAGGAAATTAAACCCCAAGAATTTCTCTGAAAAATTAATACTCACAGAAGTCTACAATGAACTAAATACTCTCCTAACTACAATTAATCTAGCAAAAAATAACAACTTCCTGTCAACTTCATTAGACTTAGAAGAAATCACAGAAATCATTGCGAAAGAAAAAACAAATGTTTTAACTATAAATATTTTAGAATATGCAGAAATTAAAATTGTTAAATTCAAACAAAACTTTGTAACAGTTTACAAATACCCAAAAATTAAAGAAAAATGTGAACAATTCTATATATACCCATTAGCTTCAAAAAAAGGAAAATTAGTTTTGGATAAAAATATTGCTTTATGCAAAGGAAATCAATATGTAAGAATAAATAAATGTAAAAATTTTATAGATCAAACTATATGCAAGCAGAATAAAAGAGACGGATGTACAATACAAATATTAGAGAAAAATAATGCTCAGTGTAAAATGATAAAAGAAAAGAATCCACCCTTTATTAATTATGGTAACGGAAACATTATTATTAGCGGATTAAATATATTAAACAACGAGACTTTAGATGGAGATTTTTTAATTTATTTCAAGAATAATATAACATTAAATAATGAAGAATATATAAACATTAAAGAAACTATGGTAAAAATACTCCATAAAAAACATAAAGAAAATCTAGATATATTAGAATACTTAGAATCTCAATCAGAATACAAGTTCAATAATCTAGACGAAATATCATCCATATTTGTACCAATTGAACAAAATCCAATTAAGGCTACTTTATAACTACATATATTAATTATAACCCTGTTAATCATTGTAACCAAACTATTATTAGAATTTAGAATAAGGAGAAATAATATACTTTATCAAAGAGCACTAATACAATGTCAAAAGGATCATGAAGAAAGAAAACGAAAATTTCTAGAGGCCAAATTGTAAATGAGGACATTTAATTTTAAGAGGGAGGAGAGTTAGTGTAACAGAAAATACACTACACATACATAAAACATTGTCAGTAAATAAACTATTACCAGCAACCAAAACATTTTCAGTAAACAAACCAATACTTATCAGCAAACAAAACATTGTCAGTAAATAAACTATTATCAGCAAACAAAATATTCCTGTTGAAGATTATCACTAACCAATAAACAATAGAAACCTAAGCCTATAAATAGAGGATTAAGCATAGAAATAAGGCAGTATTCTATTCCACTGAAACATACGAACTTCAGCATAGAATTGTTTTAAGTACATCTTGGTTTTAATAAAATTATATTTTTATGTACATCAAGTGTAATAACTTAACTCACGCATGGGATTCTCTAATTGGACTCGAAGTTGCCACCCCAGATTTTTTTTTATGTACTGTGGATGCTCCATCACAAAGCATTTTTAGTCGAAAAAAACATTAAATAATTGGATTTTTATGTGAGTTCTATATATTCCTGTACTTGTGAAGCTAAGCTAAGTATGGCACTTATTTTATCTCTATAATGTGTTGGTATTTTTGCATTATTACTATTATCAGCAACCAAAACATTGTCAGTAAATAAACTATTATCAGCAACCAAAACATTGTCAGTAAATAAACTATTATCAGCAACCAAAACATTTTCAGTAAACAAACTATTATCAGCAAACAAAATATTCCTGTTGAAGATTATCACTAACCAATAAACAATAGAAACCTAAGCCTATAAATAGAGGATTAAGCATAGAAATAAGGCAGTATTCTATTCCACTGAAACATACGAACTTCAGCATAGAATTGTTTTAAGTACATCTTGGTTTTAATAAAATTATATTTTTATGTACATCAAGTGTAATAACTTAACTCACGCATGGGATTCTCTAATTGGACTCGAAGTTGCCACCCCAGATTTTTTTTTATGTACTGTGGATGCTCCATCACAAAGCATTTTTAGTCGAAAAAAACATTAAATAATTGGATTTTTATGTGAGTTCTATATATTCCTGTACTTGTGAAGCTAAGCTAAGTATGGCACTTATTTTATCTCTATAATGTGTTGGTATTTTTGCATTTTCGACCTTTGTGACCAGATAACATAATTTCATTGGCGCGATGACCACTCTTTCACTAAGACTCCCTCACTTTTATTTCTGCCGGGCCTGGTCTACATCGTTTTTATATCTTTACAAAGAGATTTAAGTTGACCACCTTGATCAGAAATCTGTTGGTTACAACCCTCATATTAATGATTGTTCAGCTATGCCGTTTGTAGTCATAACTTACTAATTAAGATCGCTACCCCCCACTTTTTGTTGGGAATGTACAAAAGGAGTCGTGTTCACACAACAGGTGGTATGGTATGGAAGTAAGTAATGTGTGTATGTGGCACATTTGTTGGAATAAAAGTACGTTTGAATGGTGTCGGCGGTATCCGCCAAAATAACGATAAAAGGGAACTAGTGCTTTGCCACTTCGCACATAAAAAGTTGCATATATTAGTAGTTTCAACCAATTTTGATTTACTTCGACTTGAGGTACTTATCTGCTGGAATGAAAATAATATTAATCTACGTGGAAATTAAAACTGGGTTTCTTCTGATTAAATTTGGATCTGAAAATAGTCTAATAGTAAAACATTTGTAACTATCACTAAATATAATAGTATTAACAGGAATAGTTTGTATAGAAAGCTGTTTTCCATATGCCCAACTATGTAATATACACCCTTATACTCGCAAATCCCGAATTATCTCCGCTTTCGGGAGTTAACTTGAGCATAATCTTCATTATAAACTCCCAAAAATTAAGAAGATTTGAGCAGATATCATAACTATTTGACCGCTACTGTCATCGATAAATAAACAAACATCGCAACGACCACTTCCAAAATTACGAGTTTGCCGCTACTGGACACTAGATGTCACCAAAAAAGAGCGACATATAATTTTAAGCCGCAAGTACTACAACCAAAGCCATCTAGTGCGCTGATTGTTAATCTTCAATTTTGTGTGTATCAGCGTAAAATTTGGATCTGGTTAAAGAAGATTTATTGGAGGTATTCTCCGTGTGTGTATCCATAGCATTAGACATAACATACATATATGATCGCTTTGCCTTGCGTATCATTTCACAGCATTTAGTTTGCGTAATTTCATGCGAATTGTGTGGTGTTTTCAAATTAGTTTCTCTCGCTTTTTTTGAAACTAAATGAGTTGAAATGTAATTATAGCTCATTGTTTGGGGAGCATTTTTCATTTGTTATAATGCTTTCAACATTACAATTTAATGCACTTTGTGTACAAAGGCAAAACGATGTATTTTTGCTTTAAAATCTGATTTAAAAAAAATGGACTTACGACATTTGCTCATGAAGCCAGCGATATGTATTCCATAATTCAGTGCTTTTTGTACCAATCTTAAATGAAAATTTGCCCAGGCATCATATTGATATAAAAACCCATTCGATCAGACAACTAGGGGTGTAAAAGTAGGTCCCAGTTGGTGCACCCTGGGTAACGCTAAATGACCTACATAGCCTACACGGTTAGTTTCTTGTATTGCCGGTTCTACGAGAACGGTACCAGTACTTGTGCTGTACCCATCGTGCAGAAACGACCCGGGTCGTTTTCTTATATCGATCCGGCCAAGAGCAATACACGCAGGGTGACCCTGTCTGACATTTAGGCAGGGCTACACCTCGCTACAACAACAGCAACATCAGACCCTAATATACAGGTACATATCCGAATATATTCCGTTTCAATGAAAAAGAACGGGGTACAACAGAAAAAAAATTCAGAAATTTTTAGTTGGACATTGCCCTATAGAGGCTCGAAATATAAACGAATTTTATTTTCATCTAATACCTAAAATCGATATATTATAGTCGAAGAGACCTCATATACAATTTGGTTCTGATTGCAGACCGTGTGATATCTTCGACTATAGTATTATCAATTTTAAGTACCTATAAAAAAATTATTTTATGATATAAATCTCCGTAGGGTAATGTGACTTTTAGACCCCGTGCGACAGACCTAACCCGTTTTCAATCGGGTTCAAAATTTTTGAATAATATCTGCCAATATAGTACTATCGATGCAGGGGTAAAGGCTTAGGAAATCTAATATTGAAATGGTATCCCTACATAATAACGAAAACCGTAGTATTTATGTAGTACGCAATCTCACTCTGATACCGCTTGCGGTACGCCACTTACGTATTTGACTCCTTTTCCAATAAAGTAACTCACTGTTTATACTGATATTGAATGTTTATTTAATTAAATAAACTTTAAAGTATTTGTAGTATTAGAGTATGATTAAGATTATTAAAGATTAAATGATTAAAAGTATTTAAAAGTAATTAAATTTAAGGGCTAACACTAAAACGTCCGTCTCAGTCGGTGGTCGCGCACAAACTCTCATGATGCAATTTTGTAGCTTTGTGGAGCCAGTTCAAATTCAGTCGTTAATGTTTTATCTCTTGTCTTGTCCTTTCGTATTGTCTGTCTAACACCGCCACGCAGGGTTGCATTTCTAAGTAGCTAATTAACTTACGGGCTGATTATGCATTCCCACTTTCGGCCATCCTGACGTATCGTTTGGCCTCAAACGATGGCGACCATGTTTTCATGTATTCCGAAACGGTAGTGGTCTTCTTTGGGCCTTCTCCTTCACCTACTTTTTGAACTTCATACCTGCCATGATTTAATATTTTGGTGACCTCATACGGTCCAAAAAATTTCGGTCTTAACCGTAATGAACTACCAAATTGGGTACGCTTAATGGCTACCAATTGCTTAGTTTCATACTTTGTTGCTTCTTTACGTTTTGAGTTAAAATTCTTTTTATTTTCATTTTGAATTTTCGCGATATTCTCCTGTGCTACTTTTCGCAAATCTTCCCTTTCTTGGTTCAACTCGATAATCGCTTCGTCTTCTAAAACCTCACGTATCTCTGATATCTTATTAACGCGCATATCGACCCCTGTAAGAAGCTTGAATGGCGATATTTTCGTACTTCTTGGTGGCGTATTTTTGAGGGTTTTAAACAGTAAAATAATGAAAGTTTGGTTGCCTGTTGCGAGGCAGAGCAGCAATTGGTTTATTTAGTAATATTTCAGCTTATTTATAATAATTCTCATCTCTAAAACTCTTATTTACTAGAATACATATTTACTCTAATTCTATGTACTGTATAAGGTACAACTCAGTGCAGTCAGTAACATACATACAAACATATGCAGCTCGCAGCTACAAGTAATGCCGTTACATACGCACGCACACATGTACTAAGCGTGGAGCTGCTAGCAATGCAGTCGCGCACATTCACACATATGGTGCTAGCGTATGGAAGGCGATATGAAACTCTATAGCTAGTGCCGCTTATATATTTGGGGCGCGTGAGAAAGTGAACGTAATTATGAATACGTTGACTCTGCAGAATGTTAACATTCCACAGCCAAACATTTAGAAGTCGGCGTGTGGCTTTGCTGTTAGTGACATGCTCTGATATACTACACCTCCTTTCCAAAAAAAATCGTGAATACATATGAACGATTTTATAGCTGTGATATATTTAAGTGGTTTTGTTTTTCTTTTTCTTGTACATTTCTGCAATTAATTTATGAGTGTTTCATTTGACAATTTTTCAGATTTTTATTGCTTGTCGTTTGTTTACAAAATTTTCTGTTGTGCCTGGTAATTACTTATGTATGTTACAATGGTTTCCAGTTTTGTTTATTTTATTTTCAAGTGTTGTCCACTTGAATAACTCATGTTTTTAGATGTTTGTTAATTATTCATCTGATACGTTTTCTTTATTTGTAGTTTCTTTTCTTTTGTACAATTTGTATAAGTGTCGGTTTTTGTTTATGATGTTAATTACTTAAAACGTAAACAAAGTTTTATAGGTCGTAAAAAATTTATATTTGTAAATTTATGAGCTAAAATTTTGGACAAAGTGAAATTAATTTATTCAAATAGTTTAAGTCTTTTCTTATGTATTATGATTTTCTTATTTTCTTTGCTTGAGGTGTTCCTTTATTTAAATCTATGTTTTCTATATTGTATGGAATTAAACTATAATTATTTTTATTATCGATATTTACTACTACATAGGGCCCTTTGTATCTACTATCTAACTTATGACCTGATTCATTCTTAACTAAAACTAAATCTCCTAAATTTATTTCTTTATACTGAATATTTTTGTCATAATATATTTTTTGTTTTTCTTTGGCTTCTTTTACCAATTTATACGCTCTTTGTTGAGCTACTTGCAATCTATATTTGATTTCTTTCTCATATGCCTCATAGTTATAAACTGGGCTAATTGTATTTTCTTTTAAAAATTCGTACGTAAGGGGAATTTTTCCAAAAACCAACTCAAATGGACAATAACCATGGACCGTGGATGGTGTTGTATTGTAACAGTGTGCAAAATATTTGATATACTCATCCCAATCATCTTTGTCAATGGATATATAAGAACGAATGTATTGGTTGAAAGTTCTGTGACTACGTTCAACAGTGCCCAAAGTTTGATGGTGATATGGGGTAGAAGTCTTGTGTTCAATCTTTAAAAGTTTACATAATTCTTCGAAGACGTTATTTTTGTATTCAGTCCCCATATCAGTTATGATTGTTTTCATACAACCATAAATTAAGATAAAATTTTCAAAAATTGCTTTGGCCACTGCTATCGCGTGTTTGCTAGCAATCGGAATTGCGATCAGATACTTTGTCAAATCCCATACAATTGTTACCGCGTATTCATTTCCATTTATCGATCTTGGTAATGGACCGATTGTGTCAATCTATACTATATCGAAAGCTTTCGTTGGCGTTTCAGTGATAGTCATTGGTTCTTTTAAATTTGTATTTATTTTATTTTTACTGCATTTTATGCATTTTTTAATGTGATTTCTTATGTCATTTTTCATATTTTTCCAATAATATTTCTGTTTTATTTTATTTGTAGTTCGATTGATTCCTGGGTGGCCGCCATTAACAGGATCATTGTGATATTTTAGCAATATATTTTAAATTATTTCTTTATTAGTCACATGCATAAACTCCGGAATTAATGCAATTGTTAAATTTTTGAGAACTTTGGTACCAATTTCTTTAAATGTGTTTACTCGAGTAAATTTATCTTTAAACAATTTGTCTCCTAAGGACAACTGTATTTTATTTATTTTCGAATTGTCGGCTTCTTTCATTAGCCTGGCAAAAAATTGACCTAAATCAATTTTTGCCTCAACAATTGAATTATCAATATTTGGATTACCGGCTTCTGTTGGAAGCCTGGCAAAGGATTGACCTGAGTCAACCTTCGCCTCAACAATCATATTATTAATATTTATTTCGCTACAAATTTTCTTTCCCTTCCTGAAATATAATTTCGGAGGATCGAAAACGAGCTGGGCTAGCCTTTTAACTTCACATTTATTAAGCGCTTCATATATTTTTGGGTTCTCATTGTGACATTTTTCTTCATTATTTTTATTATTGAAATTTTTGGCTCCCTGAAATAACTCCCATGAAATAAGTCCCACTTTTAAAAACGAAATAAGTCCCACCAAAAATTGCTATTTTGAAAGTGGGACTTATTTCGTCAATTGGTGGGACTTATTTCGTTACGCGTTTTTATTTTAAGTGGGACTTATTTCGTTTTGAATGGGAATAAATTCGTTTTGTAAAGTGGGAGTTATTTCATATAAAATATTTTGAGCATCAATGGATGCAAAAGGTACAATATTCCCTTTTAGAGAATATTTACAAAAAGATTTTATGATTTCATTATTGCAAAAAGTTATATATTGGACATTTCGTAAAAGGGACAACCATAATTTTTTGTCCTTATCTCTCATAGCTCTCCTTTTTTTGTTATAAACTACTTTATACTTACTATATTAAAAAAACTTTAAAGAATTGTGTACAAATAGGTACCGAACTTAACTACTGGAAAAACAATATTAAAAAAAATTGTTGATGAATTACGTATGTATGTGTTTTATTATATTTTTAGTAGGAATTTGGGATTCGTGTTCCATGTTAATAATAAATTCTGGAACTATATCAAAATTCGTAATATCCATTCCATTAAGAAGCCTTCTGAGAGCTTGCATACGATTTTTCTTTATTATTTCTCTGCTTTGATTATTCATTTTATTCGACGTGTGTTTTTTTTCGAAGAGCCAAGTACTTCTTATTTGAAATCGCATTAAACAGTGAAAAAGTGGGACTTATTTCGTTTATGAAAGTGGGACTTGTTTCATTTAAGAAATATATTATTCAAGGGGGAGTTATTTCATTTTGAGTGGGAGTTATTTAATTTCAAGTAAATTTTTAAATCATTTCATTTTGGTGGGACTTATTTCGTTTTCAAAAGTGGGACTTATTTCGTGGGAGTTATTTCATTTTTTTCAGCAATTTTTGGTGGGACTTATTTCGTTTTTAAAAGTGGGACTTATTTCGTGGGATTTATTTCAGGGAGCCGAATTTTTATTATTGAAATTTTTATTGGTTTTCGATCGAGTCGTAACCTTCATTATCTGACATGCTTTTACTGACATGTCTTTCAAGTCATTTATATTTATGCGTGATAATGCATCCGCAACGTAATTTTCTTTTCCAGCTATGTACTCCACCTCAAAGTCATATTGCTCTAACTCCAGTCGAACTCTAGTTAATTTTGATGAAGGGTTTTTCATCGAAAATAAATATGTTAAGGGGCGATGGTCTGTTTTAACTAAAAATTTTCTACCATAAACGTATGGTCTGAAATAAGTGATTGCCCAATGGATTGCCGCCAATTCTTTTTCAATTGTTGCTTTTTCGTGAATGCTCTTGACGCATAGGCAATTGGTAATTGTTTGCCTTCATATTCTTGACTAAGAATTGCGCCGCAGGCGAATCCACTTGCATCTGTTGTTATACAAAATTCTTTACTGAAATCTGGATATTGCAAGATATTTGGGTTAATTAATGCCTCCTTCAAGTAGACAAAAGCTTTTTGACATTCTTCTGTCCAATCAAGGGAAACGTTCTTCTTACATAACCTTGTTAAAATTCTGGAATGTTCCGCAAAATTTGGAACAAATCTCCGGTAATAGTTACAAAATGCTACAAATCTTTTAACTTCATCTGCATTTTTTGGGGTTGGATAATTTAAAACAACTTCAAATTTACTAGGATCCGGCAAAATGCCTTTATTTGTGCACTTGTGGCCAAGATAAGTAACTTCTTGGTTAAAAAATAAACCTTTTTGCGGATGCAATTTTAAATTATATTTTCTACAAGTTGAAAAAACATCTCTCAAATTCGTAATCATGTGTTTTTCGGAACATCCTAATACCACCAGGTCATCCATATATAGAAAAGCTTGGGAAGGCTTAAGGCCTGCAAATGCAAGAGACATCATTCTTTGAAACGAGTTTGGGGCTACTTTTAAACCATATGGCAATCTTTTGAAACGATACGTGCCATCGTCTGCCGTAAACGATGTTATGTCCCTAGAGTCTTTATGTAGCTCAATTTGATGAAAGCCAGACATCAAGTCTAAGCATGAAAAATATTTAGCTCTACCCAATTGATCTAATATATCATCAATTCTTGGCAATGGGAATTTATCTGCCGTTAACTTTTTTTTTACCTGCCGGTAATCGACTACTAATCTCCATCTTTTATCATTTTTGCCTGGTAGAGGTTTTTTGGGTACAAGCAGAATGGGGCTATTATATTCTGACATAGACGGCTCTATAATGTCATCTTCAATTAACTACTAATTTCGCTTTTATGAGCTTGTGGAATTCTGTAATTTTTACATAGACTGGATTATTATCTTTCATACGTAATTTTTGCTTGTAAAAATTATTAGTGGTAATGGGTTCTGATTCTAGTGAAAATATGTCAATAAATTCTGTGCATAGTTCATTAAGTTGTTCAGTAACAAATTTTGGAAAGTTTTTATTTAATCTTTTTAATTTTTCTTTAGTATTTTCTACTGTTTCCGGTTTATTTTTTACTACTGTGTTAATTTCGAAGTTTTGAATAGTTACGTTTTTATCTGTTGTATTTATAGTCATAAACGTAAAGGTTTTAATTTACTAAGGTGTTTGCTATAAAAATACCTTCGGATAATTTTTGATGGGGTATCAATAATTCAGAATTGCCATTTTCAATATGAACTTGTCGGATTACTTCCGATCTTGCTGGGATTGTTATGCAATTTACGGTTGGGTTATTTGTCATTTGGATTATTATGTTTTCTGGGTAATCATATGGACGTAGTATTAGGCTGTCCCCGTTTTTATTGTAATCTAAAATGCAATTATATTTTTTAATAAAATCAAGTCCCAAAATTCCGTCACATGGGATTGGAAATGTATCTTCCACTATATGAAATTAGTGTTTAATTAATAGGTGATCATCCTTTAAATCTGCTGTAACCGTGCCAATAGTGCTTGTTAAACCAAGACCAATGCCCTTTAGATCAGTTTTTTTAAAATAATTAATGGTGACATTATTGTCAATTTGACCCTTTTTTATAATTGATATGTCCGCTCCTGTATCAATCAGGAGGGTTGAAATAGAGTTATTTAGAGTTGTTCTTGAGGATATATAGCTATTAAGGTGCAGATTGAAGACATATAGTCTTTTGTTTATTGAGGTGGAGTTTGCTGGTTTTCCTGTTGGTTTACATTTCCGACATTTCTAGGGTTATTGCGATTAGGACCGCGTGATTGATTTCCGAAATTTTCTTCCGGATCTTTGGCTGTTATTTCTATTATTATTATTATTGTTATTATTAAAATTATTGAAACGTGCTGGAAATGTACGCCTTTGGTTACCTCTGTAAGAGTTATTTTGGTAACTTCTGCGGAAATTACTGCGAAAATAATTTTGTTGGCGTATGTGCAACAATGAATTAGGGTTACCCGTAATTTCTGTGCAGCTGTTTGTAAATTTTGATATCGCCTCGTTTATTGAGGTGAACGTTCCAGCTTGCATAATTGTTTTCACCTTATCATTGGAACAATTTTCACACATAGCTTTTACAGCAGTTTGTGTAGCATATTTGGTGGCTAGGTCTGTTGTTAAGCCGTCAGATATGTATGCTCCCTCTAGTGATTTTGTCAATTTTTCAATCTCTGCAGTATACTGATTAGCAGTCTTACTGCGCTGTTGAATGTTCAGGAGTTTTGCTGTTATAACTTCAACTGACTCACCCTTTACTTTATTTTTTAGTTTTAGTTTTATTTCCTGTATTGACTCTTCAGCGCTTATCAAATTTCTAGCTGTGCCTTTTAGCTTTGTTTTTATCATGGACACTGCTAAAGCATCATATTCCTCCTTGATTTGTTCGAGGATATCAAGGACATCCAGAAAACTCGATAAGTTTTCTGGTTTGCCATCGAACTCAGGTAAGATCGATGACGCAGTTTTAATGAATGATGTCGCTGGTTGCGCCATTTCGGTGTCCGTTTGGGAATTTTGTCCTGCTTGGGCGACAATATTTGTTTGAGAAAATGTTTCTTGTTTCTCAATAATCTCAGTCTGAACAGATTTATCAGAATCAGAATGAACTTTTTCTTCTTGTTCTAGTTCCTCTTCTGAAGTATATTCCAGAAATTTGGCGTCAAAATCTATTTCAATGTCTTTTTCATAAGATTTTGGCACTATGAAGTCAATTTCATATCTTGATAATGAGTACACCAATTTGTCTCTGATAGACGAGAATATTTGGTATGCTTCTGTTTGGTGAGCTTTTGTTAAATATTGGTTAGTTCTTTTCAATATTTTTCCGCTATTATTTAATGACAACAAAATGATATTCAGATGTTTCTTTATCGTTTCAATTTTAATTTTTGTATTTTTACATATGCATTTATATGACTTTTCCGCGTTTATTTTTTCTTCAGAAAGTTCCCTCAAAATATCGTCCCACTTTTCCATTTGTATTACTTATACTTTTTCCAGACCGTCTGCGCGGCTCTGGTATTTCTTTTTTAAAATTTTATTGTGGACTGAGTATATTTTGAGGAACAAACTGGTACAGGTGCAGATTGTCACAATCAGTAGCAAGATTTTTATGAATTCCAAAGCTTCAGTATGGTCAACAATTTTAATGCTATTGACTACATTCGCATTTGGAGTATCTACTTTAGAAGTTTTTCCCCCCATATTAAGAATCAGATAGACAAATGGAAATGGTCTTTACTTACTCTTTTTTTTTTCTCTCTAAAAAAAATTTAATAGCAAATTTTCGAGTTTACATTTTTATTTTTATTTATTCATAAGTTTTTTTTTTCTTAAGGGTTTACTTTTCTTATAAGTCTAATTAATTCTTCTTCCAAAGTGGAAGGATATAAAAGGTTTTTAATTGTGGGTTTTCTACCCATTCCTATAAAGGACCATAATTGTTTTAACCAGTTTAGATTGTGTCTATTGCTTCCTTTATTACGTGACCTTGACTTCCGAGTAATGTCCTCGTTTTGACGGTCTAATTCGTCTACGATTTTTTTTATTGCCTCGTAGTCAAGATCATCGGGCAATGCACAATCCATGGAGATAGATTGCAAGTAACTATAAAATAATATATAATATTTTTTTTTTTGTTTAAAAATTTGTATTCTTCGACTGTTTTCTTAAAATTTGAATCTCTCTTTTTAATTTTATCTTTAAATCCCTATTAGTACATAGGTTTATTTGTTGGTGCAATTCGGCTATTTGCCTTCTTTTGGCATATTTCTGACCTCCTCTTTACCGATTATGTTTTACCGGCTCTGGAATGCGTGGCTCAACTATTACTTGAGCCTTATTTCTTCTTCTATACTCTTCTAAAGTCAGTGGCTGAGGGCCTTGCCTGACTTGTTCTTCTTTGATTGTTTTTATCGCTTCCAGGCCCTGTTCAACTATACCGGAAAAGACTTTGTCAAATTGTTTTTGTGTTTTTATGGACTTTTCTGACATTATTTTAGTTCTACAATAATATATATATATATTTTTTTTTTTTAATAATATTTGGCTGATTAGAAAAAAAAACAATGCGAAACGGCAACTATGTGGTGCCCTTCTAGTTTAAGCGGCCGTTAGGCCAGCCACAATAGAAAACAAATTTTGTATACCTCAGTATGTTGATTGATGATTGGTGTTTAATAAGCCAGTTCTTCCAAATTCGGCAGGATAAAGTAACATAATTTTAAATCTCTTGAATCGAAACCATTGATCGACATAACGGGATATGAAGTAATGCCCGTTCAAATTCGGCAGGAATAAATGCACGTCCAAATTCGGCAGGAATAAATAATAAATGCACGTCCAAATGCCGCAGGAATAAATGCCCATCCAAATTCGGCAGGAATAAATAATAAATGCACGTCCAAATGCCGCAGGAATAAATGCCCATCCAAATTCGGCAGGAATCTATTATATATAAATGCGCAAACATAACTGGTTCATCCCTTTTTTGCAATAACCACAATTCTAAGGTATATAAAATTTGGTATGTATCGATATGTTTTGCCGAGCAGGGTGGCCGAAAACAAACCAAAAATTAAAAAAAATTAATTATATTATGAAATGCTAAACACGCATTCACCTTATAGAGCCGCTGTTATGTGTGAATGTACGTAGGTATGACCACTAGCATTGTTGTGTTTGCATTCAATGCAATTGTGTGTGTAGTCATGAAAAATTGCATTGATTGCTGTTGCTGAAAACGAGAGTTGTTTTGTTTACTATAATAAGCACGAGCCCGTCAACTTCATGGCGCTTACACAAAGTGTTTACAAAAACAAAATCTGTGGGTAGGTAGTCAGAGAAGCAAAAATAAAAAAATAAAATAAAATAAATAAAAATAAAAATAAAATAAAATAATAAAAGATAAAATAAAATAAAATAAAATAAAATAAAATAAAATAAAATAAAATAAAATAAAATAAAATAAAATAAAATAAAATAAAATAAAATAAAATAAAATAAAATAAAATAAAATAAAACAAACAAAATAAAATAAGATAAAATAAAATAAAATAAAATAAAAATTTAAAAATTTAAAATTAAAAAAAATTAATTATAATATGATTTGAAAATCACACCACTATATGTGATATACACGCATTCGCTTTATAGAGCCGCTGTTATGGGTGTATGTATGTAGGTATGACCACTTGCATTGTTGTGTTTGCATTCATTGCAGTAGGGTGAGTTGTTTTGTTGGCAGCAAAAAGATAACATGAGCCAGCGCGTCAACTTTATTGAGCTTAGGTACAAACAGTGTTTACAAAAACAAAATCTGTGCGTGGGGATTCAGAGAAGCAAATGCTTTAAAAAAAGCACAAATAAGCTAGATCATGCACAAGGCCCTTCGTGGCTAGACTTAGTGAAATAAAATAAAAGGGAAAATTGATAAAATTAAAAAAAAAGTAAAATCAGAAATAGAAAAGTAATTGAAAATAAAAAAATAAAATTTGTTGGAAATGAAAGGAAAGGGAATAATATAAAATAAATAAAAATGAAACAAATTGAAATAAATAAAATATTAAATTAAGAAAATAATAGGAACGGAAAGGGATGGATAAAAGGAAAATTAAGGTAAGTTAAGGTAAGGAACGGAAAATATGACAGAAAAATCAAAGGGAAAGGAAAGGAATGGCAAAGAAAAAAGGAAGGGAAGAAAGGAAATGTAATGTAGGTAAAGCAGTGGAAAAGAGAAGCAAAAGGAGAAAGACAAAGAAAGGAAAGAAGAAAAAAAGAAGGGAAAGAAAAGGTAGCGAGGAAGAAGGTATGGAAAATAAATGAAAATAAAAAGAAAGAAAAATAAAGGAAAGAAAGGTAAAGAAAAGCTAAAAAAAATAAGTTAAGGAAAGGAATGAAAGAAAAAGAAAAGCAAAGGAGCTGCGGAAAGGAACAAAAGAAAATAAGGAAATGGAAACGAAATGAAAAGAAGGGAAATTTAAGAAAAAAGTGAAAGAAAATAAAGGTAAGAAAAAAATAAAAGAAAAGAAATGAAATGAAAAAAAAAAATGAATAAAATGAAAGGAAACTAAAGCAACGGAAACGAAAGGAAAGGAAAGAAAAAGAAAATAAAAGGAAAAAAGAAATGTAATGGAAATGGAAAGAAGGATCAGGTAAGAATATAAAAGAAACGAAAAGAAAGAAAAAGAACAGAGAAGAACAAAAAAGAACAAAAAAGAAAGGAAGAAAGAAGGGAAATAAAATGAAATGAAAGAAGAGAAAAGGAAAGAAAAGGAAAGAAGAGAAAAGGAAAGAAAAGGAAAAGAAGGAGAAGATAAGGAAAGGAAATAAAAGGGAAGAGAAGGAAAGAAAAGCAAAGGGAATAAATTGAGATGAAAGGAGAGGAAAGGAAAGGAAATAAAAGCAAATTAATGCTAAGGAAAGGAATGGAAAGAAATACGTATGAAGACGACCTAAGAAGAATAAATAATTATCAACACTGAAACTATATTACTGAATGATGTAAAGAGGGAGGAAAAGGCAAAATGAATAGGAATGTATAGAAACCAAAAATATACAAAATATGGAAAAGAAAGGAAAATTTAAGAAATAGCAAAAAGGTAGGAAAACAAAATAAGGTTTTGTGGTTGAATTTCAACCACTGGGCGAACTCTAGTAAATGATAAATGCACGTCCAAATTTATTATTCTGGTTTTCCTGCCTTTGAAAGCTGGCACATCGCTAAGAGAGCAATATTTGCCGTCAGTATCAAGGCAGGATCGCCATAAACAGTAAAATAATGAAAGTTTGGTGGCCTGTTGCGAGGCAGAGCAGCAATTGGTTTATTTAGTTATATTTTATTTATAATAATTCTTAACTCTAAAACTCTTATTTACTAGAATACATCGTCCCCTTTTTGCGTTTTTATCGTAATCACCATTTTTTCGAAATTTACTTTTTGATGCAAATTTGTTCATCATCCCTTAGCGCATCAACCGTGAAAAAATTATGGCTGAAATCCTTACAGTTATGTCAAAAAATGGCTATCTTTTTTATCGTATCCACCAATTCATAAATGATAAAAAATAAAAAAAAAATTTTAAAAATGCTCTCCTGTAAAATTTGGATTTTGGCGTTTACGATAAAAACGCAAAAAGGGGACGACATATTTACTCTAATTCTATGTACTGTATGAGGTACAACTCAGTGCAGTCAGTAACATACATACAAACATATGCAGCTCGCAGCTACAAGTAATGCCGTTACATACGCACGCACACATGTACTAAGCGTGGAGCTGCTAGCAATGCAGTCGCGCACATTCACACATATGGTGCTAGCGTATGGAAGGCGATATGAAACTCTATAGCTAGTGCCGCTTATATATTTGGGGCGCGTGAGAAAGTGAACGTAATTATGAATACGTTGACTCTGCAAAATGTTTACATTCCACAGCCAAACATTTAGAAGCCGGCGTGTGGCTTTGCTGTTGTTAGTGACATGCTCTGATATACTACAGTTTGCTGAACTTCGAGCAAAGCTTTGCTAACATGGTCATTATAATCCGATGGACTCTTTCCACTTGCCCGTTCCCACGTGGTACTCCCTTTGCTATCTGGAGATGTTAAATACTATTACTTTCCCAGTAATCTTTAAACGAACCCGAGGTAAACGCGGCCCCTCTATCCGAAATAATGCGTTTAGGGTTACCAAATACATATGACTGTTTCTTAAGCCGACCGATGACTTCTTCTGTCCCTGTACTACGAGTCGGATAAAGCCAAACAAATTTAGAAAAAGCATCGATTACTACGAGTATATAAACATATCGCTTATTGGGTTTCTCCATCGGCCCTACGTGATCGACGTGATATGTAGCTAATGGTAGATCCTCTTTATTAATTGGTTCTAAGAACCCTTCTGCCTTTCCTGATTTCGCATTCGATATAACGCACGGCACACTACTTTCTTTACCTTAGTTGCTACATGTGGTATAAAAAATGTTTTTTCAACTATATCTTGGGTTCTTTTTGCTGAGAAATGACCTTGATTATGGGCTATTTTCATCACTTCATCTTCCATCCCCGAGGGTACTACTAGAAGTTCCTTGATGGGGTCTTTGTAGAGCAACCCATGTTTCACATAAAAGTCTTCATATGAATCTTTCTCAAGAACTTTTATAACAACCTTTGTCCACTCATCTATGTCTAAGCGAGTCTTCCAACAACAAACAAGAAACTCTACTGAGCGCATCAACATGCCTCATCTTTGTTCCTGACCGATGCTCGATTGTATATGAAAAATCCTGCACAGAACCAAAAACGTACATATTTTTTACGAACAAAGTTTCATAGAAGTTCGCGTTGGTTTTTCTTAAAATATAAAACATAGAATCTAAGAAAATTTTCTTACAATTTATTAATGAATACATGCTTTCTGTGGATTTGTTTACATATTTTACGAAAAAGTACTTATATTCTAGGACATGTTCGTAAATTTCTACGAAAAAGTTCTTTGGAGAGGTTTTAACGAACAATTCTTAAAATCTATGTACTTTTTCATTGGACACATGAACTTTTTTGGTTCAGTGTGTAAAAAGAGTGCCCAGCGGGAAATTCTTAATGGCACCTCTTTTTTCCGCATTGTCATTGTGAACGCATCGGTCACAATCTTAAATGATATTCCAAATAGATACACCCTCCATTTCTTCAACGCAGCGATTATAGCAAGGACCTCTAGCTCGTACGAGTGGTAACGCTCTTCTGCTTGTGTAGTCTTGCGACTCATATATTGTACTGGATGGAACGCTTGGTCTTCACTGTCCTTTTGGAGAAGGACTGCTCCATACCCTACTTCTAAGCATCAGTGTGAACCTCTGTGGTAGCTTTCGGATTGTATAACCTCAATACAGGTGCAATAATTAAGGCAGATTTCAACTGCTGAAATGCTGCAAGTTCTTTGTCTTCAAAAATAAAATTATTTCCTTGGCGCAACAGGTCTGAAAGCGGTTTAGCGACCACTGCATACCCCTATAAAACGTCTAAAATAGGACGTCAACCCCAAAAATCTTTGAACTGCTTTCCTGTCCCTTGGCACTGGAAAGTTCTCAACGGCTTTAGTTTTTGCTTGCGAAGGTTTAATGGTACCATCTTCTACGATGTACCCAAGAAAATCAACACGTTTCATAAGAAATTGACATTTCTCCCACTTTATTTTTAAATTATATTCTTCCGCTCTTTTCAAAACTAACTTCAACTTAGCCATACCCTCTTCGGTATCTTTCGAAGGAATGATTAGATCATCCATGTATGTAACTACTGTTTCATTTTCAACCAAATCCCTAAAAACAGCATGGATATATCTAGAGAAAACTGCAGGCGAATTACAAATACCAAACGGAACAAAAAGAAACTCATATTGGCCTTGGTGTGTGACAAATGAAGTGTACTTTATCGAGCTATCTTCAATTGGCACATGGAAAAAGCCATTCCTCAAATCAATTGTTGTAAAAACACGCGCGCTCTGCAATTTTTCGATGACATCATCCATCAATGGCATGGGAAAATTATCTTTTATAATTTTCTCATTAAGGCGACGGTAGTCGCAACACAATCTATGACTACCATCCTTTTTTCCAACTAGCACCACTGGAGATGCATATTCCGAATTACTCGGACGTACAATTCCATCTTTCAACCACTCAGATACCTGATTGCTTACCACGATCCTATTAGCGTAGGACATTCTTCTAGGGGTTTGATAAACCGGAACATCATCGAGAAGACAAATCTTCATTTCGACTGGAGACTTATGTTTCATCTTAGGGTTATACTTTTCAACAAGGGTCTGCACTTCCCTAGCCTGTGCTTCAGATAAGTGAGAAACCTTGAGGTCAAGGTCATTTTTAATGCCAGAACCGGCGGTTAAACATAAATCCTTAAACTCATTTATTAACTCCATCTGATTTGGACATTTTATATCATCGTCAACCATATTTTGCCTCCCTTTTCCTTAAATACTACCTCTTCTTCAGTTACCATCAGATCTACCTTTTTCAACACATCATTACTAATAATAGTTTGGTAAACCATGTCACGCTCACGCACCGCGTGAAATGTTACGTCCAACGTTATACCGTCCACCTCCAAATTCACGGTAAAACTACCTAACGTGGTGATACCACTGCCCCTTATGCCCTCTAAACGATGTTTATCTTTTTCCACCTGAACTTCATCCATCATCATCAACACGTCATATCGTATCAGACACAAGTCACATCCAGTGTCCAACAACGCAGAGAACGTGAAATGGTTATACGTTAAATCTTTGAAAATCACATAACCAAACGGCTTGACAATTTGTTTTTCTTCCAATGTGTTTATTTTGGGCTTTTCTGGCTTTTCCTGCTTAACCTGAGTACTACTTTTAGGACATTTTGCTACTTGATGACCCGATTGGCCACATCCGTAGCACACCGATTGTTTCTTAGGACACTTTGGAGCAATATGTTCAACTGAACCACATTTATAACAACGTTTGGAGCTACCCGGACTTTCAGTTTGTGAAACCTTACTTTTATCTTCACTTTGTTTACCTGGATTCATCCCAAGTTGCCTACCTGATCGCAACTTCTCGTATATTTGGATTTGCTCCTTCAACTCCTGCACATTCCTAGCTTGATACAAATTACTCTTACCGGCTCTAGAATCTGGTATTCCATCAACAAAATACTCTAGCAAACTTTTTTCATCAAGTTTTATCGGCTTTCCGATCTCCATGAGGCTGTATAAATATTCGCTGAAGTCTTCATTTGCTCGTTTGCGGCGATTTCGAAGTAAACGATGTACCTCAATAGACGGTAATGAAGTGCCAAATTCCTCCTTCAAACAATACTTTAGTGAGCTCCAATTTGAAATACCGCGTTGACTACGCACAAATAGTTTTGCAGCACCCTTTAAAAGCTGCTTACAGTAAATATATTTTTGCAAATCATCCCATTCTACCGATGTTGCATTATCTTCAAACACATCAATCCATTCTTCTACAGATGGATAACCTGAACCACTAAAAGATAACATAGAACTTTCTATGTCACGCAATGTAAAAACTGCCTTACCTCTTCCACCTTCCGGTGCAGAAAAACTTTGAACCGAGTCGCTTTCATCGCCCGATGCACCATCGCGTCAGGCCGAAATGTTCGCACAGGCGGTCCTGTAGCGTAGCTTTTCGTCCTGTCGTCGAAAGATTTAATCTACTTAATTTTTCTCTTAACTGAACTACTGTCAGTTCAAATATCTGATCTCGGTCCATAATGCAATACTTTCACAACGTCAATCAAATTAAATTTCAGTACGAACAAACTTCTTTTTTTTTTCAGACTTCCAATTAAATTTTACACAGCTATGACGTTCCTAACAACTATCAAAAGAATTTAGAATTTCGTACAAAACTTTTCTTCTTGTATTTTACATTCCCGAACTCTGATTCAACTTGCTAATTTCCAATTTCTTCTTTAAAATCTTATTATCTTTTTACTTTATTTGTTTACACACGTTTGTTCTGTAGAACGTGTCAGCTGACACGACCTGTCTTATGAGAGCGCTATGCAAGTGATTACTCACCGACGATCAATTTTTTCGTGTACGTAGAACGGAACGTCGAAATCAAATGTCTTTTGATTTTTTACGTATGAACGTGTCAGCTGATTGCTTGCTAATACGGCAGTGCTGCCTACTCACATTTTTGTACGCCCTTTTTAGATCGTTTTTAGTTATTTCACCAAAATACCTCTTCAATTATCGGAATAATATTGAAATAACTCGAAATACATTTTGTTAATAGTTGATTTCAAATAAATTTACTAACTATTGCTATTTAATATCATTTTCGGTCTTTTATACAATGAAAAATAATCGATTTAAATATTGGCAACATTGAATTAAATGTAAACAAATACCGCACATTCCAGAAGTTTGCAAAATTTTTTTGGTTTATACAAATTTGCTTCGCCGTAATAATTAAAATGAATGACGAAATGTTGATTTTGTTGGTGGAAGAGCACCCTGAGCTGTACGATAAGACAAATCTGGCGTACAAACTATGTGGTAGGAAGGCGATGATTTGGGAGCAAATCGCGCAACAGCTAAGCGAGAGTGGTAAGTGCAAGTGTTTTTTCCCCTAATATATGCAATTAACTAAAATCTTATTAACATAGGTGATACATGCAAGAACAGGTGGAAAAATCTTCGTGAAAGGTATGCCCGGGAACTGCGAAAGGCTGAATCACCATGGGGCAGAGGGGCGCAGTACTATAGGCAATGGTATCTGTTAGATACAATGCGTTTCCTAAAACCTTATATTGCTGCACGACGGTAAGTACATAGAGCACACATTTTATATGATAACGATATTCATACATAACTTATGTATTACCTATATGCAAATATATTTCTTCCAGAATACGTTGTTCTCAAACTGTGTGTCAAGAGGCATCAACTTCGGCGCTACATTCGCCAATATCCAAGCCTATCTTTGTTACAACAACAACAACCCAGCCTCTTTTCTCGCCAGCAATGCCAGTAGCATCATAGTTCATTTATTTCTTCGTTTTGCATTTTGCTTTTTTTATATCAAAACTTTTATGCACTTTGCAAGATGTAAATAAAAGAAAACAGCTGATTTCTGCGGTATGAATACGGGCATAAAAGTGCGCCCAAACGTACGTACGTACGTCATACGTACACGTACGTACGCGCGTCGGTGCATAATTTCACTATAAAGGTGGGTTTTCGCTTTGCACTCGTTGCTCAAAATCTTGACTGCGCTGCCTGTCGTTTGCGTTTGTTGATTTTTTTTTTCTCTCAATATTGCTTCAACTATTTAGCGCTTTGCTGCTGCGCAAAATTGTGTATGTATATCTATTTCACAAAGATATTGTTTTTATATTGCCACACTCAGAAGCTAACCATGCATGGATGGCGCTTTCAACTGCTATGCCAGATGCATACACACACTTGCAATAGTTTTTATTATTATTGCAACGCACACGAATACTGTGCCCAAATTTAATCACTCAGAAGAAATTTGTCTTTTGATTTTTTGTTCTGCAGTTTATGCTTCACTCAGTGCACAATTTTTAACTGTTTGGCTTTGATTTTTCGCACTCTACTATTGTGCCTCAGTTCTTTTTTCACTCAGAAAATTTTCAGTTTGCGCTCCACTACAGAAGCTCTCTTCACTCAGAAGACTTTTTGGTTGTCGTTTCACTACAGAAACTCTCTTCTCTCAGAAGACTTTGAATTTTGTCGCTTCACAAAGAAGCTGTATGCTGCAACACACTCACGTGCAACATGTAACAATATGGGTTTTTTTTTTAAACTTTGTTTCCAACTGATTTTTAACTACAACAACAACTAGGCGTCGCACAATAGACGCTTCCCGGTACAAGCAGGTATTTGCATGTCTCACACGGCTTGATGACCGCACATGAACTATGTACTTTACACTGCTTCACAACTGTACTCGATTTGACGAGACTCACCAACGGACGTGTACACTAATACAACTTCACGAGCCCTTTTTGTTGCATTTTGGCACACCACTTCATTTACAGAAAATTTTATTGCAAATTCAACTTTCGGCGTGAAAAAATTTTTGCACGAATACCAATTCTGACACCACTTGTAGTACGCAATCTCACTCTAATACCACTTGCGGTACGCCACTTACGTATTTGACTCCTTTTCCAATAAAGTAACTCACTGTTTATACTGATATTGAATGTTTATTTAATTAAATAAACTTTAAAGTATTTGTAGTATTAGAGTATGATTAAGATTATTAAAGATTAAATGATTAAAAGTATTTAAAAGTAATTAAATTTAAGGGCTAACACTAAAACGTCCGTCTCAGTCGGTGGTCGCGCACAAACTCTCATGATACAATTTTGTAGCTTTGTGGAGCCAGTTCAAATTCAGTCGTTATTGTTTTATCTCTTGTCTTGTCCTTTCGTATTGTCTGTCTAACACCGCCACATAGGGTTGCATTTCTAAGTAGCTAATTAACTTACGGGCTGATTATGCATTCCCACATTTATATCTCACTTTTTTATTCTGAGTTTTTTGTTTCTAAAGGGTGGTTTCTGAATTTTTTCTTTTGAATTTTTTTGTTTCTAAAAAAGGTTTAATGAATAAAATTCTTTGAAAACCAGGATTTTTGAATTGTTTTCTTCTGAATTTACAGGTAGCTCCGTAAGCAACGGCGAGGCTTATTAATTTACGGTAGGAGGATCTAAGAGTCCGCATTGGGTATTATACGGGACATTGCAGTCTACGTTATCACCTAAGTAAGATGAATGTATCAGATACAACATCTGTATGTTTTGCGAACTGGACGGCGAAACGCCGGTTCACATTCTTCGCGATAATAAATAGAGTTTGCTACCTACATAGACGTGTGGCTGTCAATCCGTTCCCTATATGGGATAAAATACCTGAGGAGGTGCTCCAATTTATAAAGAGCCTCCACATATAGCAATATGCTGAAAAGTCATACATAAAAGGTTGTGAAAACGGTAGTGGTGTAATAATGTCATTAGTTGAAAATTGTCAACGTCGTGGGTTTGTCCGTTAATTCACTGAAGTCCCCATACATATGTATCATAGAACAGTTGCTGATGTATGTAAATATATAGGTTGGTGCGTGAGTATTTTCTTATTTAAATTATGTCACAATTTATGGGCACCGAGACAGAGGAAGATTGAATATCAGCTTCAGTAAGGTGTTAGCATATGTTTGTATTTTGGCATAAATTCTACTGTAGTAAAATATATTCTGCACAGCAAACTAATACCATCACACACTCGCTTACTTTTTTAAGGAAATTATTGGAGCGACAAAAGTTTTCCTTTTTCAAATTGTGACTGTTCTGGGTTTGTTTCTTTGGTATTTTCCTTTTGTTGGTAAATTATTGAGTTGCGCACAGGTGGCTTGAACTTGCATTTGACTGAACTCAACTGCGCATTGGGAGACAAAAGCATATGTAGGTAAATACATTTCGCAGCATTCTACACATTCGCGGAAAACTTAATAAACAGTTGAAGGAACAATATTTTTGCATCGCAAGCCAATTTATTAAATTTGGCACACACGCACAAACGGAAATAGAAAAGTTTTCGGAGGCAAATTAACTTTGGTGCTGTTATCTGTGTCTTCTGACATTTGAGTTTGTATTTTAAAATTCGTTAAATTTTCAATTTCAAAAGTAAGCTGCAAGAAAGATACCTGAAAATGAGGCAGGCCAAACTGAATCAATACCTCAGAGGCAAAAGGTGTAGCAGGGAAAATAGGCGGTGCCACGCCCAAGGAAAAAAATTAGCTAGCGCATCTCGGTAATAATTTGGTGCTGATAAATGTTTTCGTATGTGCTAAATACAGCAACAAAAGCACAGTATTTCCGCAGACTTTAGCTGTATATTATGCGTATAACATACAAAGGTATGGTATCTTGGACAGCTTGGAATATTTTCTATGGATGTTTGCTTTAACGTGAGTTAGTGACAAATAATAAGATGACGCAATAATATCTATTAGAATGTTTTAGGAGGAAGCTAAAGAAGCACAAAATAATTATTAAAGAAGTACAGTTTTTGTTTCCATTTCATGTATGTATAATTTATTTGTGTTGATAAAATGGTGTATTAGAAGTGGGCGAAGTTGTTTTTGCTAATCACAACCTTTTTTTTGTATTGTCGAGTTCAAGTTTCGTGAAAATGTTTTTGTATGGGGTAATGGGAGGTAATATTTTTATTTGAATTTTTTATAGGTCCTCATTGTTGTCCGATTGCTGGTAAGATTGGCAATCGGACTAAGCTGTTGTAAGCTTCCTTCAACTACCATAGGCGTTGAACCATAAAATCATCTGGATTTATATATCAAAATGCTTTCGTTAAAGGAATTATTCGCGTGTAAAGTGTAGTCAGCTAAAATCTGAAATCGTAGGATGCTTCCTTTCATTCCAGCCTGTATATAAACCTCCCATTTAGAATCTAAATGAGTTGAAATGAAATCATCTAAATAATATAAAATTTTTTGTACTTTGTTGTGGTTATAACGGGAGTCCAAGGAAACGTGCAGTTTCAAAATGGTTGGACCGGAGAGACAGAGGGGTTAGATGTGTAGGTTCAATTGAATAGTTAAAGAGATGTAAAGTGTCATGGGGGGACATACCACATGCAATACATATGTCAGATATAGTGTTATTTATACCTCAATTCTGTAAGCTGTATCTAGTCACTAATAGAGACATTTCGTGGTCTATTTCATATTTGATACAATTCGGTATTCAGTAAGCTGCCTCACATCTCTAGTCTCAATAAAGAGTCACTAATTTGTCATCTGCTTGTAGGCAGGTAACAAACGAAATTAATTAAAGAAAATTTGTTAAGAAATTGAAAAAATTAAAAAAAAGTGAATTTACGAATTAGAAGTATTTATAGATTTAAAAAAAGTTAATTAAATTTAAAAAAATTAAATAAACAAAATAAAAATTTACTGTTCGCGGACCGGCACTTGAACCAGCGACCTCCCGCGTCATAATCCGGACGCTTACCGCCTGGGCTACATCGACATCTATAGGGCGAGTGTCAAATGCGTTACTTAAACTTTATGCAATTTTTGTATTCACCACACCTTAAAATGAGCGAGAGAGAGACTATGGTAGATTTCTTGTGACTTTCTATTATAGAATACCGGAATCATCTGAAGTCACAAAAATTGTATCTAATGAAATGTCTCAAATTTAGTGACCTGATATGAGACAGAATTACAGAATACTGGGGTTAGTCTGGATAAGTTAGAGTTTAACCTGCTACGGTATCCAGACCGAAGCTGGGCCATAGTGACTCTATCGTGTGGAAGACTGTTTAAAATGAGTGCCTTCTCGGCAGTCACTACACAGGGCAGAAACCCCAGGACATCGCCATGGATCTCTGCGCAGTGGAGCCACTCGGGGTTTTACCCCGGCCAAGGACTGTCTTTTTCAATGTAACCCTGTTTATTTTGTTTTGTCCCATTTTTGTACTTTCGATTTCTATACCTATTTTGTTTTATTTTTATTTTACTTCTATACTTATTTTAGTAAATTAATAGCGAAGCTTTACCTACAATATTTCTGATGTTGGCTCGTGCTCTTTTCCAGCTATCAAAACATTGTCCAAGAGCCATGTTGTAAATCAACACTTACAAATTTTTAATGAGACAAAAATTTTTAATCATACGACTTCCTATTGTGATTCTCTTACTATATTTCCTTTTGTCATACTACTCCTTTATGTTATATTTCGTACACATAACCATGTGCGGGTATCTACATACATATGCCCGAAATATATTTTTATGTATATTTACATATAAATATGTAAATTCGAATATTCTTAATAAAAAATACTTTATTTTATAGACCTCAAAGTTTTATTTTAAAAATTGAATGAAATGAATATCTTCAGAATATTTCAAAGAATGAAAATTTTTGAAAGATAAATTGAAATATAAATTTACATTTCCTTTGAATATATGAAAATATTTCTAGGTGCAAAGTTGTTCAACAAATTATAGTATTAATTAACAATATTACTAAAAGTAAACATTATAATATAACTTCTCCCTCATTTAAAATAAGATACTCCTGTATCTTAATTACTTATATTAAGCTAATTATGAGTATTACATATTTAAATTCAATTTACAAATTCATTAATAACTAAAATAAATGTACTTAAACATTAACTTTTTTAACAAATCAATCCTCTATATCATTTGTATCAAATATGCCTTCAAATTTCAATTTTCTTTTTATATTTGAGGGATGTATATTTTCTAAGTTATTTAATTTATATTTTGGTTCTTGTTTATGTCGAAGTGATTTATAATTTTTAATAAAACCTTCTTTCCTCCTCTCCATATAATTTTCCCTTTTCTTATTTCTTTTCTTAATATAATCTTCTTTTATTATTAATATATTTTTATATATTTTAATTTTATCACATTGTCCAATTTCAACATTTATTGGTTTTTCTTTTATTATTGAATGAAAACTATTATTATAAAATTCAATTGCTTCACTAATTTCATCTTTTATATTAAGATCATTATATTCGATAGTCATCATTCTTATTTTTTCCGAAATTGTATTATGCAATCTCTCAATATCTGCATTTCCTGTATGATTATTTGGTTTCACCAAATGTTACTCGATATTTTCATTTTTCAAATAATCTTTAATATTAATACTTTTAAATTCATTATCACAAATTAATTTCAAAAAATATCCACGTTGAGATTTATAAAGTCCTAATTTTTCTATAATGGTTTGATTATTCCTATCCTCTAAATAATAAGCCGTTGCAAATTTTGAAAATCTATCAATAAAAGTTTGATTTTGAATTTGTATAAATATCCATATGTACAATTTGTTTAATATCAGTTGGTGTTTCTGTTAATTTGAACTTATCTTTAATTGGATTTCGATCATATTTTGCCCTACTACAAACTGAACAATTATTTATATATTTATTTATTAAAATTTTTAGATTTGGTATATAAATTAATCTTTTAAGTCCCTTATAATTTTCAATTATTCCAGTATGTCCTGTTTCATTTTTATGGTAATTATGTATAATTTTATAAGCTTCATTTTCTGTTTCAATATCTTTAGCATGAAATGAACATCGAAAAAACTTTATATTATTAATACCGTCATACATTTTAATAATTTTATTTTGCAAAATATTATATTTACTATTTTCTAATTCCGAATATATTCCAATTTTACCTTTAACAATATTTCGTCGTAATATATCTTCTAAATTACTTTCTAAATCAGAAGAATTTATAAAAATTTTCATATTTTTATGTTTAAAATCTATTTCTTTTTGTTTATTATCTGTCAATATTATTTGTGTTTTAAATCTATTAACTACAGTATCTAATATATTAATATAATTTTGTATATTTTCTTCTTGAGAATGAATTGTTTCTATTTCCGTATTTGCATTATTAAAAGGTGATTCAGAAGAGTTTGATAACATATTAATTTCATTTGTATTTGCATCTATTCTAATGAGAAAATCAGCTACTTGATTTTCTTTACCTTTAATATAGTTAAGTGTGATATTAAATTCACTTAATTTTATTAACCATCTATAAAGCCGTGGATTCATTGCTTTACCCTGATATTTAACAAAAAGCCACCGTAATGGTTGATGATCTGATAAAATTTCAAATTTCGCACTATAAAGATATGGTCTAAAATAACTAGTTGCCCAAACTATTGGTAACAGTTCTTTTTCAGTTACTGAATAATTTTTTTCATGGTCATTTGAAGTTCTACTAACATAACATATTGGATGTTGATTTTGTTGTAAAACAGCACCTATTGCATTAATACTTGCATCAGTAATTAATTGAAAAGGTTTACTAAAATCTGGGTACTTAAGTACTGGTTCCTCTGTTAAAATAGTTTTTAACTTTTCAAAAGCATTTATATAATTTGAATCATTTAAATTAAGCTTCATGTATTTCTTTAAATATTTAATTAATGGATATGCTACTCTAGAATAATCTTTAATAAACTTGCGATAATATCCGGTTATACTCAAAAATGATTTAATTTGTTTAACAGTCTTCGGAATTTGAAGTTTTAGAATTTTGTCAACTTTTTCAGGATTTGGTTTAACACCTTCAGTTGTTAAAATATGCCCTAAATACAATGTTTCTTTTGCAAAAAATTTGCATTTATTTATTTGAATACGAAGATTTGCCTCCTTCAATTTTGAAAAAACTCTCTTTATATCATTTACATGTTCCTGAAAACTAGTCGAAAAAATTAATATATCATCAAGATATACGACACAAATCTTATTTATTAAATCTTTTAAAATAAAATTAATAAGCCTTTGAAAGGTTGCAGGAGCATTTTTTAATCCAAATGGCATACGAACACATTCATAATGCCCATAAGGAGTAGAAAAAGCTGTTTTTAAACGGTCTTCCTCTCTTACTAGAATTTGATGAAATCCTTTCGCTAAATCGATAGTAGTAAAATATTGTGAACGTCCTAATTTATCTAAAAGATTTTCTATATTTGGAATGGGAAATTTGTCATCTATAGTAATATTATTCAAAGCCCTATAATCTATAACAATTCTCCATTGCTGTTCCCCACTATTATCCATTTTTTTAGGTACAATCCATAAAGGACTATTCTAAGGAGATTTACTCTCTTTAATGATTCCCTTATTCATCATGAAATCTATTTCTTTACAAATTTCTTTCTCATGTATTTGTGTGACGATATATTTTAGAATATATTGGTTTATCAACAGTGGTTTTAATTTCATGTTGAATAACATTTGTACTTGTAAGAAGTTGTCCTTCTATATAAACTAATTCTTTAAAAGATGTAAGGATATTTTTTACGGCTTCTTGTTCTTCGTTATTAAGATCTTTATAAATACATTCGAGAACTTTTTTATCAATATCGCAAATTTCTAATTGGTGAATTTCGTTATATGAATAAGGACAAGATTGCAAAAATTTTATAATATTACCGTTTATAGTTAAAGTTTCATTTTTCATATCTATTACTGCTTTCATGGGTTTTAATAAATTTTGACCTATTATTGCATCGAATTGTTTTCCACTAAAATCCGTTAATTTCCAAGACATTGTTCCCTCTTCATTAAATTCACTAGGCAATTTTGTAATTATTTCATATCTAATTATTGTCGAACTATTAATAGATGAAAAACAAATGCTTTTCTTAAGTAAAACTCTTTTATATTCAGGTAATTTTTCTTGATTTAAAAGCGAAGTTGTTGAACCTGTATCTACTAATGCTCTTAGTTTATTATTATTTATAGTTAATTCGATTATCGGTAGTGATTTTGTGAGGCTGTTAAATAAAAATTTTCATGTGAACTTTTTGGTAATTCTTGATTTAGCGGTCTCAGTTCCATATGATCTACTTCCATATTATTATTGTTATTATTAGTATCTATTATATTAATAGGCTAACAAATTTTACATATAAACCATTGCCAAGCTTAAACCCATACTAAATATGCATAAATATTTATGAAATGCATATTTATTTGTTTGCATACCTCTAAGGCAGTGCACAATTATCTAATATATAACCAATACTGCTTCATTTATCTGTAATAAGCGAATGAAAATTTTTCATGCAACTTAAATTGGTTATCTGACAATCAATTTGTAAATAAAGCGATAGCCCAGTGGGAAGCGTTAGTGGGTAGTGGTCGAGCGGTTGATGGTTCGCGTACAGTTAGTTACACAGCTATAGGCCAAAATTTTTTTTCTTTTTTGTCATTGAAAATTGTTTATATTTTTTATATATTTTTATATTTCTAATCTTGACTTTTTAATATTTTTATAAACAATATTTTTATGTTTGTGATCTCTATTTTCGAGAAGAAAAAAATTTGGTGCGAATATTTTTAGTTTACGGAAAGCCATGTGAAATAATAATTTTATATCATAAATATACATACATACCACCCATTATAGAAATGCTATAACCGCTTATACAATTTCTTTTTTTTTTTTTTTTTTGGTAATTATTTCAAAAAATTACCATTAATATAAGTCTGACTGCTCAAATTTTTGAAGATGAAAGCTGCAATTTGCGATTTTTTTTTTCAAATTCTATCGATTGAGATAGAGTTGCTGACAAATTCCTTATTTAAAGTATAAAAATCGACAAAATATTTTATGGATACTACGTTATTTTGAACTAAACCAAGTGATAAGCGGAAATCTTAAATTTTACTGAAGACAACAAATAATTTCTTTTCAAATGTATATATGTATTAACTTTTAAAAGGGCAGATTTGCAACCCGAGCCC
Organism: Campiglossa producta; assembly: GCA_964058755.1. Taxonomy (NCBI): domain Eukaryota; kingdom Metazoa; phylum Arthropoda; class Insecta; order Diptera; family Tephritidae; genus Campiglossa; species Campiglossa producta. Next base: position 119,637,705 of record CAXKVI010000002.1, read on the forward strand.
CAAACAAGGCTAGACCAAATTGAATAGAATTTTTTTAAAAATCAATATACATTTTTTTTTCTTTAAATCAAAAGAAAAATCCATATAAAGTGTCTTTTAAATATTGCTAAGTTATGGTTAAAGAAAAAAGCTAGAAAATCCTCACACTTTTTTTGACCTAACCAGAATTTGTAATTTACCCCCACTAAAAAGTTTTAAAACCACGCCATGTATAATACATTTTTTTTAAATACAACCCATACTTCTCTATTTTCGTTCTCTCGCTCATTAATACTCTTTAATATTACACGAACTCATATTTCCAAATTTCCACCCCTTCAAAATAAACGTCAAACCAATTTCATACTCATATCTATTTATATACACATATACATATATGCGTAAACACTCCAATTCTCTCGCTCATTGAGTTGAAACAGTAGATTCGGCGTTGAACTCATATGTATATTGAAATGTTACACTCCAAATAGATGGCGTCGGCGCGAATAGCCAATTTGTTTCCGCATGAGAGTTGCCCCAATATGTGTTGTTATGTACCAAAGGATTAAAAAAAAGTAAAAATTTGTTTTTCTCATATCTCCCACGCTTTATTATAAACGAAAATAGTTTAAAAATAAAATTTTTAGGAAAGAAGCAATCAAAGTTTTAACTTTCTGTATTGAAATTCATCAAGAAAAAAAAAAAAGAATGAGATTGAAATAGATACACCCATTGCCGTCAATTCTATATAATATGAAAATTTGCTTTTTTAAAAAAATAAAAATCAAACATCTTTTTCGTAGAATTCTATAATAAAAATGAGATAACTATCGTCGCCTTATATTCCAAAGTTTAAATAAACAAATGAAAAACTAAAAATGTTATATTGTTGTGCCATAAAATCATGAAAAAATTAAATTTTCAATTACATATACTTATAATAAAATGTAATTTAACTATACAATTTTTTGGGAAAACGTTATCAAAATTATATTTATCCATAAAGCTCTAATATGTATGTATATATGTATATCTAAATAGAGATTCAAAAGCCCAATAAAGCTTCACTTAATTGTAGAATTCCATATTAAAAAAATTTATTCAAGGAATTGATTATGGACAAGACACCAAGGGCATGAGAAGTTGCAGGCTGAATTGGATATCTTGAAACCGCTAGAACTGCTCGGAAAAATTCCGATGTAATAGATTTGTTTAAAATGAAATTCTACAAAGTTTTATGTTCTCATAACACCATTATTAAAATGTGAAATAGGGCAACCATGGTCAAACTTTTAATTTGAAAAAAATATGTCGCAATCAAAGTTGGTTTGCGTACCACCAAACAAAAAAAATGTTTCAAAAAAATATAAAATAATAATTCAATATGGCTACTGTTGTTGGAGTACCACGCTTATTTTGAGAAATTTGTATATGTGTGTAAAATACCAGCAATGGAAATATTTTGATTCTCTCGCTCTTTGAGAGTTAGAGTAATAGCGTCAAACTCATATTTCGAAGTTGGCTGAACTTCAAAGGAAACCACTCTTTATCTTCATTCTCTCCCTCATTAAACACGTCCTATTATGAGAGAGAAATTATTTTCATTCCCTCGCTCATTGAGTACTTTGGTCCATTATTTATATTAATAGTCTAACTTTGTTGTTGGTATATTGTTAATTCTTAAACTGCTTTGTGCATAAGGTAATGGCGCGGCGGTGAGCGTATAGAATACGGTGTGCACAGTTGCAAGACCCGGTTGCGGAATATTCCTTTTTTTCTTAAATTATGTTTTTTTTTTATATTAAAAAACCTTTAATCTTAACTATTACAATTTACTTAATTTTCAACCTAATATTTTTTTGTTCTTCCCCTGCTCAAAACGATCGCATAAATTAGTGGCTATTTGTTAAGCACAATGTCATCATCCGATTATTCAAGTGCAACATAAAATCTCGAATATTTGCATGGCATTTGCCATAAATAATTTTGGAAAGGGCTGCTGTAATTTAATATTTTTATCATATAATAACAGCCGCTATTTTTTAAATTCTTTGATGGCCTCATTTTGCCTATAGATGAGTTTTTAATGTATACATTTAAGTTGGTCGAGGTTCGGCCACGGGTCCTAAAGGCAGCTATTGACAAAAAGTTGATCAGATGTTTGAATAAGTTCAACTATTTTAAATTGGTCGAATTTCGACCACGGGATATACTAGTTATTATTATTATTATTATATTTATATTGATTAAAACTACGATTTCTACTATTACTAGAATTAGAATAAGGATAAGCGCTATTATTGTAGGTAGGTAGGTAGGTAGAAGTGGCTGCCGCAAAGGCACACGTAGGCCAGTAATAAAAGGCCCGTTGTGATACCACCAAACACTAGGAAAGTCAGTCCCGGGGCCCGGCCATATGGAAAATCCCAGTGCTGTCGGGACTCTCCATATAGCCGAAACCCGGGACTGACACTCCTAACCGACACCGCTACCCCTCCTCGAACCATTTTGATAACTTGATGAAGGCCATCAAGTCCTTTATGTCTAGCTCCGCGACCTGGCTTAAGCTAACCAGGAAGAGAACTCCCAGAGAGCGCCTTCTCGCTCCGCTTAAGGCCGGGCAGTTGCAGATGAGGTGCTCCACCGTTTGATCTTCCTCTTCATCTTTGCAACTCCTGCAGCATCGTCGGTAGGGAACGCCTAGCCTTGCTGCGTGCCTACTAATAAGGCAGTGCCCGGTTAAAACACCTATTAATATGGAGATTTCCTTCCTTTTTAGGGCGTATATGTGTCTAGATCTTTTAAGATCGCATTTTGGCCAGGTTTGCTTGGATATCCGGCACCCTGGGGTTTGTAGCCATCTTTCGTTGGCTTCGCGGAGTGTATACTCCTTCAGCATTAGCTTGCACGTGGCAAACGGCATACCTATGCGCTCTTTATCTTGAAGAATCTGCTTGGTCGTGCCCTGCCTGACAAGTTCGTCTGCCCTACAGTTTCCCTCAATATCCCTGTGTCCCGGGACCCATGTGAGGTTCACGCGGTTCTGTTGGGCCATCTCTTGAAGAGATCGACGACAGCTGAGCGTCAGTTCAGAGTTGAACGAGTAAGAGCCAAGGGATTTGATGGCCGCTTGGCTGTCGCTGAAAATACAGACATCCTGTCCGATGGTGCGTTCACCTATCCAAGTCACGGCGTCCATGATTGCTGAAACTTCAGCCTGGAAGACGCTGCAGTGATCAGGTAGTCTAAAGGAGAGTTCTAGGTCCAAATCCCTTGAGTAAACCCCTCCTCCGACTCTGCCGTCTAACTTCGAGCCGTCGGTGTATATAAAAGTGCCGCCATTAGTAGCGGGACACCGATCTATGTTCTCCCAGTCTTCCCTGCTGGGAATGTTTATTCTAAAACAACAATCTCCGACTGTTGTGGTCGCACACCGATCTGTGCTCAGAGGGAGAAAGCTGTAAGATCTTAGAATACAGGAGTGTCCAATAGTGCTTGCGCCCCAGACGGACGTTTCCCTTAGACGCACAGCCGATGCTGCTGCTGCCCGGTACCCTTCCAGATCGAGTGGCAAAAAGCCAAGAATGGCCTGGAGAGCTTCATTGGGCGTTGTTCTTAACGCCCCGCTTATACAGATCATGCTCGATCTGTGGACTTTCCCTAACAGATTTAGGTTTGTTGCCTTTCTTAGCGCAGGCCACCATACCACGACTCCATACAGCATAATTGGCTGGATTATCGCAGTGTAGATCCATCTGCAAATTTTGGGGCTGAGCCCCCATTTTTTGCCAATGGCTCTTTTACACGTGTAAAGTGCAATGCACGCTTTCCTCTGGCGCTGGATGACATTCTCCTTCCAGTTAAGCTTTCTATCTAGAACTGTGCCTAGGAATTTGGCTTTGTCAGCTAAGTTCTGGCGCACGCCATCTAGTTCTGGTAGGTTCAACGGTAGTATCTTGTACCGCCTCGTATAAAGGACAAGCTCCACCTTTCCCGGGTTGATGCTAAGTCCGCAGCGAGAGGACCATGAAGAAACGTCTCGCAGTGCTACTTGCATCAAGTCACACAGGGTTTGTGGGAATTTGCCCCTATATGCAATAGCTAAATCGTCTGCATATGCCACTATCTTCCCGCCCCCCCACCTTGTGTCTCGTAGCAGCGAGTTTACGGTGAGGTTCCATAGGAGCGGGGAGAGAACACCACCCTGAGGCGTTCCTCTTGTGACATAGCGTGAAAGATCAACTGTTCCCAGTGAAGAAACTATTTTCCTTCCCTTTAGTAGTTGATCAATTAGTCCAATAAGAGACCTATTTATGCCCAGGTTTGTTAAAGCAGTGTTAATAGCCTCCGGCCTTATATTGTTGAAAGCCCCTTCGATGTCCAGAAAGGCCACGAGACAGTACTCCTTTTCATGCAATGATTTTTCAACAATAGAGACTAGGCTGTGGAGCGCAGTTTCCGTTGATTTACCTTTGGTGTATGCATGTTGATAGCTAGAAATAAGGTTGCTATCAATAGTAGAGGAGAGGTAATCGCTAATTATCCTCTCGAAGGTTTTAAGTGCAAACGACGAGAGGCTGATCGGTCTGTAGTCTTTAGGCTCATAGTGTGAGGCCTTCCCAGCCTTTGGAATAAAGACTACCGTGGCGCTTCTCCAGGAGCACGGAATGTAATTAAGAGCCAGGCAGGCTGAATAGAGAACTACCAGCCATTTAGCTGATATTTCCAGCGTGTTTATGAGTTGTGCGGGGAAAATCCCGTCTGGCCCAGCTGCCTTGAACGGCTCAAAGCTTTTGATTGCCCACCTTACCCTTTCCTCCGTAATGGGTATGTTTACCGCCAGGTTTGTTGCAGATGCTACAGGTGCATCATACAAGTTCCCCGGAAAGTGTGTGTTCAGGAGCAGCTCCAGTGTTTCCCCTTCCGTGCTGGTCCAAGATCCGTCAGGCTTCCGTAAATAGCTAATGGCTGTTTGAGTTTTTGATAGCACTCGTCTAAGTCTCGCTGTATCATCGACTTTTTCGACCCCGGTGCAGAAATTTCTCCACGAAGTTCTCTTCGCTTGCTTTAGAGCCTTTTTATAGGCCCTCAGTTTAGCTTTATATTCGAGCCATTCAGGCTCCGTACCGATGCTCTTGGCCTTGTTAAATTGCTTCCTGCATGATATACGGAACGAATCCAGGTCGTAAGACCACCAGTGGGGTCTATGTTTGCCGCGTGGTTTTGGTACTGGACAAGCCTGCTCTAGGGCATTTGAGAGCGCCGTTGTAAAGGTCGTTACCAGATCATCCAGTTCTCCCACTGATGAGGGGGCTTGTGGAGGTAATACTGGTAGGTCCCTAGCTAATATTTGGTTATGTAGCTGCCAGTTAGTGTTGCGTGGATTTCGTTTCATAACTGGCTGCTCAACAATAAAGTCTAACACAATTTCTATGTACCGATGGTCAGAAAATGAATGCTCATCAAGAACACGCCATTTTCTGACCCACTCATAAGCGCCTTCGCTACAAACAGTGAGGTCTATAACCTCCCTACGAGCTTTAGTTATAAAAGTAGGCTCGTTACCCACGTTACAAACCACCAGGTTAGTTGTTAGTAGGTAGTCAAACAGAGACTCGCCCCTAGCGTTAATATCGGAGCTTCCCCACTGGACGTGATGAGCATTAGCGTCAGCTCCAATAATAAGATGGCCCGTACAGAAATTATCCACCAGATCTTGCACCTCCTTTTGTGGAGGAGGTTCTTCGGCGTCATAGGGCATATAGACCGACGCCATCGTTAGGCTGGTGCTGCCGACTGTTAAGCTGGCAGCTGTAACGTCACCATTTGAGTAGTTGGGTAATAGAAAGGTGTTTAGCTCAGACTTTACCAAAATACAGGTTCTGACCTTGCCCTCATCATTGGCTTGGATGAGCTTGTACCCCTTAGTCCCCAATCCACAGATCCTAGAGCTATTGACCCAGGACTCTTGGATAAGGACCACGTCTACGTCGCCTTTAGAAAGACGACTGCTTAAAACAGCCGAGGCTGCTTTAGATTTGTGCAGATTTATCTGAAGCACCACCAACATGAGAGAGCTCAGACTTCCCTGCCGCCAGCGTGTCGTCGAGGTCTGGCCTGTTCCGGGGGCTGTCTCTCAACGAGGAGTTGTTCAGAGCACCTGCATGATTTGGCGTGGCGGGAACCCTGCTGTCTGAAGCAGCATCAACGTTAGTGTGCTCAGGTTTAGCCACGATCGTGACGTCGAGGCCTTCTTCGTCAAGCAGGCTTTCTTCTATCGCCGAGTTGTTCGCAGCACCATTGCAATTTGACGTGGCGGATAACATACTTTCCGCGTCGGACTCCTCTGCTTCCCCTTCCGATGCCTCGATCTCCGAGTCCTCCGGAGCGTCCGGAATAGCAGCGCGCTGTGCATCGCCACGGTAAACGTGGATCACGATCTGACCCAAGCCGTAATGCACTCGTCCGTTGCACCGTTTAAGGGGCTCGAGCGCCTCCTTATTCAGAGTGATAACCACCTGTCTATTGGGCCCAACCACATCATCGACCAGATTGACGCCCCAATCCTGCGTAGGGAGAGACGGATTCCAGACCTGCAGCATCTCAAGAATATTCTCGGGTTCTGCAGGGACGGCAGGAATCCATGCCCTTGCCCTTGGCCGAGCAGGAATGTCCTTCCAGTCGACGACATCTAGTCTTGCCCCTGGGTAGACTTCACCCAGTCTTGCAGCTGCTGCCTTATACACTGCGACAGTTCTTGCATCCTCGCACGCGAATATTTTGATCTGACCTTGGTGCCAGCCCGCGTCAGTACCTCGCGGCGGACTACCCGGAGACTCACGCATTAAGTCGAGGAGGGCCCTGCCCATTTCATTCCGGACATACAGCCACCGGTCTTTGGGGATGGACCAACGGTCGTTACCTCGGTCAATGAAACCTATAAGGATTCTGTCCTTGGTTACTTCAGCAAAGCTGAGTTTTCCCACTACGGGGTTGACCTGATGCCGCTTCGGATGGGGGTTTACCTCTCCGTCCGATCTCTGGCGTTTGAAGGGATTACCGTTCACCCTCTTAGGCACATAGGGCCTCTGGAAATTTGGTATCAGAGCTTTCGCTTCCTCCACCATCTTCCTTTCTTCCGGCGACAGCTTCTCCTGCGATGCTCTCTCATATTTTTTAAGGATCCTTGCGGCCTTTCTTTTATCTCAGTACGCAAAGCGTCGGGGAGATGCCTCTTGGGGGGGATTCAGACTCGTAGTTGCCATCGCGGTCTCTCCCTTTGCGGTGTCGTCCTTCTCTTTCGAAACTCTGAAACCAGGTCGTGAGACCATTGCCCCAGATGTGAAGAGATTGGGTTTCGTACCAGCGCTTGATGGAAGTTTAGCTTCCGCCGTTTTCTGCTTGACTGCGTAGGCAGCCGCACTGCTGCTTGCTCCCATCAAGTCACTCTTACTTGATAGCAGTTTGGGGGATGACTGACCCGTAGTTTCCATCGCTGTCGGCCTCCCAGTTAACTTTGAGGCGGAGTTTGTCCTCCGGCGTTGTGTTTTTTCTTGCTCCAGCATAGTTCTTCTCTGCTGCGGAGTAAACGAAGTCGTTAATTGCTTTGTATTTTGTGTGTTCTTCATCTTGTTCGTACGACCCCTCGCCGGACAAGACCAGCTTAGGGTCAAGGGTAGTGTAAGGGGTAGTGTGTCGTCCGCCGCGGCAGAGCCCCATACCGCGGTAAGACCATAGTTACTCCCTGAGGCGGCCCGGTATCAGTGAGGCTCCGTTCGACTACAGCCACGATTTGCCTCCCGGCTGCAAACGTCTAATGGGCACGGTATCGCATAACACCCTGGATTGGGAGGGAAAAGTTTTGCACATTTATATAGCGAGCCGCTTGCTTCAAGACAGACGCTCGCTTACAGCCGCACCTCATGGTGTACAGTCGCTGCGAAAAAGACCCCGGTGAGCCCTTAAACCAAGTATGTCAGAGTACCCCCACCGGGGCTCCCTCTCTTTCTGCCGCGAGCCTAGGTAGCTCAACGTTGCCAAGAGTGCACGAACGAGGACGCAAGAGTCGGGATTGATCGCGGACACACAGCAACCACACCCCATTACACTCCGTATTGTAATTATTATTAAAACTATTATTGTTATTAAAATTAGGTCTATTATTAAAGTTATTGTTATTACTAAAGTTGTTATTATTATTAAAATTATTTCTATTATAATTAGGTTTATTCAGATTATCTGAAAAATTACTATAATTAAATTTATTTGACCTCTGATTATCTTAAAATTTGAATTGGGACTCTGATTAAAATTTGAATAATTACTTGTTCTTTTATTTGACGAAAAAGGATTTTGTCTAAAATTATAAACCATCTTATTTTCATAATTTCTTATTAAACCCTCTCTTTCAAGAAAATTGAAAGCATCTCTTAAATTAGTTTAATTCTTATTAACTATAATAGAAGCTAAATTTAAATCTATATTATTTAAAAATATTTTTAAAATAATGCTTTCTGCATTGGCTGGCCTGAATTCTACTGGTTTACATTCATCAAATTCATACTTTTCATTAATTTTACACAAAATTTCGCATAATTTATTATAATAATTTACTATTCCAAAATTTTTAGTAGAAAATGCTTGTTGATATAAACTATAATAAGATTCTTTAACACCGAAATTGTTTATTAAAATTTGTTTAGTCGCTTGCCAAGAAGGATTGGGCCCTAAGGTCCTAACAGTATTTAAAGCTAATCCCTGAATTTTATTTAAAACTACTCTATTATGTATATAATCTTTAATTTGTTGTTCAGCATTTATTAAAATTAAAACTGACTCTACTTCTCGAATAAAAGATGTTAAAGCATAAGAATTATCACCTCGAAATTCCTTGATTTGTTGGGCATCCCTCACTATGTCCTTGAATGTTAGTTGCAAAGCCATTTTTGTATTATCACCCTTTTATTTTGATTGTTGTTATATATTTGCCTGTTCTTGTTGTTATTGCTTGTTGTTATTACTGTTGGTTGTTGTTATTTGTAGTTAATTGCTGTTGTTACTAGTTGATTGTTGTAATTGTCTGTCGTTTCTTGTTGTTGTTTTTAGTTGATTGTTTTGTTGTTTGAAATTCCTTTTTATTGTGGTTACTAATTGATTGTTGTTGTTTGTTTGTAGTTTGTTTTTTTATTTTTGATTGTTGTTTTTGTAGCTCTTTTTTTTGTTGTTAGTATATAGTTAATTGATGTTGTTTATAATTCCTTTTGGTTTTTATTGTTGATTATTGTTGTTTTTGTTTGTAGCTCCTTTTTTTTTTTTTTTGTAAATTATTTATTGTTGTAGCTTTTTGTTGTTTTTCTGCTTCTATATTCTTTCCTTCCTTTTTATTATAATAATGGTCCTTTTTGTAAAATGGCCATTTTTATGTACATATATATTCGTTGTTGTTGTTGTTTTAAATTGTTTGTTGTTGCTCCTTTAGTAGTCTTTCGATATGTTTGTTGTTGTTTTGTTTTTTTTAAATTTGATTGCAGCTGTTTTTTATAATCCTTATATTTTTTGTAATATACTACTTCTCGAATTTTAAATCTAATCGTCCTTAAGGAGGATTCGTATTTTATTTTTTAAACTATTTTGAAGTATTTTTTAAAATACTGTTAGTCGCGTTTTTTTTTTTAAATGAATCAAACTTCGGTTTAAATTCGCGGTGTTTCGAAAACTGGACTGCGCCAAATATATTTTTATGTATATTTACATATAAATATGTAAATTCGAATATTCTTAATAAAAAATACTTTATTTTATAGACCTCAAAGTTTTATTTTAAAAATTGAATGAAATGAATATCTTCAGAATATTTCAAAGAATGAAAATTTTTGAAAGATAAATTGAAATATAAATTTACATTTCCTTTGAATATATGAAAATATTTCTAGGTACAAAGTTGTTCAACAAATTATAGTATTAATTAACAATTTTACTAAAAGTAAACATTATAATATAACTCCCGTATGGATCATATTTAAAACTTTTAATTAATATATTTTAGTAAGAAATATTTTTCATAAAAGCATCTCATGTGCACCAACCTTCGTTACACTTTCCACATTGTATTTCACGTCAATTTTAAAACTTTTCATTTTGTCTATCAAATCTGTGCAATTAATTTTTGCGGGAAGGGCATATAAATAGAAGTTTTGTCGTTGTGTACAGTTGTGAACGGATAAGAATGTCAGAAACAAATTTTGTAGAAATTGAATTTAATATGGATAAAAAATAAAGTAAAAGACTAGAATAACTCAACACGACAATTTGGTACAACATGGCGTATGAGTAACAATTTTCATAATTGCCATAGCTAAGGAGCTAGACGAAAGAACACAGAGGTTTTTGCTATACAGACCCGATTTCGGCGTGAAAGGGGCTATTTTTTGAACCAAGAAAAATCAATGTTCTTTAGGTTTAACTTTCTGAATAAACACAAGTTTTAATATCTACTTACATATTGACCTATCATAATCAGACGTATCTCAAAGAAAATTTTACAATAGGCGTATTTCGTCGACTTTGTTAAAAAGTCGTATTTCAAATTTTTTTTATAAAGGACGTATCTCAGCGAAATTTTTATGAAGGCCGTATCTCAGGATATTGGTTAAAAGGGGAATAACTTAATTTTTTTGCAAATTGAGTTTTTTAATCTATAAAATAGCGCGAAAAATTTGCATTCTTGTGATGTCAAAATTATATTAAAACGCTTTTGCACTCAAAAAGTATAAGAAATATTAAATATTCCCTTCTGCAAGTTATAAAAAATTAGCCATCGAAAAAAGTCGTTTTTCAGCCATTTTATTAATAAAGTCGAAAAGGGTTAGTGAAGTCGGTGAATCTGTTCACGCGTGATATCCGAACCAAGGGAAATAGGATTTCATTTTTATATACAGATATAGGGAAGTACCTTTAGTACTCAGATGAACCTGAAACCCGATCCTCGTGGAAGCTCCCATCAACACCTTTCATTTGATAGAAAAAATTTTGGAATACGGCCTCCTTAACAAAATCGACGAAATACGTTTTTTTTCTTAAATTTTTTGAGATACGTTTTTTCTATTAAGATAGGTCGATATGTATTCAGCGTTATTGACGGTCCCTTTCATATACATACATACTAACAATAAAAGCTGCCGCATCATTGCCAAGCACTTTGATTTCCCATATGTGAAAAATTCTAAACTTTCACACACAATACTTCCTATCGCAACTAAACAGCAAAGCAGTATTGCAGCAGTTTTCGAAAAGTTTTAGTAGCTTTTTGATATTTTTACCAGTAACAACAAAATACAAAAGAAAACAAAAAACAAATTACATACTCATAAATATAATCTGAAAAGTCGGGTTAACCAAAATATGAGCGATTGCAACCAAAAAGAGCTGCAACAGCTGTTTATGGACTATAAAGAGATGCATGCTAACTTAGGTACGGAAATATAACTCAACTCTAACTTCACTCAACCTTACTAAAGTGAAGTCAAAGTATTTTACAAGCAATGTATTAGTATATCTATCACATGAACATAGAGAGCAAAATACATACACACATAACCATTATTAGAAAGACCACAGCATGCCACGCATATTGCCATCGATCATATTAGGGGGATAAATCAAAGCGTATAAGTTTACGAAATCAGTAAATTTATACATTTATCAGCTCAGTAAGATGAACGCCCAGATAAATTTATGTGTACTTGATATCAAACAAAAACTTTTTATTTCGAAAATCTCATGAAAAAAGTAATTTTCGGCCCATGTTCAGCATATTCTTCAATTTTTGCCCAGTGCGCATTGAATGCACTGAATTATATGTCGAACGGCGTCATTGATTTGGATAAATTTATAAACTCTTTACACACCAAAATCGACGCAGTTTATCAAATTTGTGTGAACTTCGTTCCATACAAATTTTGACAGATCAGTGTTTAAACTTGATAAATTTATACGCGTACACGCTTTATAAGGTGTTTATAAGGTTTGATGAATTCCCCTATTAAAAAAGTTAATGAACTAAAAGAGCTATACATAGCTGTGAGTCAGCCATTCACTTGAAGACAAAAAAATCGACTAAGTAACTTTTAAAAAACTTATGGAAACTGAAGAAACAAATTTATCACATACATAGATACGTCACAAGCTTCTCTGGCGGCCACCGCACATAGGAGTATTTGCCTCTAAAAGCTGGCCAAAAGTCCCCCAAACATGAAAAGTATGCTACAGATTATCTGAATGGATTATGTGTTACTCATACGTGAGAATATTATGACCAATGTACCTTTGCATCACCTGTGAAGTTCAAAATTGCCCGTCGTGGAAAGAATTTTTTTTTTTTTTTTTTGAAATTCGTTAAATTATTTACTCATACTTTTTGCTTCATAAAACCAATGTATTAAGAACATACAAACAAAGTAGAAAATACAATTGTAGTTCAGAAACTTTCAATAGGAGTTGCTTGTAGGAAAATTCTGCGAGAAATAAAAAATTAAAATTAAACAACCGGCGCATTTTACTACATGGTATAAACTTATACTGTCTTCTTGTAATGGAGGTACAAAAAACCTTTCTGAGTTCTTGAATTTATTATTTAATTATCTTATGTTTTTTATCGATAAGCTATACTAAAACGCGCGGAGAGCAAAAATCGAGTTGTCCTTCGGAAAATATTTACATGCCTTTATATGAGTCGATACATATCACAGGTGCGTATTAGAGCTGATGATACCCGAAGACCCGGGTACCCGTGGATTACCCGGGCATTACCCGAACCCGCTATTACCCGCTATTACCCGGGTAATACCCGGGCATCATATGGCAGATTTCTACTGTAAGCATGCCTGGTTTCTTTCAAATATTCAATTCAGTGTACCAGGCGCACAGAATTTATATGTAACACGAAGTCAAGTTTTTTAACATGAGCGATAGTGTTGAAAAAAATAACCGGAAAAGTGTTGATTTTACATGAACATTTTTCCCGAAAATCTTATGTCCATATCGTCGCTGCGTCTGCGAAAGCAATAACTATTTTTTCTTAAACATTTTTATTTCATACTTATTTAACACGGTCCATTCCCGACAGTTCTGCGTTTTTCTAGTTTCGAAGCTATCGAAAAAAGATCTGTCTGGTTATACTATCATTTGGTAATTTTTTTTTTATCGCAGATGCAACTCAACTGCAAGTACTCAAAAATATAAGATTCATTACAAAAAGAATGATTTATAGGCTTGGGGAAAAGCAGATATATATATACTCGTTGAAAAAAGGAGCAAATCATTAAAACGACCAAGTCAGCCAAAAAAATAAAAAATTAATGTCAGATCAAAAAAGTGGTAAAATATGGCCCGGGATAGCCGGTAACCAGTTGTTTGCTCTGTAGCAAAGGATAATTGATTGCTTTCACCCCAAAAAGTACAAGCTTTCTAAGTGAGGTAAAAGAGCCAACCTATATCTTAACATTTTTCCATCCTTTTTGGATTTAAAGCTATACCTCGAAGTTAAAATAGCTATAATTTTTATATATGGTCCCAATGTTTTACACCTTGCTGTAGTATTAAAACTTTAAAAAAGGCTGCTGACGTATTTGTCAGTGCAGCTGATACTTTTTCGAAACAAAGTTTTGTTCAAGTTTTGTATCAGGCGCAAAAAATTTACATGAAATAATAGTAGGTTGCTACAAAAACAAAAACTCAATTGGAAATAAAATTTCTGCAGCAAACTGGTGTGTACAGAAGGGGGCGTAAGTGGGGCTACTGCCCCTATCCACTCAACTTACTATTACATTCCACTGAAAAGTAACATCTATAATACAGTTTTTCTATAGTAAAATATGTTTAAAGTCTCGCCTGTGGTCACAGTGTCCGGGAAGTGTATTTTTTTTTTGTTATGAAAATCTTCGCAGAAAACAGAAAACTGGCCAGTAGGTGGACCCCGGAATCGACAACAAAATGTATCGTCATCATCGTTATCATTTTTCTTAACTTCTATTGGAGCATAGGGCCTTCTTAAGGCAACCAAAACTTTCATGAAGAGTTTCGCTGGCTACAACAGCGAAAACATGGGTGATTTTTGGTTCAAGCTACAGATATAGGTTAATTCTTTACTCGCCCTTCAGCGAAAACCATACGTTAGTTTCAATTAAAAATTTTAAAGAAAATCTCCCTTCTTTCTACGGACGCTGCTGGAATTATGTTTTACATTTTTGACAACATACATATTTTTTTTACATTTCAGTTCAACAATGTTCCCTGTAAGGAATACTGTGGTCGACTACAATAAAAGCTAACTTTTAGTTATCTAATTATATATGCGTGTGTAAAACTTCTATCCTGGCTGTACCTAAAATATCTCCTCAGTGTGTAATAATTTCGAAAGCAATTTAAAACAGGCTAGGATCGTTTTTAACGTATATATTGATAAATGAAAATATTAAAAAAAAAATACATTTATAATGAGAGGTATCCAATGATGGTAAAAGAGTGTAAATAATTTTTGAAGAAGGATATACATATGTACACGAGGCACTAATTGAAAGATAAAATACCTTGTAAATGGTAAAATTTTTGAACAAAAGCGATATAAATTGTTGTCATAGTAGATTTTTGATTGGAAAGCACGATGCTGTTTACAGCTTATTTTCGCCCTATCAGAGGTTTGACTGCTATTGCTTGGCGCAACAGATCGAATTTCCATGTTTAAACTTTCCAATCAACTCGAATAAAAAATATTTGTCTATTAAATTAATTATGTCTTTTCATGTTAGCTTTGATTTAATTAAAAATTTTCAAGATGGTAAATATCGTTTCAGACCTTGTTTAGAAGGCTGTACAGCTACATACAAAATGTTTTTTATTAAAATGGCGCAGCGATGAAACGGAAGAAGACCTAATAGTTGACTTGAAATTAACTGAATTCCTTACAGGGTTTATTAATAGAATTTATAGGCAAAACACTACATCTCCCGTGATACAACAAAATCAAGTAAGTAGTTCTCCCGTGACAAATGCAAAACCAGGTAAATCTCAGTTATTTTCCCAACTACTTTCTTGGTTTTGCATTTGTCACGGGAGAGCAACTTACTTGGTTTAATTGTGTCAAGGAAGACATACACTATATACACTCCACAAAATAATTATAAGACAAGACGTTTATATATAACAAAATCAAGTTAAAATTGTTGGTGTTTTTAATAAGCAGAATCATATTTGAATGAAAGCTCACAAAGTCATGAGCTTTTAATCAAATTAACCGGTTAACTTAATATATCGAAATGGAGTAAACATGTACATTCTATTCACACATTCTCTCCTTTTCTTGATAGGAAACTTTGCAATTCATTTTCATTTCTTTTCTTTTCTCAAGCGCCACTTAATTTCAATGGTTTCTAGCACGGTATTGTAGTATGGTACTCCAGTTGCTGGGGCAAAAAAAATTAGAAAACGACTCATACACGTCAGTGTAGTTTCCGGGTCATACTAAAATATGTACTACATGTCTGTTTACCTTTTGTAACACGAACCAAACTACATAGTTAGTTATTATTCACTTTTGGTTCATGGCGAACAAACTAAAAGGTTTTCGTTTTACAAAGAACATCAAAATATTTAGCACAATCAGAATCATCCATGTCAACAAACAACTTGAAGTTCAGTTTATTGTACACGAAAAATTATTGGTCTTATAATTAGTTCGTGCTGTGTATATGTATGTATGAGATCAATTTGTATGTATGTATGAGACCATTTCCCAAAAATTTAAAAAATTATTCCAGTAGCGTCACATATAATTTTGAATTAAAAAAAAAAAATTGCGATTTGTAAATGTATGTGATTAATTTCGTCACCAAACATTGTAGGATTGAAAAAATATCAGTAGCCTTTTCTCAAAAATGAAAAAATTATTTCCGTAGCGTCCCAAATAAAAAAAAAGTTAAAATTTGTTTATAAAAAATTCCCCTTTGAGGATTGTAGGATTGAAAAAAAACCTGGTACTCATTTTTTAAACCATTTAAAAAGTTTATGGTTTTCTCTTAAAAATTTATAAAAACATTATTATAGCGAACATATGGTTTACGTCGAAGAAAGAGTTCAAGATTACCCTACATCGGAAGACTGTTCCAAAACTTACCCATCATGTGGTTGCTGCAACAGCCGCCAAACCCCAAGACTAAAATGTGTTATCGTAAGAGATAAAAGGTGGTAATTGCGAGCGCAACCTGCTGGGCAGTTACATTTTTTTTCTGAGAATATTTTATGACCGATACACACTTCGCGAATTTCATGACCACAGCCGAAGTTCACTACGTTTCTCAACGAAAGTTTCCAAAGTATTTTTATGTGTTATATGACTGTTGGAAAATCTTTATTTTTAACACTAAAAATAATAGTACAACAAAAATACCGATGCAATGTAATAGTAAGTTGAGTGGATAGGGGCAGTAGACCCACTTACGCCCCCTTCTGTACACACCAGTTTGAGGCAGACATTTTTATTTCAATTGAATTTTTGTTTTTGTAGCAACCAAGGCGAATTCATTACAGGTGGCATCCTCCCATCATATGATTTCTTCTTCTTCCTTGAAAATACAATCGTAGCTGTCAAATTGCTTATGTTGTTGCTTTGTCTGACATTTTCAGTTATAAGGAGTGTGTGCGTGTGTGTAGATCTGAATTCGCTTGAACTCACCTGTATGAGTTCGCCTTGGTAGCAACCTATTATTATTTCATGTAAATTTTGTGTCCTGATATAAAACTTGAACAAAAATTTGTTTCGAAAAAATATCAGCTGCACTGACAAATACGCCAGCAACCTGTTTCAAATTTTAATACTACAGCAATGTGTAAAACAATAAGACCGAATATAAATATTCTAGCTATGTATGTTTATTTTTATGTTAGCTTTAAATCCAAAAATGATGGAACAATTTTAAAATAAGGTTGGCTCTTTTACCTCGCCTTGAAAGTTTTTACTTGTTGGGGTGAAAGCATTCATCCTTTGCTTCAGTAAAATATACATAGGATTTTCGGGATTTAGTTTTCCTGATGATTTTGACTAAAACCTTTATAGGGACTAAAATGTAGAATTATGTTTAGAGGTAGCGACAAAGAACAGCAGATAGAACCCAAGTTTCATGTAGATACCATTCAATATACAAAAGGGGTTGAAAAAATCACAGCGAGTATCTCTTTTAAATGAAACGCAAAACTTTTGAGATATTTTCAAAATGTCATTTTTATGCTCTTACTATTAAATTGTTGTTAACAGCTTTAGAAGTTCACATCACAAATTCATATGAAAGAAATTTCATAAACTTCCGCTCATGATTCTTATATTTTGCCTAAAACTGTATAAACTGAATTTTCATTTCAGCTTTTTTTATTTGCTTACATAGATTTGTTTACTGACCAAAAAAAAGTTCAGAGCAGGTTAGAGCAGAGCAGAGCAGGGCAGCTGTCAAAATAGAAATAGAGCAACTTAGAGCAACTCAGAGCAGAAATGCCATGAAACACTTGAATCTCGATAGCTTCTTTTTATTTGGTTTTTTATTTAAATATTCAAAATTAATGCAAATTCACGTTTACAAACACATTGATTTTCTTGCAAACTAAATTTTTTAAAGTTTTCAAAAATTTACTTTTTCCTGACTGACAATTGCTTCTCTGCTCTAACTTACTCCATAAAAAAAGCTAGAGCAGAAATTTGTGATCTGGATTACTCTAGTTTTGTTTTGAGCGTACTCATGAAACAAAAGATAGAGCAACCTAGAGCAAGAAAAATGTTCGTTAAACACAATTTTGTGAAATATCTCAATCTGGCGTAAGCTAGAGCAGCCCAATAAACAAACCTCATATAAATTCTGTGCGCCTGGTACACTGAATTGAATATTTGAAATAAACCAAGCGTGTTTACAGTAGAAGTTTGCCATATTACGCCCGGGTATTACCCGGGTAATAGCGGGTCCGGGTAATGCCCGGGTAATAGCCTGCCCGGGTAATCGGGTATTACCCTAGTGCGTATGTCGTAGAGATTTTGTATGCATTATATACTATGTAGTAGACGAAATCTATGTATATGTACATAGTTAGCTTAAAATAAAAAAAAAAAATTACCTCAAACCATTGCTGTAAAACACCATTTACCTCAACATATTATTGAAGGAAATCGGATTCCCTACAAAATTTGCATTGACCAAAATTTTCTCAGACTAGCCGTTTTCTAGTATTCTAGCCTCAAAAATTAGCATGTTTTTTCGATTTCCCATTTTTTCTTTCAAAAATTGTCAAAAATGCATATATCCATGTACAACAAAGATAGATACAGATTCTTAAGGGAAATTGAGTGGACTACAGAAAAGGTTAAACAACTTTTTTTTGTAAAGTTACTTTTTCAAAACTTATTTAGTATTAAATTTAAAAAATGCATATTTCCGAATTTTTTTTGTATTTTGATCCAATTTTTTTACTAAATTTTGTGTATTGATATTCTACATGGTTAATTATATGATGAATATTATAACCAAAAATATACATTTCTCGTATACGTTCAAACATATTTTTGCTTAATATATCCTTCCTCTGCGAAGGTGTAGTTTTACAGTCTTCAAATGGCGCAAAAACAAAAAATAAAAAGTTTACGGATCTGTGAACTCAATACATGAATTTTCAAGTATTTTGGCGAGCTAAATCCAGATCCGTGATCAGAATAAGCCTAAAGGTCGCAGTTCTTCTCCAACCTAACAAAACCATCACAAAATAATATTGGACTTTTTTCAAAGGTTAGGGCCGAACTACGGGCCCGTTGTTGAATTCTGATATCAAATTTGGACTCAGCAGCCAATTTCCCTTAAGAAAATGTATTTAGCTTTATTCGATGTTGATTTTTTCATGTTTCGCAAATTTTCAAACCAAAATCGGGAAATCCAAAAAACATGCCAATGTTTGAGGCTAGAATACTAGATAACGGCTAATCTGAGAAAATTTCAGTCTTGGCAGCTTTTGTAGGGAATTCAATTTCCTACAAAAAAATGTTCAGGTGGTGTTTTTCAACAATCATTTGACGTTTTTATACCAAATTGGAGGTAAGTCTGTACAATGTAAACTAGCAATGATAGACCTCTAGACTTTAATTTAAAAATCTGAAAAAATTACAGTAATTTTTTTCACCTTTCTTAAAAAGAAAATCAATATAATTTCTGAAAAAAACGAAATTTTTTATTTTTGGCCCAGCCATATATATATACTAAGGTCAAAACGTGTCTTTTGTAACCTTGCTCGACAATCTTCCATGAATGTTTGTAAATGAAAATATCTATGTGCCCTCTAAAAGAAACTTTTTTTACAAAATTATAACTCCACTTTGTCTGAAAACCGCTTAATTTAATTTATTTTTGCAGCAAGTCTCGCACTCAAAGAAAAATAAGGCACTTGGAAGAGGAAGGTATAAAAACTAATAGCCATGGTAGTATATTTTATTTTAGTTTTAATATTAGGAGATAATTTGGGACTTATAACCATTATCGGTTTTTCTAAATCTTTCTGTTCCAACAATTATTGCCATATTCAATGGGGTCAAAACTTTTCATGTCAAATCTATGCACTGTGCCGATGTAATGCACGACATTTTTGAACTGGCATGTCGTTACGAACTTTGTAAAGCAATTTTATATTTCTTGGAAGTACTTTACTTAAGATTTTTTAAACATGCGCATTAATGCGGATCGGTCCCCATACAAAAAGAAGTTTGTCCAGTCCACCCCTAGGATTAAAGATATTTTGAAGGCGATCCCAAAAAAATTATTTTTTTTGCCACGCCCCCCGATGGGCTATTTGGTTTTTTGACACTACGTCGTCATTTTAAGTCCGATTTTAATGAGCCGTACACCGTTGTTCATGGCTTGGAAGCCGCCACAATTCTTACCTTAATCATTTTTTACTCCGAGTTCAAATTCTAGTAGTGACTGTCGGTATCTCGGTATCGGTATCTCGTAGTTGTAATACACTTGTTATATATAAAAAAATTTTTTTTGGGATCGCCTTCAAAATATCTTTAATCCTAGGGGTGGACTGGACAAACTTTTTTTGTCGATCCACCCCAATGCGCATAAGGGCATTTCCGTACGGAGAGTTCAAAGTTTTAATTCCTGGCCCGCTGACTTTGGTAATTTTAAGAAAAGAAAACATTGGGATGACATCATCGGAGCGAAATATTTGTACATACTTACATCTTTTTCCTTTAATTATTGTCGATAATCAGCTGTTCCAGCCAAAATAATGAAAATCAATCTAATCGATTATACTTGCCATAGCATAACGCTAACGCGTTTACATTGTCGTGAATACAAGAGGAATAAAATGAGAGATATTAAACTCATTGTACATAGTTACAAAATTTCTTCATTAAATCACCCTTCATAGGTCAGTCAGCGGGAGTAGATGCATATCATTTCGAAGTTCACATTTATTTCCAGCATGTCTGTATATTTTCCATACGTTCATCTTTGTTTAAACTACATTGAAATGCAATTAAACTTAAACCTTCAGCTAACCAAATACAGTCATCAATTTAAATCGAAATAAGTCCAATACTTACCAGAGCTCAATAGGTATGACACGCAGCCAAACATATTTACATAGGAAGCAAATGTCCATACCAAAACACGTTTACTTATGGTCAGTTAACTAGTATCGATGAACACAGCTGGTGCGAGCTTAGTTAGTTAGGCATCAAGGCAGGTGAATTGCGTGCTCACACACCTCACTTTAGGTACCTACATAATTAATTTCTAAGATTTATTGGGCCAACAAACCTTCAGTAACAGGAAAGTACGTGAGTGGTAGCAGCTGTTTGTAACATAAGGTGAAGGAAGGCCAGGAAATAAATGAATTGAGCAGGAAGCCACAGCATACCGATACCCCCAAGATGTATTACACTGTAAAGCATTTTTAGGTTCCTTCTTGTGAGTAGAATTGTCTTAAAAATTAAAAGCGCCATATCTGTTAGGCCACTTTTTTACCGCTAACTGATTCAAATACCAAGGGTAGTCAATTCATCCTCCACCTGGCTTCTTTTATCTGGTTCTTCTGTACCTTTCTCTGTTGTGAAGTTCTTGCATCAAAAGGATACACTTCCTGTATGGACCATCTCATTTTTATGACATTAATTAGCAAGCGGAGACATTGAACATGATTCCATACTCAATATCTCCTTGAAAAATTACCTTTGCCATAGCAGAGAGAACCACAAATTTTTCGGAGGGCATACTGCCGTCCTATTTAAGAATGTGGGTATCTACATATTTTTTCGAAAACTAGTTAGTTATATAGGTGGACGCGTATTGAAAATCCAAATATATTCATACAAAAAAATTTTGCACATTGCAAGGGAATTTGAAGTTATTGCTGATTTAAATTCCTTCATTTGCAGTATCTACATAAATTTTCCAGAAATCCTAATAAAAAATGTGGGTATGTACAAAAATGCCGCAGTATCTACACTTTTAATAGGAAAAAGGTTGAAATAAAAGCCGGTTTTCTACTCAAAACCGACGTATCTGCAATATTATTTGTAGATACTGCTTTTTTAAATAGGAGTCTCAGCTTTTTGATGATGGGGCTCCTTTTATTAGTAGCAGTATGTACATACCCACGTTCTTTAGTAGGCTCGAATCAATTTTTCGATGTTCGAGAGTAACGTATCTGCATACTGTGCTTAATAATTACTTATTATTATTATAAATCTGTAGATACCCTAGTTCATCAGTAGGAAACTATTCATTTTGAGTGTGCCTTTCCTACTAAAAAGCAGTATCTGCGTATATACTGCTATTGAATAGGTTTTCTAACAAATTTTGCTTTGAATAGAGTGCAGTATCTACAGTTTCGCATATACAGAAGCAAAAATCAATGTTTTTTTTTTGCATAAATGGAGAGATCACATCAAAAATAGTCTAAATCGGTCAATTTTGATTGCAAAAATAAAATATCTCAAAAAGCCCAGATATAAACACGTTTTTTTGAATATTTCGGGTTGAGCTAGAATGTAGATACGCACATTCTTTAATAGGACGGCAGCATACGTGTGGTTATGCTTTGAGCGAAAAAATATTATAGTCCGTAAGAAATTGACTTATAGTACATTTACACTGCACCGAATTTGGCAAATTTGGATAAAAATTTGGAGCTTTTTTCTATACAAATATCATTTTCCAAATTTGGAATTCCATCATATTTGACCTCACTTATTTATTTATTTAGTCTATGATTTACAAACCTTACAGACTGCGAAAATTCAAACTTAAAACAAAGAAAAAAGAAAAAAATTTGGAATAATACATATACAGCTTTTCTTTAAATTCATTACGATTAGCAAAGATATCTAAGTTTGTTTCTCTACATAACAAATTAAATTCAGCTAATAGTCTGATAATTGGTTCATTTTGAGCATACCTTGTTTTGCAGAGATCAAGAGAGAACAAATCGTTATGTCGTAAGTTCCTCACTGGAACAATACAATCCACAATTCCTTAAAATAGCAACTTCGCCTGTGTTCCACATTAAGAAGTGCCGAGCAAGAACCTGATGGTTTAGTGACGTGTGACAAATTATGTACTCTGCGCAGCTGTAAATAAAAATTTGAACTAGTTATTTTTAAGAAACAGGGGCAATTCTACCAGAAAAACACAGAAGGCTTCTTGACTCTTCTATTATTATTACTCTACAGGTGTTTAAAACATCACGGTAGTGCATTTTCTTTCCGTGGCCTTTTGTTCTGGTGGAGAATTCTTGCAGGGAAGGTGGGGCCAAATGCAAATTTGCCAATGTAAACGGTGTCGAAGTGGCTAATTTGAATACGCCAAATTTGGTGCAGTGTAAATGTACTATTACACCAATTTTATAGATGTGAGATGCCAACCGTTGCACGATCTCATCTCTCTAACCATAACTGCCATCAGAATCTATGACTAAAAAGAAAATATATGAAATTTCTGATCTCGAATCGTGTACTTATACTGCTGTTTCCTTTATATTTTTTGTAAAGCCAAATAATGTTACTGACCTTGCAACGTAATTTATGTTTCTATTTACTAAATGATACATTTTAGTTTGCTACGTATTCTGCCGTCCTATTAAAGAATGTGGGTATCTACATTCTAGCTCAACCCGAAATATTCAACAAAACGTGTTTATATCTGGGCTTTTTGAGATATTTTATTTTTGCAATCAAAATTGACCGATTTAGACTATTTTTGATGTGATCTCTCCATTTATGCAAAAAAAACATTGATTTTTGCTTCTGTATATGCGAAACTGTAGATACTGCACTATATTCAAAGCAAAATTTGTTAGAAAATCTATTCAATAGCAGTATATACGCAGATACTGCTTTTTACTCAAAATGAATAGTTTCCTACTGATGAACTAGGGTATCTACAGTTTTATAATAATAATAAGTAATTATTAAGCACAGTATGCAGATACGTTACTCTCGAACACGAAAAAATTGATTCGAGCCTACTAAAGAACGTGGGTATGTACATACTGCTATTAATAAACGGTGCCCCATCATCAAAAAGCTGAGAAAAAGCAGTATCTACAAATAATATTGCAGATACATCGCTTTTGAGTAGGAAACCGGCTTTTATTCAACCTGTTTCCTATTAAAAGTGTAGATACTGCGGCATTTTTGTACATATCCACATTTTTTATTAGGATTTCTGGAAAATTTATGTAGATACTGCAAATAAAGAAATTTAAATCAGCAACAACTACATATTCCCTTGCAATGTGCAATGCGCGTCCACCTATATAACTAACTAATTTTCGAAAAAATATGTAGGGACCCACATTCTTAAATAGGACGGCAGTATTATCCTTTACCAATAATTTCACATTAAAATTGATTTCTGTTTTGGACTGTTTTAAATACATATGTACATGTTTGTTACCAAAACCCTTCTTATTTGATCGCACTAAACATAGCACAAAAAGTGGCACGTAAATCAAATAAGTCCTTTAATGCTGCTGTGATTTAAATCAATTCAATCGCAAGTGAATCGCTTTACTAATACATTTATAAACGTTTACTTAGTTATACATAAATTCATTATGTTCCTTATAACCGCTCAGAATTAACATTCATTGCACACTCTACTCTATTCTCGGCTCACCCCAACTCGATCGCGTTACCGTATATGCGTATCGTAAACACATCATGTCATTTGCATAATTTTAGGATGAGACCACATTTGTCATCCTATTAATTTAATTATTTTGCCCAAAGATAAGACATATTCAAATCTTAGGCAAACATTGAAATTAATTCCGACTTAGCAATAGACTTCCATGCTTGCATAAGATACAATCAATGCGGCATGATTCCTGCTTGAGTTCACATGTGAAAAATTAAATATGTATACCTACATACATTTGAATTTACGGTGACCACTTTCTTTGATTAAGTTTTGTAAAGAGTTCTTTCATAACAGTGCAAACTAGAGCTCCAGATACCCGGGACTATTTGTGTATTGGGTTGAATCGGCCGCTCCCGAATAAATGTTTTGCTGCTGGAGACATTATTTTTGCAGCCACGACCCTTATTGCTGCTTCAATGTTTTAAAGCTGTGCCACTACTAAAAGCTGGAGGCTAGGAGGTTAGCATAACCCTGCAGCGCGCACTTCCACTACTCTCACTGACGAAACATAATTTATGTGTATTCATGTAATACCAAAAGGCTATATATGTCCCTTCCTCTGATAGACTCTACCCTCTGTTGTATCCCCCAGATTCCTAGTTAGGCCCATGCATAAGAAGCAACAAAATCTTTAGTTTTAAAACTGTTTCAGAGTGGTAGGGCACCATAAAACCCCACTGTAATGTTTAGGGATAAAATTGATTGTTACTTCGAATGCATACATTTTCAAATACACCCCCATATATTTAACGCAACCTTAGACCATAAATTTAATAACTAACAAATTCTCGAGTTCATGCTCGACAATTTTCGAGTATTGAGCACTGAGCGAGTATTCGAGTACTCGTTCAACATTTGCCCGGACTTCTCGAAAATGTGCGAAAAAATCTGGAGCTCTAGTTCAAACAAACCGTGGTTACCCGAAATGGACAGAGGCGGATATTTTGGTGTCATAAGAAAATTCTTCGATTAGATGATCACTTCTTTCAACAAGGGCTACTTTGGCTTGTATAGCCTAATAGGATACAAAATATTTTAGAAAACTTTGAATATCGAGTTGTTCGAAGGGAAGGGAAATAACAGATGATGCTTTGGCATGTTCTGTAATTCACTTTCACTGGGATTCGCTCACCTTTACTATGTAATTTCACAAAATTTTACTCGGAAGTGAATTGCAGAATCTACTGTTTGAATGGATTTTGAAATTTTAAAGAACCTTTTAAGGCTGATTTACACCGGTCGATTTTTTTGTCGCTCCACCGTGTAAATAGCAATTCGATCGCATTAAACGTCAAAGTAACAGAATCTGCAAAAAAAATTTGAGTGCTCGCCATTACATACATTTTCATACAAATTTCATACAAATTTTTAAAAAATTTAATATCCTTTTTTAAGTGATTTCGTGCAATTTCATCATGGAATGCTCCCTATAATGCTAGTATACCTTGTGCAAAAATTTCATGATTCTACCGTAATCAGTTTAAAAGTAAGACCAGGCGAATTTTAAAAACTGCCTCCCTTAAAAGTGGGCGGTGCCACGCTTTACTGTATATGCGTATTGTAAACACTTTCGAAAATTTATCAAAAAATCATAAAAGAATGAAAAGAACCTCCTATCAAATTATATCTTTTTAGCCATTTCCGTTACCGAATTATGTCAATTTGGTATTTTGGAAATTTTCCTATTTCATTAGGTATGCTCCTAACGATACGGTGCCACGCCCACTTTTAAAAATGTATCAAAAAATGCGATTAGAATGGCCAGGGGGATTCACCTATAAAATTATACCATTTTAGCCATTTCAGATACCGATATATGTTAATTCATGTGGATTTTTGAAGTCTAAATTTTGAATAACTAAATTTTTACTCAAGTTATCGTGATGGGCGCCGTGGTGTAGCGTGTTCGCCCTACTACACCAAGTAGTCGAGTATCGATGCCCGGCAAAAGCAACATCACAAAATAATTAGAAAAGGAATTTTTCTAAACGTGGTCGCCTTTTGGCAGTAGTTTGGCAAACCATCCGGGTGCATTTCTGCCATGAGATGCTTCTCAGCAAAAAATCATTTGCTTTGCAAGTGCCGTTTGGAGTCAACAAAAACCTGTAGGTCCCGCCAACTTGTAGGAAAAAACTCGAAGGCAGCACAGCATAAATTGGAAGAGAAGCTCGGCATGTTGGTATATTGCCGCTATTATTACTATTATTTTTATATATGGAACTCTATACCTATCTAGATTACTCAGCACAGAAACGTAAACTAAAAGGCGCATGGTCACCGTATTAATACTTCATACGTGAAAAAATAGGAAGCATACACTTGGACAACTATTTAATTTAATGGATTATGTTACAATATTCTGAGAGATAACTATGAACTTAAACTGTGAACTGTAATTCCGTTTTCTCAAATACTTTTGTTATCTTATTGTGTTAATAGACCGATTCGGCTGATATTAATGATGTGAAGAAAATCATTGAATAACATTTTCAATTTAAAATGTTTCATCACTACAAAGAGGTTGTTCTGAAAACTTGTGATCGTAAATTCTTAATTTTCCATATTCAAAAAATCAGAACTATTTTTTGCCCAATTTAAATACATAGCTATATTCAGCGACAGCAAAGCGGCTATCAACTCCCTTGTCGTCGATCCCTAGAAGAGACGGCCCAACAGAACCGTGTAGGGCAGACGAACTTGCGAGGCAGGGCACGACCAAGCAGATTCTTCGGAATAAATAGAGGAGTAACGGTGTCGGTTTAGGAGTGTCAGTCCAGGGATTCTGCTATGTGGAGAATCGCGAAAACACAGGGATTCTCCACATGGGATTCTCCACATGGTGGTATCACAACGGGCCTTTTATTACTGGCCTAACAGTGCCTTTACGGCAGCCACTTGAACCAGCTATATTTCATAATCAAATTCAGGAAAGTTATAACGTTAGCAATGAAAATAATTATTTCATGCATAATTTATGAAAATTTCCCAGTGCATCGATTGATTGCCAATTGGCGTCCTCTACGCCTTACTCATAATTTTCATTGCACTGATCTACCCTGTGGAATTATTTACCCAACCAAATAGTGTTGGTCCCTCCGCTAATCAGCACAAAATATTTTAATATTTAATTGCAAAAGCCAATGCAAATTAATGCATATGTGGTTGGATTAGCGTGGATGTGGGCATGGGTGTATGGCGTGTATTTGTATGGGCCTGTGGTATTACCGCGGTTTAATGCGATTTTGTGGTGTGTGCATTTAGGCGCGTAACGCTATTGGTACGTGCTGATGACAGCAATACTCTAGATACAAATGCAAATATTTATGAACTAAGTATGTATATAAATATGAGTTTGCGTTTTTTTTGAAAAAATCCAACTAATTTTCGACAATTATTTTGTTAGCCAAACGAATTTTGAATACATATTTGTTTTTGCATTTCGATGCATAGTTTTAGGCGTTTGGCAGCGCTTCTCGCCATATTGTCTGTGCTTTCCCTGCTAGTCATTGACAACTTTACGAATTCATGAAGCTAATGAGTGTACTAACAAATACAATTCTAAACAGCCGAATGCGATAAAATCAAACAGATTTGCATGATAGTGACCAGGGTTGGGCATTTTTGCACTACCACTAATTTTTTAGTGATAATTTCTTCAGTGATAGTTGAAATCAAAAATCACTGTCACTAAATTTTTAGTATTAGTGGGAGGTCGACTTTATAATAATACCCTACTACGAATTTTCCAACAAAACTTCAGAAAAACTCAATTTAACAAAATTTTACCAAAAACCGTGTCCGAAAATAATAATAAACTAGTAATAAATAAAATCACCATCACGAAATTTTTAGTGATAGTGGTTTTTGATTTTTACTATCACTCAAAAAATTATCACTAAAAAATTGGTGGTAGTGCAAAAATGCCCAACCCTGGTCACTATCATGCAAATCGGTTTGATTTTATCGCATTCGGCTGTTTAGAATTGTATTTGTTAGTACACTCATTAGCTTCATGAATTCGTAAAGTTGCAAAATTCACATACATATGTATAAGTTGATATTAATTTTTATTCG
This sequence comes from Campiglossa producta, assembly GCA_964058755.1. Taxonomy (NCBI): domain Eukaryota; kingdom Metazoa; phylum Arthropoda; class Insecta; order Diptera; family Tephritidae; genus Campiglossa; species Campiglossa producta. The sequence goes on from CAXKVI010000002.1 coordinate 119,665,988, forward strand.
ATAATGCAAATAACTAAAATTGATTGTGGACAATATTGGACTTTTATAATTTGTTTATTTAAAATGTAAAATAAATTAAAAAATGTAACTTTTATTGAATGAAAATGGTTTTAAATTAGTTTTTCGAAATCTTATCTTTACTTTTGCAAAACTTTAAGGACCTCCTGTGAGAGAACCGTTTGACCGATTTGAATGAAATATACACCGATGGAAAGGAAATTGGAAAAACCTACGCGGTCCCAATATTGACTCGGACCATTATCTTGTTGCAGCCAAGATACGCACACGCCTCTGTGAAGCGAAGAAAGTACGCACAGTAACGGAAGGAAACTTTGACGTCGAGAACCTGCGCGTGACACAGACAGCTGATAATTTCTCCACTCGACTCTCACACCTGCTATCAGAGAGCAATCCTCGACCTAACGATGTAACCGAGCAATGGAAGCATATCTCTCACTCATTACGTACCGCCGCTGAGGCCACTATAGGGTTTCAGCGAGCCCGCAAGAACAACTGGTACGATGAGGAATGCACCGCAGCCTAGGTCAAAAAGGACGCTGCATACAGGGAGACGTTGCGAACGGGCGCAACCCGCAGTGTATGGCAACGCTATCGTGAGGCGAAGAAGGAAGAGAGACGCCTTTTCAGAAAAAAGAAACGTGAGGCCGAACGCGTTAGTGTGAGGAGCTTGAGATGCTGGCTGACAGGAATGATGCCCGAAAATTCTATGAAAAGACCGGCGGATGACGGAAGGTTTAAAGACCGGGGCAAGTTCCTGTAAGGACAATAACGGCGACCTGGTAACCGACGTACAGAATGTACTTAAATTACGGAGGGAGCACTTCTCCTCACTGCTAAATTGCGAGGGAGACGTCGAACCCGATACCCCAATCCCTGACGATGGAAAAGTCGTCCTACCACCTGTCTATGAGGAAGTGAGGATGGCTATATCCCGGCACAAAAACAACAAATCGCCTGGGAAAGACGGACTACCCGCCGAGCTGTTCAAACACGGAGGCGAAGAGCTGGTAAAAAGCATGCATCAGCTCTTATGCAGAATATGGTCAGATGAGTGCATGCCTCCAGATTGGAATTTAAGTGTGCTCTGCCCAATCCACAAGAAAGGCGATCCCGCTAGCCCCACCAACTACCGCGGAATCAGTCTTCTTAATATCGCATAAAAGGTTCTTTCTAGCGTATTGTGTGAAAGACTGACTCCCATCGTAGACAAACTGATTGGACCTTATCAGTGTGGCTTTAGACCTGGTAAGTCTACCATCGACCAGATTTTCACGATACGCCAAATCCTGGAGAAGACCCATGATAAAAGAATCGACACTCACCATCTCTTTGTCGATTTTGACAGCGCAAAAAGGAGTTGCCTGTATGCTGCCATGTCTGAATTTAACTTCCCTGCAAAGCTTATACGGCTTTGCCAAATGACGTTGAGCAAAACCAACAGCTCCGTCAGAATCGGGAAGGACCTCCCTGAGCCATTTGGAACCAAACGAGGTTTCAGACAGGGTGACTCCCTTTCGTGCATTTCTTTAACCTGATGCTGGAGAAGATAATTCGAGCAGCAGAGCTAAACCGCAATGGCACAATTTTTACAAGAGCGTGCAATTGCTGGCGTATGCCGATTATATTGATATCATTGGCCTTAACAGCTGCGCCGTAAGCGCTGTTTTCTCTGGGTTGGATAAGGAAGCGAAAAAAGTGGGTCTTGCGGTGAACGAGGACAATACGAAGTATCTGTTGTCATCAAGAAAGAATCGGCGCACCTGCGCCTTGGCAGCCAAGTCACCGTTGATAGCTACAAGTTTGAAACGGTAAGAGACTTCATCTATTTGGGAACCAGCATTAACACCGAAAATAATATCAGTATAGAAATCCAACGGAGAATCACTCTTGCCAACAAGTGCTACTTTGGACTGAGTAGGCAATTGAGAAGTAAAGTCCTCACTCGACAAACAAAGATCACGCTCTATAAGTCTCTCATCATACCAGTCCTGATGTACGGCTCGGAATCATGGACAGTGTCAAGAGAAGATGAGATGGCCCTTGGAGTATTTGAGAGAAAAGTTCTCCGGAAGATTTATGGACCTTCCCGTGATGCCAACGGCGAGTATCGAAGGAAATTTAACGATGAGCTGTACGAGCTTTACGCAGACCTGACCATAGTTCAGCGGATTAAAGCCCAAAGGCTCCGCTGGCTGGGTCATGTTATGCGAATGGACGAAGAAGCACCAGCACTGAAAGTTTTTCTATCGACACCCGAATTCGGCAGCAGAGGAAGGGGGAGACCTCGACTGAGATGGAAACAGCAGGTGGAGGATGACTTGAACTCCCTTGGGGTTTCCAATTGGCGTCAGTTATCGCTAAAAAGGAATGACTGGCGTGCTTTGATACGAAACGGCCAAAATCGCCCAGGCGGTTAAGCGTCATTATGACGCAAGCCAAGATTAGATTAGATTAGGTACAATTAAATTAAATAAAATGAACCAAACTTAAATTAAATAAAGTAAAATATTATAGTGAATACATAAAATAACTAATAGAATTAGTCCGTTCAAAATAGTCATAAAAATAGTGGTTAAATAAAAATAATTTCCACGGAGCCAAAATTTGGTAGAAAGTTCGCATCGATCCCATTTGTGAGAAAAAAGTTATTCGGGATCAAAGGTCAAAATGTCAGGTTTTTTTGATTTTTTCCAAAACTGTAAGTTTTTTTTTCGAAAACCTACCTGAGACCAAGATGTAGACCTGGAAATTCTCTCCCACATGTCTTACCTTGATTTCTACAAGTAGGTATCTTAAGTAGTTTGGCCTTTATGCCAAAACAAACTTTCAAAAACTTCAGATTTAACGGCCTTAGGCCCACGACGCCGACGCCGAGTTTTCTTTTTAACTCAGAGTTAATTCGAAAAGTTTCAAAAACGTATGAGTTTAACCTCACATTTGATATTAACTCTGAGTTAAAAAATATAACTTTTCGTTGTGCAGGTGAGCCTCAAAGTTAGAAAAAGTCTAGAAAAAAATTTAGTCCTACTTTACCGAAGGAGATTCAATTACGCGGATTTCAAGCACACCAGTACAACATTGAGATGTGCCCTTGACTTTATAAGACACGTTATATTGAAAGTCCTCAATCAAACATTTTCTTTTGTGCAAAATTTCATGCAAATAATATCACCCTAATTTTCATATCCTCGACTTTTGATACATAATCTCTATGTAAAATTTTCTGCTGATTACAAAAGAGGAGCTTCAAACCAAAACGCAATAAGTTACACATAAAAAGTTCGTAGATAAATGAGAAAATATGATTACCGGGAAATGGAGAGATATTTTCAAAAAACATTTATGACATTATACCAGTTATATAATAACACACATATGCTCAAAAAATTACATTTTTCGGATAACTATATTTAAAGTTAAAGCAGAAAGTTGTCTGGATTTATTGCGTTTTGGTTTGAGTGCTACTGAAGTTATTGCGTTTTGCTTTGAACGTTTTTGGCTAATCAGAGATATATTAATTTCTGATTAGTCCCAGAGAAAAACACAAGTTTTAAAGCAATTTATCATAGTTCCTAGCAATAGTCATTGGATAGGAAAAGACCACAAAATAAGGCTATTTTAAGTAATTTATTCATCAAACAAGATACTACTATTGTCTAATTCAGTTTACCAAAAATGCTTTCATTCGTTAAGAAACTTTACTTCATACTAAGTAATGACAGTGCAAAAAATATAGAAAAAAAATGAGGACACCCTCATAATCTACGGCCAAAATAGAGTTTACGTGTTTCAGCGTTTTTATGTCCCATTTCAAAATAAAAAGTTCTGTATATAGTTTAGTTTTCACTTTAGTAAATATCACAAGTAAGGAAGTCTAAGTTCGGGTGAACCGAACATTAAATACCCAGCGGTAATTTTCAGAACTGGATAACAATGATATAGGCCGTAGGAGGATTTGCCTAAAGTTAAATCTTCCTACGGCCTATACTATCTTAGCTATTTACCTTACCGAATTATGGCAACTTATGTGGTTTTCGAAATTTTCCATATCGAAAGTAGGCGTGGTCGGGAAGCGATTACGTCCAATTACATCATTTATTATGCTAGTATACCTTGTACCAATTTAATCGATCAACCGTAATCAATTTAAATATTATGACCCGTGAAATTTTCAAATATGTCTCCCTGAAAAGTGGGCGAAGCCACGCCTACTTTTAAAAGTTTATCAAAAAATCATAATAGAATGACTAGGGGTTCATCCTACCAAACTATATCATTTTATCCATTTCCGTTACCGAATGATGTCAATTTATGTGATTCTCGAAATTTTCGATATCGAAAGTGGGCGTGGTTGGAGCGCAATTTTTTTCAGTTTCATCAGGTATACTCCCAACGATACTAGTATACCAACCAACAGGTTATCATAACCTCTAACGAGATTTTTAGCCGAGCTTCTCTTTCCAAATTGTAGTGTGTTGCTTTTGAGTTTTCCTACAAGTTGGCGGGACCTACAGTTTTTTGCCGACTCCGAACGGCTCTTGCAAAGCAAATGAATTTTTTGGTGAGAAGCTTCTCATGGCAGAAATACACCCGGAGAGTTTGCCAAACTACTGCCGAGGGGCGACCCCGTTTAGAAAAATTGTTTTTCTAAATAATTTTTGATGTTACTTTTGCCGGGCATCGAACCGCCACGACTTGGTGTAGAAGGCTGAACACTTAACCGCTACACCACGGCTTTGTGCCAAATTCCATCGTTCTATCGTAATCAGTTTAAAAGTTACGACCAGTCAAATTTTCAAAAATGCCTCCCTTATACAAAATTTCATGCAAAAATCTCAATTTTTGTTCAATTTATCGTGTACACAGACGGACGGACGGACTGACAGACGGAGGGACATAGCTTAATTAACTCCTCTTTTCAACGTAAGAACTTTCATATATGGAACTCTATGTCTATCACGATTATTTTGTGCCGTTACGTACTACCGTTATGTGAATAAAATTAATATACCCTTGTACTAGTACTAGTGCACTGGGTAATCGTATGGAGTTATTGCGTTTTGTTGTGAATCGTATTTTTAAGGGCGATACAGAATGGCTAATTTCTTCCCGATTTTTTACAGCTAAAATATGTTGTTACATAAATTTCAGAAGCGGACGTCGAGTTCCATCAATATCTCAAAAAAAATTAGGTGGTGATTTATTGCGTTTTGGTTTGAAGCTCCTCATATATGTAATCATTTGGCTTAAACGTGGAACATTTTTCAAAATATTATGGGATCAATGAGGACTTTTGGGGATTTCTTTCTAATGGCGAGAATAAGCTCTTTACTAAAATTTGGCTCTGTCGGAATTATGGTTGTTTGACCACTACTTTATGTCTATTTTGATTTTTCTGTAATTTTTTACCACGCTTTTATTAGCTTAACTTGTATGTTTGCTTGCTGGCTTGTTTGTATGTAACTCTCGTTCGGTCTAAGCCTCAGTGGCCCAAAAACCGTAAAATGTCCCTACACTCTGGGTATAAAATGAAAGGGGAAGGCCCCAAGTTTCAATCCCTACAATATGGGTATCAAACGAAAGGGGCGCTAAAGTTTCAGGTTTCATTTGTATTTCAACATCTTTCGATAACTGAGTTATCGTCAAAATGTGAGGCCCAAATGCCTTAAAATTTCCCTACAATATTGGAATCAAAAGAAAGTGTATATTCCGATATATTTATCGATAATTTCATAGGACATTTACTAAAAAGCAAAAAATAAATATAGTTTAAAACAAGTAAGGAAAGCTGTCTTCGGCTGTGCCGAAGGCTAAATACCTTTCATGAATAAGCGTCACGATTTTCACTGTTTGATCCCCAGTACAGCCTGTGTGAATTTAACTTTAGCTCATACCGAAATTATCGGAGCTATCGATTATATGGGGACGATGTGTTATATTGGTCCAATCTCATTGATTTTTAACATCGACATTCCACATTCTAAAATAGCAACATTTACGAAATTTCACGTTCCTACCGATATAATTACAGGAGTTATCTACCAAAAACCGTTTATCGGAACAATCGATTGTATGGGAGCTATGTGAAATATTTGTCCCATCTCTATGATTTTCAGCATCGATATTTCACATATAAAAATAGCAACACTTATAAAATTTCACGTTCCTTCGTGTTTAATTACAGGAGTTATAGCCCAAAATCCGTTTATCGGAATAATCGGTTGTATGGGAGCTATATGTTATATTGGTCCGATCTTGCTGGTTCCGACAAATGAATCCTATATTGGAAAATGGTGGCCGCATACCAAATTTCAGCCAAATATCTCAAAAACTGAGGGACTAGTTTGCGTTCAAACAGACAGACAGACAGACGGACAGACGGACATGGCTAAATCAACTCATCTCGTCATCCTGATCATTTCGGTATACTTATTGATGGGTCTATCTCTTCTTCTTCTCCTATTTACAAACATCGGACCAAAGTTATAATACCATTTCATGTTCATGAAAGGTATAAAAACTAAAACTCACGATTTTAGAGAGCATTGAACGAAAAAGTTGAAAATAGTTTTAAAAACCCTATACAGTAGTATTGTGGAAAAAGTGTGGTCCGCTTTGTGCCATAACTTTCGTATAACGAGCGCTCGACGCTTTTCCCACATAATGCTAGTTTTTTTACTACGCTTGCATTAAATTTCTTGTACATACATTCATATCGTTACCTTAATTCACAAAGGCCCTAATTAACACATTTTTCGAAAATGATTTTTTCACATATTTAAGTATATGATATAACAAAATACACACTCACTACAAATTTTAAGGAGTTACTAGGTTCGTTTCTTTCCTGCTAATTATGAATAATTATGAATAATTATTCCTGAAAAAGCATTTCTTGAACAAAGCAGCGAATTCAGCAGCTTCTTGACATTTAATTGAGAGAGAGCGCCAATTCGCTGCAAAATATTGCTGGAGATTTTTCGTCCAGCCGAAACCAGCCAGCAAGAACAGCTGATCGGTGACATAGCAAAACAACAACAAAAAATGTAGATTCAAATTGTTAGCCAATCAGAAACGTAGCCGCTGTTTTGTCTGCAAGTTTCTGCTGAACCCTGTTCGACGAAAAATTAGCAGAAATGAGATTTTGACAGCTTTTTACAAGACTCTCTTCTTCTGACAGTTTTTTGCTGGAGATTTCAAGAAACAAAGCTACTAGCAGTAATAACGAGGTTATTCCAAATTTACAGAGCAATATTTGCATGCGTTCAATGTAAAAAAATTTTTGTTTTTTGCTTCTCCTGTATTTTTTTTTATTTCAGTTGGGACATTTATGTATTAAAGTAACGATATGCAACTTCACAAGTAAAAACATTGGAAATATCAATACGGATTCCCTTACAAAAAAAATCATAATCTGCAAGCTTCTCTGTAGTCAACCCAATCAAAAGAATGATATTTTCGGTTTTTTTTGCACAAGTGGCCTTCAAAACTCCTCTAAAACCTCTTTGTTTTTGTAAATGATACAGAGTGGTCTCAGAGTAATCGAAGGAAATCAATTTAGTTTTTCAATAACAATTTTTAGTATAAGCTATACATAAAAATTGATTACTCTACATGAACAGGATTGCATGTGATGTTTCATGCTACGCTACATATTATGAAAATAGAAGAAACAAAAATATTAGTTTCCTGCATTTTCAACAGCATAATAAATTCTCCTGTTTCTGTTGTTGACAGCGTTTGGACGTTCTTTTAATCGCTTTTCTTCATATTCGATTTTTTGCTTGATATTGTTTCTTTTTTCACCTTTTCTAATTTTTGTTGTCAGCAGGCGATTTCCAAAAACTTATAGTTTACGGTTTACCAAAGCAATAAATAATAAAATGAACATGTATTATTGAACGCATTCTCACGTTTAATTGAGATGAAACGTAAAAAGAACATGACCATCATGTATTATTGATACGGTGACCATCAATTTTTTTTGAAAAAAAACAGAACTCTTTTTACTTAAGGCTTGGTATTGCCTTCACGTGAAAATTTCGCTACCCGGCTATAAACTATTTGGGGTTACACTCTAATTATTTGGAATATAAAAGTGTTTTCATGGCGTAATCATCTCTTTGCAATAAAAAATGTTGCCAACGTCTTAGAAACATTGAAATTGCAATCTCAAATAATTTCAACCAAAGTGCATCAATTGCAAGTAATTTTTTTAAGTATATTTTTCCTTTTTGTGAATAGTATTTCTTGATGGTGAGAGACATTTCCTTGTTAATTTAAAACCTTCCATACCACGGTACCGTTTTTGCATTTTAACGTACTCAATTTTTGATTTCGCTGAAGCACTTGACCGCGTTAAACATAAACTAAATTATTTTTAAAATATTTTGGAAGATTATAAATTTTTCATAAAGTTTTGAAATTATTGAGCAAACTAACTTTACAGAGCTACTCATTACATTTGTTAAAAAAGGTTGCCGGCACAAAAAAGCAGAACAAAAACAGAACATTTGCTTAAAACCGAAACATTTCTGTTATTTTCCTTAGAAAAAAAATACGCAGAACAAGCTCCTTAAAAACAGAACTCTTCTGCCAAAAATAGAACGGATGGTCACCGTAATTATTGAACGCATTCTCACGTATAATTGGCATGAAACGTAAAATGAACATGACCATCATGTATGCATATGTACAATGAATCTAGTTCTTATATCTTATTACAGTTTCTCTTTCGTAAATGTAATACAGATGAAGCACCAATTCCTCTTGCGGTGATGTTTTCACTTCACTTTAACAATTGTTTTTATGTTAATTATTATTATTTTTTTTTATATATATGTAATATCCCAGCACGCCCGAACTTGAGTGTCAACTGTTACGCGGTTCATTTCATTTTAGAATGAAACAATTACATATACAAATGCTAGTATATTTGCACGTCTTTTTTACGTGAAGCAGGTTTTCGAAATATATTATGAACATGATAAATATCAACTGCAGCGCGGCTTAACATGAGAATGTTATACAAATGTGAGATTAACAGTTTTTATATCAATATGATGTCGAAATGTATATTCATTGTTAAATTATATGTATAAGGTTAAGCAGATTTTGACATTTGCCAAGGCATAGCTTCCTTATTAGAGTTGCATTTACGAAGGATGCAAAAAGGGTAAAAAAATCCCCCTTTAGGAAAATTGTAGTAGAAAAGGAAGGAACGCCGTTCGCAAAATTTCAGGATTTTTTTTTCCGGAAATCTGTCTTTTCCTCATTTATTTTTTTTTAAATTATTAGGAAAATTAAATTAATTTTAAATTTAACTATAAAGAGCATGCGCTTGGCGTGGAGTTAAAACCTCACCCGGAGTGGGCAAACCAAGCTTTGCCGAAGTAACTAAGGACAGGATCCTTATAGGCATTCTTGACTGAGGCAACGACCGTTTGGCCATACCCAAAAACCAGTGGCGTTACGTCCGGACCGAACTCGATAACGCTGTTATTGACGTTTATTTGAAGACTCCGGGTGGTACAGCGGCGGTCACGGATGCGGGTTGGTACCAGGGACACATTAAAATAGTCGCGTGTGACGACGCATGAACTGTTGCACTGTACAAGGCAGTGTACAAAGTAGCAGCAGCAACACTGGGTGAAGTCTACAAAGGTGCAAAAATCGAGGTCGTCGACTGGAATGACATTCCGGCTTGGCCAAGGGCAAGGGCATCGATTCCTGCCATCCCTGCAGAGCCTGAGAGAATTCTCACGATAGTCCAGATAATGAATCCGTCCCTCTCGACGCAGGACTGTAGTGTCGGGGATGCGGTAGGGCCTGACAGACAAGTGGTCTTCACCATGAATAAGGAGGCACTCGAACCCCTTAAAAGTTACAATGGACTAGTGCATTAGAGTGTAGGCCAGATCGATATCCACGTAAACCGTGCCTATGCAGATCGCGCTGCCATCTCCGCTGCTCCGGGGGACTCGAATATCGAAGTACTGCAAGAGGAAACGGAGGAGTCCGACGCGAAAAGCATGTTATCTGCAACAGCACTTTCGCAACGTGACATGAACAGCTCGGAGATGGAAGACAGCTTGCTGGACGGGGAAGGCCTCGAAGTCACGGTGGTAGCAACCAATCCTGGGCGCATTATCTCTGATGCTTCAGTCAGCAGGGCTCCCGTTACGCCAACTCATCGTTGAGAGACAACCTCTCATGTTGGTGGTGCTTCAGATAAATCTGTACATTTTTGAAGTATCCTCGGCTGCTTCAAGTAGTCGTCTTTCTAGATGCGGCATGGATGTGGTCCTCATCCAAGAACCCTGGGTCAACAGCTCGAGGATCTGCGGATTGGGGACTATGGGCTTCAAGCTCATTCGAGCCAGAGAGGAGGGCAAGGGCAGAATCTGCATTTTGGCTAAATGTGTGCTGGACTCTTTTCTTGTAAGAAGCTGGACCCTTTTTTTGTAAGAAGCTTTTTCCTTGATTTCAGTTCACCTTGAAACGATGAGGTAACGTATTTGTATGCTGACAAAAGGCTGCAGAAAAGGAAAATTGCTATTATTAAATTAAAATAATACATTTTCATAAAAATCTTACCAAATAGACAATTAATTTTTCAAAATAAAAATAAAACAAACTTCAAAAGCTTTCAGTGTTGCTGTAATTTTGTTCGTATCAAGAATATTGCTTTTACTACCATTTTCATACGATTTTGAAAAGAAGTAGCACTGTCAATCAGACAAGGAAGCATGAAGCCGAGAAGTGTCAAAAACGTCTGGGACTGCTTAACCTTATATTATTAAACAATGTGTATATTAACATGAGAAATTGATATGACAGTGATATGACGTACTAATGCTGACTCAACAAGTTTTTTATCAATTTGACGTGAAATCGGTTGTTTACATCATTTTTAATGTGGAATAAAACTTTTCGAAGTAATGCATTATTAACATCAGAAATTGATATAACATGCTAATGTTGATTCAGCACCTTTTGTATCAATTTAACGTGAAGCCTGCTTGTTTGATAATTTTCAATATTAATACGACATTTTTTGATGAAATGTTAAATTGATAAGGTGAAATGTTAGTTTTACAAGCGACTTTTCTTTCGGTGTATATTTGCATGCGTTCAATGTAAAAAAAAAATTTGTTATTTGCTTTTCCTGTAAAATTTTTTTGTATGTAAGTTAGGGCCTTTGTGATTTAAGGTGACGATATGTATGTTTGCTTGCTTTAATGTAACTCAACTGCAGTCAACCCAATAGTGGCATATGACTGTCCCAAAAACCTTGAAATATGCCTTCAATATAGGTATCAAACGATAGGGGGTTGCATTAGGACTTCGATATATTTATTGATAACTAAGTTATTGGTCACAATACCTACAATCTGGGTATCAAACGAAAGGGAAGGTACACAGGTTTCTATTGGTTTTTGGAATATTTCGATATATTTATCGATAACTGAGCTATCGGTATCAAACGAAAGTGGAGACCCAGAGATTTCGTTTGGACTGCGGTATACTTAGATATATTTATCGATTACTTCATAACACATTTAACTAATATTTAAAAAATAAATATAGTTTAAAAAGCGAAAACACAAGTTTTTAAAGAATATTGAACTAAAAATTTCAAAATAATTTAAATAAAAAACGAAGATTATGGAACAAAGCGGACCACGCTTTTTCCACAATACTACTGTGTAGGGTGTTTAAAATTATTTTCAACTTGTTAGTTCAATGCTCTCTAAAAGCGCGAGTTTTATTTTTTTTAAACTTTATTTATTTAAATTATATTAGTCATGTTTTATTTTTTTCGGTATTTATATTCAGATTCGCATTCATACTTTCGAGTTTAGTTAGAGAATCCTATTTGAGTTCAAGTAGAGAAATATTCTTTTCTCAACTTGAGAATCAGCGATTTTGCCAAATAAAAAATGCCCCTTTTGTTGAGAACGCTATGATTATTAAATTTTTTTGGTATTGAGAAAAACCCCTTAAGGTTTGAGAAGCCTGTTATACTTATGAGTTCTAACGTAGGTTAGGTTAGGTTTGTTGGAAAGTTACAAATTTGTGTGACTTCCCATATAAAAAAGCAAAAATTCTTAATTTCCAGTAACAGTTTTTTCGTTATTGCGCACAGTTAATCGGCCTTTTTAATCGAAGGCCGAAGGCGGAGCGAAATATAAAATACTAGCCGAATAGGACGAATACCGAAACTTGGCCGAAAATTTGGTCGGACACTATAAGTTCAAATTGAGAAAACGTAGATCATATTGAAAATGCATATTTTTTTATTGAGAATGTTTACATACATAAGTTGATATTACGGGCTATAAATTAACATTGGGAATGCGAAAATACAAAATGAGAAAAAGCAAAAAGTGAAAATGTATAATATCATATCGAGATAGTATAAATTTAAAATGAGATGCTTAGAAAATGAAATACTGCTCAGTTTCACATTTTGATTTACACATTCTCATCTTAAATTAGCCTTTCCCAATTTAAATTTACCTTTCCTCATTTTTGATTTACGAATTCCTGAATACGAATTTATATTTCTCAATATCAACTTATATAGGTATGTATTCTCGATAAGGAATTATGTGTACATTCACAATTTGATTTACATTTTCTCGTTTTGAACCTACATTTCTCAATTTGAATTTATATTTTCTCATTTTAATATACTCTTATTCCCATTTTTGCCTTGGAAAGGTATAGTTAAGGATATAAAATTTTAAATATTTTTCAACCACTCAGAAAAAAAGTGTTGAATATAGTTAAACCTTTCGTATAAATAAGTACTATACGTGGTAAATGTTGGCCTTATATTATTTATGTATTTTGTATTTCTCTTGTACCTTCAGTTCGAATCTGCACCTCCCAAAGGTAGGCAATCCTTTCCAACAATTAATCAACCTGTTTGAAATCCATGTAAAGCGTAAACGAGATAAAAAACCATTTACCCAAAAAATAATTGGCATAGAATGTTTGCATATAAACAACTAGATTCCCTCACACTGAAATACCAATTCACATATATCAAAAAGCCAATCTCACTGATTGCCGTCCTTTCACTTTTTTTCTAAAATCCACGACAGAACGTAAAAACATTTATCTTTTTTATACCACATTTGCACCTGATACATAGCCCATTTGCCAACAGTCTTGAGCTCGTGCCAAGTTCAAAGGGAAAAAAGCTGCAGAGAAAATCCCTTCAATTGACTTTATTTACACTTAAAATAAAAAATACTTTCACATGTTCTTTACACATTCACAGAAAAACACAAAGCACAAAAAATTCTTCTGTTTTGCATTAATATTGGCTAAGCTCCCAAATGCATGCAACACTTTTATTAAAACTGTAATAAATCCGTCCAACGCATGCCCTGCAGTGAACCATTCCAAGTTGACACACATTAAATGAACTTTAAAAGTTTGGATCACCATTTTTGACACTGTGTGACGTTCCTCGCACTGTCCCCTAAACTAAACTTCGTTGTATTCCCTTTCTGGCGCCTAAAATATACAACCATACTACAGTTCAAGCCAACGTAACCGCCAGTACATATTATGTAGATTTACATTTTTTATTTATGCAGTTTTTCAATTTCTCTAATCAGAAATTCAGAAAACCTTGACAGGCAAGTGACTCCCCCATAACGATAACTTAAAAAAACAACAAAGATAAACAATAACAAACCAAGATAAAAACAAGTAAGGAAGTCCAAGTTCGGGTAAACCAAACACTAAATACCCAGCGTTACGACCAGTCAAATTTTCGAAAATGACCAACTAAAAAAGGCACAGTGCCATGCCCACTTTTAAAGTTTAACAGAAAATCCCAACAGAATTACCAGGAGGAATTACCTACCAAAATCTCTATTTCAGCTATTTATACTAATTTCAATTTAAGTGATTTTCGAAATTTTCCATATCGAGAGTGGGCGTGGTCGGGGAGCGATTTCGTTCCATTTCATCAGGTATACTCCCTATAATGCTAGTATACCTTTTGTGTCGAATTTCATCGTTCTAGCGTATTCAGTTTTAAAGTTACGACCACTCGAATTTTCAAAAATGCCTCCCTTAAAAATGGGCGGTGCCACTTAAAAAATGTATCAAAAAATCATAATAGAATGACCAGGGGGATTCACCTATAAAATTGTATGATTTTAGACATTTCAGCTAGCGAGATATAAAACTTATGAGATTTTCGAAATTTTCTAGCTCGAAAATGGGGCGTGGTTATTATCCGATTTCGCCTATTTTCATTAGCAACCTACCTTAGCCAGAAAGTAACCTGTATATGTATAAAACTTCATGCTAATATCTAAATTTTTAAAGAAGTTATCGTGTACACGGACGGACGGACGGACATGCCTTGATGAACTCCTCTTTTTAACCTAAGAACTTCCATATATGGAACTCTACATATATCTATCTCGATTATTTTGTGCCATAACGTAGTACCGTTATGTGGACAAAATTATAACACCCCTGTACTAGTACTAGTACGCTGGGTATAAAAAACAGTTATGGTTGCCACAACACTATTTCTTGGTACCAAGGAAGGAGCACAAAATCAGCAGTTTTAGCTTTTTTTAAACTGCCGAAAGTTGAGAACAAATAAGTTTCCCCGGCTTACATACTCGGTTGACACCCGGGCTTGGCATGGCGTAGCCCAGGGTTATTTTTATTCCAAGCTACGGTTAAAGTTGGCAAGAGTTTTTACCTGACACTATGGGCGTTTAAAACTAAGTTTGGCCTAATGCCCGTTTGCTTTGCGGGCTTTGCGTCGAAAAATGTCAAAATTTGTTTAAACTCTACTGAAATGTTTAAAAAATGGCCAAGTAGCAGCCTTACTTTGCTTGCTTGAAGCGCTTTTAAGCGTCGAAATGCCGAAATCTCTATTTGACTGCACTTTACATACTTCGCTATTTGCGTGCTGGTTGTCATGTTTGGCTTGTCGGGTATTTTTTACAACTTTTGAAGCTTCTTTTTGGCTATAGAAGCTTTCAAAGGAAAACAAAGTAGTCGAATGTAAACAAAGCCAGCAAAGTTTTCGTGCACCTTAAAGCTTAAGACAAGTATGACAATTTAAGATTTAGGAGAACGGCCAAAGATTACGGTAGGATCATTTAAAACTAAACTATAAATTACTAAGTCCAACTCTTTTTTGAAAGCGGTAGATATAATTACTGGCGACCGCCGTGGTGTAGCGGTTAAGTGTTCTGCCTTCTACACCAAGTCGTGTCGGTTCGATGCCCGGCAAAAGTAACATCAAAAATTATTTAGAAAAAGAATTTTTCTAAACGGGGTCGTCCCTCGGCAGTAGTTTGGCATAATCTCCGTGTGTATTTCTGCCATGAGAAGCTTCTCAGGAAAAAATTCATTTGCTTTGCAAGTGCCGTTCGGAGTCGGCAAAAAACTGTAGGTCCCGCCAACTTGTAGGAAAAACTCAAAAGCAACACACCACAAGTTGGAAAGAGAAGCTCCGCTAAAAATCTCGTTAGAGGTTATGATGACCTGTTGGTATATCGCCGCTTTTAGTATTTAGATATAATTACTAAGAGAAACCCATAAAAACAAATGTGTAGCTGTAACGGTATTCTAGCACGAGGCTTTAAATGGACAACTTTTTTTTTAACGAAATAGGTGAAAACTTTTTAGTGAATTGAACAAGCTTTAAAAAAGGAGGTTAGTGTTCAAAAAATGGTGAGGCATGGAAAATAAAGTTCCAGGTATGTTTGATAAGAAAAAATAATATATATATCAAGTGTGTGTGCCTGTTTGCATGTTTTTATACCCAGCGTTTTCGATTATACGAGCACCATCATCAGCCACTCCAGGTAAGATCCAAAATTTCCATAATTTTTCCATCATAAATTACTTGCATTTCCAAAAAAATATTAATTGTACACATTAATTCGTTAATAATTAACTGTGTACCTTATACTCAATAAAGAGCGCTATTATATTGTGTGTATTAGAAAGACAAGTGTTTTGTTTATTTATTAACTCGTTGCACTTTCTTTCTTTCTCTTTTGTATCTTATTACGTGCGAGCATCCCGCCATTGCCATTGGCCGCACGTAACATTGGTTACACATAACGGTTGTATGTAACGGCACAAAATTAGCGAGATAGATATAGAGTTCCATATATGAAAGTTGTTAGGATTAAAAGAGGAGTTGATTAAGGCATGTCCGTCCGTCTGTCCGTCCGTGTACACGATAACTCGAGTAAAAATTGAGATATTTGCATGAAATTTTGTACACAGGTTACTTTCTCGCCAAGGTAGGTTGCTATTGAAAATGGGCGAAATCGGATGATAACCACGCCCCTTTTTCTATGTCGAAAATTTCGAAAATCACACAAATTGACTTATCTCGGCAGTTGAAATGGCTAAAATGATATAATTTTATAGGTAAATCCCCCTGGTCATTGTCTTATGATTTTTCCATACATTTTTTATAGTGGGAGTGGCACCGCCCTCTTTTCGTACCTTTTAAACTGATTACGATAGAACGATGGAATTTTGCGCAAATCATACTAGTATTGTTGGGAGTATACTTGACGAAATTGGATAAAATCGGCCTCCAACCACGCCCAATTTCGATATCGAAAATTTCGAAAATCACACAAATTGACATATCTCGGCAGCTGAAATGGCTAAAATGATATAACTCTATAGGTGAGTCCCCTGGTCATTCTTTTATGATTTTTCATAAATTTTTTGTAGTGGGCGTGGCTTGATCTGGAAGGGTTTCGGTCAGCGGCGGCATCAGCTCTGCGCCTAAGAGAAACCTCCAGTTGGGCTGCGGGTACTATTTCAAAATAAACATTCCCAGCAGAGAAGACTGGGAGAGGACGGATTGGTGTCCCGAAACAAATGGTGGCACTTCCATATACACCGACGGCTCGAAGTTGGACGGCAGAGTCGGAGGAGGAGTTTATTCAAGGGATTTGGACCTTGAGCTCTCCTTCAGACTACCTGATCATTGTAGCGTCTTCCAGGCGGAAGTCTCGGCAATCCTGGGTCCCGGGACATAGGGACATTGAGGGAAACTGTAAGGCAGACGAGCTTGCCAGGCAGGGCACGACCAAGCAGGTTCTTCAGGAAAAAGAGCGCTTAGGTATGCCGTTTGCCACATGCAAACTAATGCTGAAGGAGCACACACTCCGTCAAGCCAACGAAAGATGGCTGCTATCCCCAGGGTGTCGCATATTGAAACAAACCTGGCCAAAATGGGATCTTAAAAGGTCTAGACGCATTTATGCCCTAACTAGGAGGGAAATCTGCATATTGATACGGGTATTAACCGGTCACTGCCTCATTGGTAGGCATGCAGAAAGGCTAGGTGTGCCCTACCGACGATGCTGCAGGAGTTGCAAAGATGATGAGGAGGAGGAAACAGTGGAGCACCTCATCTGCAACTGTCCGACTTTAAGCGGCGCGAGAACGCGCTTTTTGGGAGTTCCGTTCCTGGATAGCCTAAGCCAGATCGCGGAAATGGACATAAAGGACTTGATGGGCTTCATAAAGTCATCTAAGTGGATCGAGGAGGAGTAACGGTGTCGGTTTAGGAGTGTCAGTCCCGGGATTCTGCTATGTGGAAAATCCCAACAACTCAGGGATTTTCCATATGGCTGGGTCCCGGGACTGACTTTCCTTGTGTTGGTGGTATCACAACGGGCCTTTCAAAACTGGCCTAAGTGTGCCTCTGCGGCAGCCACTTGAACCTAACCTAACCTAGTCCCCACCAAAAACTACACTGTAAAGTTTGTAACTAGTCGAAAATTTGCTCCAATCACCTGTAAAATTCTATTTACGTTTAACATTGAATGTCCTAGGCACGGACCAATTGTCCCCTACTGCATTACATTGTAACCAATTTTAGGCCAAACGGTACTTGGAGCACGAGGAAAAACTCACATTTTGTGCATTACATTCGGAGTACTTTTAGTACAATTCACCTGCGTTGCATTACAATCGGACCACTTTTCGTACAATTCACCTAATTTAATTTACGTGGCACACATTTTTTGGACAATCCTTGGTATAGATACAAAGCTACTATACCTAGGGTGGTATTTTTGAGTGATTGGACCAATCTTTCCTTCAGGGCTATATTTTTGTGTTGTGTGTGTTGGAGTAGAAATAACTAGTGGACACGTGTGGAGGCACAACAATTGTACTAATTTGCTAAGGAATATTTATCTTTTACTTTACTAATAACAAGATTAGCTTATATTGACTCGATTCTACAAAATTTAGTTGCATACTAGTAGGCATTTTTTGTTTAATTTAAATATCAAATGTAAATATTTCGACTCCAACGCCACCGAGTGGCAAGATTTTTTGTGGAACTATTTGTTTTCCTGTAGGTGACATACTCGTATGTTTTCAAAAGGTATGAGCCAAATCGGACCATGAATGCGGATTTTTTAAGTATCGCGACACCAGTGCCACCGAGTGGATATTTTTTTAAGATACACCTCACATTCTTTATGGGGAATATATATTCAAACTTTATTTGGAGATTTTGACTTTATGCCAAAAAAACTCAATTTAGCTCATTGTGCAGCGGATGAAACATTCACAAGAACTGGCTATTTTTGGTTCTAATTTAATAATGTGGCAATTTGCAATGTCATGAGGCGTACGTTTGCTGTGTGCCTGCATCTGACTTGGGATGTGAATATAAAATGTAGAAGCACGTAGGTACATATACGCCGAGAGTGCTTTGTCTGCTCGACGCCTCAATTTCTATCTCTCCGCTGTGCCAAGATTTTTTAGATATCACAAAAAATCAGGGGCTTGTTCCTGAAACAGAAACGAAACTCAGTGGCGTGCCTTCCATATAAGCCGAAAAGCCCGGCTTGCCTAGCTAATCTCCTATAAGCTTCAAAATGTATCGTAACAATTTTTGTTTTATCGTTTACATTTGGTTTCTTAAAGGATAACTGGTTTTTATTTCCCTGCCTGCCACCTACTACCTAATAGCTGTTAATAGCATAGAAACATACCTACAGCTTTTCCTGCCACCTGTCGGCTGATAGCTCATTTACATAAAATTATTTCAGTTCGTGATGGCCATCTCTTACTTACTTAACAAAACAGCCTTAAACCGCCTAGGCAATGATGGCCATCTCGCTTTTACTTATTGGCTTTTACCGGGCTTTCAAAACTACTACGAATCTGTGTGCTGAAGCAATTGTTTTTTTTTTTTAATTTGGAAGTAATTTTATATGAAACTTTGAAGCCAGCTTCTGACTGGTGTTGCCATAAGCGAAAACGAAAATGAAATTTGTTTATGTATGTATCTACAATTTTAACGTGCAAAGCGCTCTACTCAAAAATTATTGGCGCATATTCTAAAGTAGAAAAAAAGAATTCAATAGTGGTAGGTGCTGTAATTTTTTTTATTTTGCTAGGCACTATAAAGTATAAATAAATATAGTTTAAAAAAACTAAAACTCACGCTTTTAGAGAGTATTGAACTAAAAATTTGAAAATAATTTTAAAAACCCTACACAGTAGTATTGTGGAAAAAGCGTGGTCCGCTTTGTTCCATAATCTTCGTTTTTTATTTAAATTATTTTTACCTTTTTAGTGCAATATTCTTTAAAAGCGCGTGTTTTCGCTTTTTAAACTATATTTATTTTTACTTTTTAGTTAAGTGTGTTATGAAGTAATCGATATATATGTATATCGAAGTATACCGCAGTGCAAACGAAACCTCTGGGCCTCCACTTTCGTTTGATACCCATATTGTAGCCAATTTTCAATATTATTGGACAACCTCATTTTGACCGATAAGTCAGTTATCGATAAATATATCGAAATATTCCTTGGTTTGATATAGGTAGTAGGATTTATGACCGATAACTTAGTTATCGATAAATATATCGAAGTCCAAATGCAACCTCCTATCGTTTGACACCCACATGGAAGGCACATTTCAAGGTTTTTGTGACAGTCATATGCCACTATCGGGTAGACTGAAGTAGAGTTACATACAAACAAGCAAAAATACATATGAATGTATGTACAAGTAAAGCTAATGAAAGCGCAGTAAATAAACTAGCATTATGTGGGAAAAGCGTCGAGCGCTCGATATACGAAAATTATGGGACAAAGCGGACCACGCTTTTTCCACAATACTACTGTGTAGGGTTTTTAAAATTATTTTCAAATTTTTAGTTCAATACTCTCTAAAAGCGTGAGTTTTAGTTTTTTTAAACTATATTTATTTTTTACTTTTTAGTAAAATGTCCTAGGAAATTATCGATAAATATATCGAAAAATACAGCAGTCCAAACGAAACCTCTGGACTTCCACTTTCGTTTGATACCCATATTATTAGGGAATTTTAAGGCATTTTGCCTCAGATTTTGACAATAACTCAGTTATCGAAATATATCGAAGTCCAAATGAAACCTGGGGCCTTTCCCTTTCGTTTGATACCCATATTGTAGGGAATTTTTTAGGTTTTTGGGCAATCATATTTTGACCGATAACTCAGTTATCGATAAATTTATCGAAATATATCGAAGTCCAAATGAGACCTGGGGCCTTCACCTTTCGTTTGATACCCATATTGTAGGGAATTTTTTAGGTTTTTGGGCAATTATATTTTGACCGATAACTCAGTAATCGATAAATTTATCGAAATATGTCGATGTCCAAGTGAAACCTGGGAACCTCACCTTTCGTTTGATACCCATATTGTGGGGAATTTTTAAGGTTTTTGGGCAATCATATTTTGACCGATAACTCAGTTATCGATAAATTTATCGAAGTCCAAATGAGACCTGGGGCCTTCACCTTTCGTTTGATACCCATATTGTAGGGAAGTTTTTAGGTTTTTGGGCATTTATATTTTGACCGATAACTCAGTTATCGATCAATTTATCGAAATATATCGAATTCCAAATGAAACCTGGGGCCTTCCCCTTTCGTTTGATACCCATATTGTAGGGAAATTTTAAGGTTTTCGGGCAACCACAAATTGACCGATAACTCAGTTATCGATAAATTTATCGAAATATGTCGATGTCCAAGTGAAACCTGGGGCCTTCACCTTTCGTTTGATACCCATATTGTAGGGATTTTTTTTAGGTTTTTGGGCCTTCATATTTTGACCGATAACTCAGTTATCAATAAGTTTATCGAAATATGTCGATGTCCAAATGAAACCTGGGGCCCTCCCCTTTCGTTTGATACCCATATTGTAGGGAATTTTTCAGGTTTTTGGGCAATCATATTTTGACCGATAACTCAGTTATCGATAAATTTATCGAAATATATCGAAGTCCAAATCAAACCTGGGGCCTTCACCTTTCGTTTGATACCCATATTGTAGGGATTTTTTTAGGTTTTTGGGCAATCATATTTTGACCGATAACTCAGTTATCGATAAATTTATCGAAATATATCGAAGTCCAAATGAAACCTGGGGCCTTCACCTTTCGTTTGATACCCATATTGTAGGGATTTTTTAGGTTTTTGGGCAATCATATTTTGACCGATAACTCAGTTATCGATAAATTTATCGAAATATATCGAAGTCCAAACGAAACCTCTGGATTTCCACTTTCGTTTGATACCCATATTGTTAGGGAATTTTAAGGCATTTTGCCTCAGATTTTGACAATAACTCAGTTATCGATAAATTTATCGAAATATATCGAAGTCCAAAGGAAACCTGGGGCCTTTCCCTTTCGTTTGATACCCATATTGTAGGGAATTTTTTAGGTTTTTGGGCAATCATATTTTGACCGATAACTCAGTTATCGATAAATTTATCGAAATATATCGAAGTCCAAATGAGACCTGGGGCCTTCACCTTTCGTTTGATACCCATATTGTAGGGAATTTTTTAGGTTTTTGGGCAATTATATTTTGACCGATAACTCAGTAATCGATAAATTTATCGAAATATGTCGATGTCCAAGTGAAACCTGGGACCCCCACCTTTCGTTTGATACCCATATTGTGGGGAATTTTTAAGGTTTTTGGGCAATCATATTTTGACCGATAACTCAGTTATCGATAAATTTATCGAAATATGTCGATGTCCAAATGAAACCTGGGGCCTCACCTTTCGTTTGATACCCATATTGTAGGGATTTTTTTAGGTTTTTGGGCAATCATATTTTGACCGATAACTCAGTTATCGATAAATTTATCGAAATATATCGAAGTCCAAATGAGACCTGGGGCCTTCACCTTTCGTTTGATACCCATATTGTAGGGAATTTTTTAGGTTTTTGGGCAATTATATTTTGACCGATAACTCAGTAATCGATAAATTTATCGAAATATGTCGATGTCCAAGTGAAACCTGGGACCCCCACCTTTCGTTTGATACCCATATTGTAGGGATTTTTTTAGGTTTTTGGGCAATCATATTTTGACCGATAACTCAGTTATCGCTAAATTTATCGAAATATATCGAAGTCCAAATGAAACCTGGGGCCCACATTTTGACCGATAACTCAGTTATCGATAAATTTATCGAAATATGTCGATGTCCAAGTGAAACATGGAGACTTCACCTTTCGTTTGATACCCATATTGTAGGGAATTTTTTAGGCCTTTGGGCCTTCATATTTTGATATGTCGATGTCCAAGATAAATTTATCGAAATATGTCGATGTCCAAATGAAACCTGGGGCCCTCCCCTTTCGTTTGATACCCATATAGTAGTGAATTTTTTAGGTTTTTGGGCAATCATATTTTGACCGATAACTCAGTTATCGATAAATTTATCGAAATATGTCGATGTCTAAATGAAACCTGCGGCCTTCACCTTTCGTTTGATACCCATATTGTAGGGAATTGTTTACGTTTTTGGGCAATCATATTTTGACCGATAACTCAGTTATCGATAAATCTATCGAAATATATCGAAGTCCAAATGAAACCTGGGGCCTTCCCCTTTCGTTTGATACCCATATTGTAGGGAAATTTTAAGGTTTTCGGGCAACCACATTTTGACCGATAACTCAGTTATCGATAAATTTATCGAAATATGTCGATGTCCAAGTGAAACCTGGGGACTTCACCTTTCGTTTGATACCCATATTGTAGGGATTTTTTTAGGTTTTTGGGCAATCATATTTTGACCGATAACTCAGTTATCGATAAATTTATCGAAATATATCGAAGTCCAAATGAATCCTGGGGCGTTCCCCTTTCGTTTGATACCCATATTGTAGGGAAATTTTAAGGTTTTCGGGCAACCACATTTTGACCGATAACTCAGTTATCGATAAATTTATCGAAATATATCGAAGTCCAAATGAATCCTGGGGCGTTCCCCTTTCGTTTGATACCCATATTTTAGGGACATTTTACGGTTTTTGGGCCACTGGGACTTAAACCGAACGAGAGTTACATACATACAAGCAAGCAAGCAAGCAAACAAACAAACATACAAGTGAACCTAATAAAAGCGTGGTAAAAAGATGTTTAAGGTTTCTTAGCTTCTGCAATGTACCTAAATGGAAAATAGTGCGAATAAAACTTTTCCCTTGGGTTGGAAAAGGTTAAAAAATCTGCAAACAATAACGTGCCTATTAGCGGAACCTAAAAGTTTAAGTTTTTCCCCGTCTGCAAAAGTCGATAAATATCCTGAACTCTTCTTTGTCTGAAATGTTTTCTGGCAGCAGTATGTGCTTTCGTTGGGGTTATAAAGACTGGGGCTTGCCTTGATTGATACACGTAGTCACGCCACTGACGAAACTCCTTTATAACAAAAGTCATAACAAAACTGCAAAACAGTTTCCCGAATTCCGTAAAAATAATACAAATGTACTCAATAAAACCAAAGTGCTGATTATGTATGTATGTATGTTATTTTATCTTGCTCGCCCAAATATGCTGATTAGTCGTGACTTTGCAAACCCGACACACCCACAATAGCATCTATGTAAATATGATATTTACCCCAGATATGCCACCTCAACACATAAAATGACCCTTTAGCAAATATGCATACGAGTATGTGTACGAGTATTAGGGTGGTTCCAAAAACTAAAGTTTTCTCTGGGACCCTCCAATTTTACACATCTAGCGAAAGAATAATCTATGGATAATTGCAGCACTGTGGAACATGCGAGGTTTAATTTTCATTTTTTTTTTCTATGAAGGAGTAAATTTAAGAAATTTTTTAATTGTATTTTTTTAATGATTCGATTAAAAGAAATGTGTTTTCTTCAATACATTTGATTTATATATATATACTCCCATTTGACAGTCAGAAATAGTCAGAAACAGTCACGAACTAGAGGAAAGTGATCCCGTATGCCACTTTTCTGATTGGTGAGAGCAGAAAATTTAGTTCTCTCCAGTCAGAGAGTTGCAATATTTAGTCAGCAGATTTTTAGCTGGTAAATTCTGGCTTCTTGTTGTAGAACTGTCAAGGGATGACGTTTGACATTTCTACCATTTTAGCGATCCCGTACTCTTTGTCGTCGCCCTCGCACTGGGAGCGGATTTTCTAATTTTGACAGTTCTAGTAGTTTTAGTCAGAAAAGTAAGGGATCAGAACAGATATTAATCATGTTCAGATTACTGAAATGTAAAGTTATTATAAAATTCCAAATTTCAGCTATTTTCTGGTATTTAGACTTTTTATTTCAGGTATAACCGATAAGGTTTGTTTATTGGGCTGCTCTAGCTTACGCCAGATTACGATATTTCACAAAATTGTGTTTAACGAATACTTTTCTAGCTCTAGGTTGCTCTATCTTTTGTTTCATGAGTACGCTCAAAACAAAACTAGAGTAATCCAGATCACAAATTTCTGCTCTAGCTTTTTTAAGGAAGGAGTAAGTTAGAGCAGAGAAGCAATTGTCAGTCAAGAAAAAATAAATTTTTGAAAACTTCAAAAAAATTAGCTTGCAAGAAAATCAATGCTTTGTATACGTGAATTTGCATTAATTTTGAAGATTTAAACAAAAAAACCAAATAAAAAGAAACTATTGAGATTTAAGTGTTTCATGGCATTTCTGCTCTGAGCTGCTCTAAGTTGCTCTATTTCTATTTTGACAGCTGCCCTGCTCTAACCTGCTCTGAACTTTTTTTGGTCAGTAAACAAACCTATAATTCAATCAAAATGAGTGCTCGTTAAATGATATCGTATTTTAAATATCCAAATAAATTACGGGTTTTGCCTCCTATTTTGTTGACCTATGAACTTGAAATTTTGGTTCCTCACTTCCTTTATCAAACATAAAATAATTGGTGGTCCCTTGGCCTTTACATTCAACTTGAGTTTTTTCCATACGATTCTGAACCACCCTAATATGAATGTATGTATGTATATTGACGGTTGTATTCTAAGTCTTAGAAATCTTGAAATCCACTTAAGAAAATCCTCAAATTGCTTATGCTAACTTTATTCTAACTTAAATATATTTTTTCAAAGAACAAAATTGGAATAAATTTATTTCGAGAGAAGTAGTAAATAAGTTACATAGCACTTTTTCATGGAGTAAAAAAACGTATGCAGATATTCGTGATGCCCCATAAGTGTGTCTGCACCCCACATGCACACTGACATAAACGCACTTGATTGAATTTCTTAAAGGCACATAAACTCAAGCACAATCAACTAAAGCAAAGCGTTACAAAAGTTATCTACAAACAAGTACACAAGTTTCATGCAAAAATATAAAGACTTCCTTCTTGTAAATATGCCAGACAGTGTGTGTGGGAATATGTAGTTCATAGATAGGTTGCCGGACACATAAACATTCAAATTTAGATACTCCAATAGGTGTGCGTGTAAAGCTACGTTTACACTGCACCAAATGCGTTACTTTTGACCAAGTTTTTTCGATACCGTTCATCCGCACATTGAATTTGATCACCAAATTAGGTCATATTAAATTAAATTCTTCTAATTTGGCAAACAAATTCATTCTGCGGACAAACATTCTCGAAATAACTTCGCCAAATGCGACGCATTTGGTGCAGTGTAAATGTATCATAAGATGAGCTGGATTGCCCTGGCATCACATTAGACTCTTTGTAAAAGTCTCTTCTTTTGAATGTTCGAAGAGCCATCGCACATCGATGCCGTTGACGATTTCTGGTCATACATACATCAGTTATAATAAGAGAAAGAGATGTTCTTCGAAGGTTTGACTGTATCTCTGTCAACCGTGACGTGTTGCAGTAGCGCAGTTTCTATTAATTTTACCAAGACAAAACTGGAAGTAAAATAACATTTTTGACCAATCTTATATCTATAAGCTCCTTCAGTCTGACACACATAAATAAATTATTAGTTGTGTATATTCATGATCGTAATGCCAATCTGATGCCATGAGCTTTTTATAACTGCAAACAAGTATTTAGCCTGCAGTCAAAAGCCAAACTAAACATTTTGTGGCATATGCATACCAGTTCATAGTGGATTAGCTGCAAACCAGTCGTTGCTGAGCTACTCAGCAATCATTATCGTTCATTGACTATACATTTTTTGGGGTGTATTCATACTAGTTCACTTCTGATTATCTTTAAGCTAATCAACGCCAAACTACTCAGCAAACATCTAGTTCATTCTAGTATATCAATTGGTATATTGCTGAAGCAGAGGCTGACTAGTAAGTTAATTGGTATGGTGCTGATGCAGAAGAGGACAATTGCCATTTCGTAGGACATCTAACTTAAAAAACTAATGGCGGCGATATACCAACAGGTTATCATAACCTCTAACGAGATTTTTGACGAGCTTCTCTTCCCAACTTGTGGTGTGCTGTTGTTTGTGTTATGAAATCGCCGTGTTAAAATACCACTTGCTAATATGGAAAAATTACAGAAACTCGAACTAGTTGAGACCGATTGGCTGACTAGTATTTGATTAGTATAAAATTAGTTGAGTTGACTGAAGGGTAAGAATGTGTGCGCTCAATATTCTGTACTGGAATACGCTTATGGAGGCAAAGATACTTATAAGGCGTAATGCAAAAAACAAAGAACCACGTTTTACTTAAGAGGAGTTTGTAGGCGATTTGTATACCGAGATGTGATATTTCAATTTGATCTATTTCGAACTGTGTTATTTCAAAAAAGATGCCCTTACTTTTGTTGAGAGTGTGCTTAAGGACGGCCAAATCGCATAGGCGGTTAAAGGCTACTTTTAATAAGTAAGTAAGTAAGTGCTCAAGGACCACAGTAGTCGAGTTGTCTGTTTATGCAAGAACTCTTTTGTACGACGCAGTGAAATAATACCAACAGTATAAACGCCCATGGTATTTATTTCTCAAAAATAAGGAAATCGTCCCCATCTTTCGGGACATTTATGTACGTGTTACGGAAAAAGTTTTGATAAAAAATCACGCAATTTTATTTTGTTATATCTACTTAAAGCACGTCAGTTGCGGGGGATATTCTCAAATCATAGTTATTTTTGACTAACTGCTTGAGTTCACAGCTGGCTATAAATTCGCACACTTTCATTTCAGAGCTCAGGTGTTTCCATATTTGTATTCCCAACTATTTGCATTTTTATCAATCCACTCAGCTTATGTGTTTACCAACTCATAAGTGAAATTCTGCTCGCCATACGGTAAATGTGGACGAATATCAGTGTAAATATTTTTCATTTTAGAAATGCGTGCCGCTACAAACGACAATCAAAGCGAGACGCCTGATAACGAAGGGAACTATAATAAAAGCAATACTTAGGTTAGGTTAGGTTCAAGTGGCTGCCGCAGAGGCACACTTAGGCCAGTTTTGAAAGGCCCGTTGTGACACCACCAAGGCTTGGAAAGTCTGTCCCGGATCCCGGCCATATGGAAAATTCCTGAGTTGTTAGGATTCTCCACATAGCAAAAACCCGGGACTGACATTCTTAAACCGACACCGTTACTTCTCCTCGAACCACTTAGATGACTTTATGAAGTCCACCAAGTCCTTTATGTGCAGCTCCGCGATCTGGCGTAGGCTATCCAGGAAGAGAACTCCAAAAAAGCGCGTTCTCGCGCCGCTTAAAGCCAGGCAGTTGCAGATAGGTGCTCCACCGTTTTCTCCTCCTCATCAGCTTTGCAACTCTTACAGCATCCCCGGTAAGGCACACCTAGCCTTTCTGCGCGCCTACCAATAAGGCAGTGCCCGGTTAAAACACCTATTAATATGGAGATTTCACTCCTTCTTAGGGCGTAAATGTGTCTACATCTTTTATGATCCCATTTTGGCCAGGTTTCTTTGGAAATCCGGCACTGGGGATTGTTGCCATATTTCGTTGGCTTGACGGAGTGTATACTCCTTTAGCATTAGCTTCAATGTGGCAAACGGCATACCTAAGCGCTCTTTATCCCGGAGAACCTGCTTGGCAAGTTCGTTTGCCTTACAGTTTCCCTCGATGTCCCAGTGTCCCGGGACCCATGTCAGATTCACGCGGTTCTATTGGGCCATCTCTTGAAGAGATCGACGGCAGCTGAGCGTCAGTTCAGAGTTGAACGAATGAAAGCCAAGAGCTTTGATGGCCGCTTGGCTGTCGCTGAAAATAACGATATCCTCGCCGATAGCGCGTTTTTTCCATACCGCGGCATCCAGGATTGCTGAGGCTTCAGCCTGGATGACACTGCAGTCATCACGTAGTCTGAAGGAGAGCTCCAGATCCCTTGAATAAACCCCTCCTCCAACTATGCCATACAAACATTTTAAAACAGCTATCTCCGACTGTTGTGGTCGCACAACGATCTGTGCTCAGAGTAAGAAACCCGGACGTTTCCCTTAGTCGCAGAGCCGATGCTGCTGCTACCCGGTGTCCTTCCAGATCGAGTGGCAAAATCTCTCAAGAATCTCAAGAATGGCCTGGAGTGCTTCGTTGGGTGTTGTTCTTAACGCACCGCTTATACAGATCATACAAGATCTGTGGACTTTACCTAGCAGATTTAGGTTTGTTGCCTTGTTCAGCGCAGGCCACCACACCACAACTCCGTAAATCATGATTGGTCGAATGATTGCAGTGTAGATCCATTTGCATATTTTTGGGCTGAGCCCCTTTTTTTTGCCAATGGCTTTTTTGCATGTGTAGGGTGCAATACAAGCTTTCTTTTTTCGCTGAAGAACATTCTCCTTCCAGGTTAGTTTTCTATCCAGAACTGTGCCTAGGAACTTGGCTTTGTCAGCCAAGTACAGGCGCACGGCATTCAGGTTTTGTAGGTTTAACGGTGGTATCTTATACCGGTTGGTGAAAAGGAAGAAGCCATAGAAGCGGGGAGAGAACACCACCCTGAGGCGTTCCCCTTGTGACATAGCGTGATAAATCAACCGAGCCAAGTGATGAGACTATTCTTCTACCCTTTAGTATTTGATCAATAAGTCCAATAAGAGACCTGCTTATGTCCAGATTTGTTAAAACGGTGTTAATAGCATCCGGGCTTATGTTGTTGAAGGCTCCTTCAATGACTAGGAAGGCCACGAGACAGTAATCCGTTTCATGCAGCGATTTTTTCAAAAACAGAAACTAGACTGTGAAGCGCAGCTTCCGTAGATTTACCTTTGGTGTGTGCATGTTGATAGTTAGATTTAAGGTTGCTATCAATAGTAGTGGAGAGGTGGTCGTTTATTATCCTCTCGAAGGTTTTGAGAGACTGATCGATCTGTAGTCCTTAGGCTGATGATGGGACGCCTTCCCCGCCTTAGGAATAAAGGCGGCGTGTAATAAGGCCTTTTGAGATAAGGCCTTATATCGCTATCGATTGATAAATAAAACCTTAATTAAGAATAAGGTGCCACGGTACACACTCTTTGGGCGGGATCCATGGTATTTATGTGCAGAATACCTTTCTTAGTTGTATACACAGAGCCAAAAATGCCTAATAAAATTAATAAGATTGTCTTCATGATCAGTTTTTGGGCAAAGGGGTAGTCGGAACGGTGGAAACGAAGTAAAAACTATAGGGAAATCTCTTTGGTTTTAAGAAGAAATTCTTATTAAAAAAACTATACATTTAGTACAAAGCTGTAATTTGACGCTCGCAATTATTAGTATACGATGGCCGGATGGTTAGCAGCTGGGTTTAGCATTCGAAAAATTGTAAGTTCGATTCTCTCTCTTTTTTTCCTAATTAGAAATGTTAAAAAGAAATCTTCACAATTATATTTATGTGATTTTCCTTTGAAACATTAAAAGCTATTCATATATCAGTAATTAGACGCTAGCAATCAAAAGTGAGCGATGGCCTGATGGTTAACAGCTGGGTTTATCATTCCGAAAATTATAAGTTCGAACCTCGGTGAGGGCGATATCATTTTATTTTTCATTTAAAATATTAAAAAGAAAAACTTCTTAATACACTGAACCAAAAAAGTTCATGTATCCAATGAAAAAGTACATAGATTTTAAGAATTGTTCGTTAAAACCTCTCCAAAGAACTTTTTCGTAGAAATTTACGAATATTTCCTAGAATATAAGTACTTTTTCGTAAAATATGTAAACAAATCCACAGAAAGCATGTATTCATTCATAAATTGTAAGAAAATTTTCTTAGATTCTATGAATTTTTTCTTATATTTTAAGAAAAACCAGCGCGAACTTCAATGAAACTTTGTTCGTAAAAAACATGTACGTTTTTGGTTCAGTGTAACATTAAAAAGACTGTCTCTACAATAATAAGAAGCACATCTTCTTGAAGAAAATCTATAGAGATATCTTATGACTTTTGTTCTATTTTATTAGGCATTGTTGGCTCTGTGTAGCCTAATTGCTAAGGTTTACGGCACAAATGAAATAAATGACAGTAACATATTAAATTTTTACTCAACAGCTATTTTATGCCCAAAAAATGACGAATGCTCAACTTTTAATGAGTGTATAGTATCAAAATTATTACCCGGGGATAGTAAAGTTTATCCAAGTTGTGATACAGTCGAAAAAAATTAAACTAATAATGCCGAGTATTATCCAACTGAGTTTCTTAACTCTCTAAATCCTTCCGGCTTACCTCCACATAAACTAATTTTGAAGAAAAATGCAGTCGTAATGTTGATTCGTAATCTTAATGCCAAAGAAGGACTTATAAATGGTTCCAGGATGGTCGTCAGTCATTTAGGCGAGAACTCAATCAGTGTCAAATTAATCGGTTTGGGAAAAATTGCTATAATACCGCGAGTTAAACTAACTCCTTCAGATCCAACAGTACCATTCCAGATGTCTAGGAAACAGTTTCCCTTAAAAGTAGCATTCGCTATCACAATCAACAAAACCCAAGGCCAAACATTTGATAAAGCCGGTTTGTATTTACCTAGCCCAGTTGTATGTGGCATTTTCTAGAGTTGTACCTACAGTGTACGACAAAACTAAAGCACATAAAGTCGCTCAGCTAAATTTGGTTGAAAAAAGATTCTATGACAAGTCTTAAATTTTGCTTTTGTATTTATTGATGAAATGCATATATTAGTTATTAGAAATATCAAACAAAAAACCCACTTTCATGGTCCAATAAAATAAATTAATTATACTTTTCAGGTTAACTAAAAAATTTGTGCGACAAAACTAAAGCACAAATTAAAGTAGGTCCGGTTTTTTTCTTAAATCTGTGCAAAAAAATGTAAAATGGAGGTTACCGTGATCAAGGAGACTCACCCCGATCTTTTTCAAGCAATTTTTAAAATTGGTTACATTGTTTCATACAGCCGTTAAAGGAAACTTTATGATTTAAAAAAAATGTCCAAAATAATTTTTGGGTGGTACTTTTGCCAAATTTTTTTTTTTAATTCGTTAAAAATAAATCAGCGATTATCACCGAAACATGATTTAACATGCATCATGACTTTATTTTGTTGTTTACAAACGTTTTTATTAAAAAAACGTGTCCTCTAAGCACTTTACAGAGAGGTAATAGGCCACCCAAACACCGAGTAGTAAGGATCTGGCCATCGTTCGGGCTGTGGAAATATCAAGTCTTGTTTCCGTAGGGAATTCCACAAATTCGTAAAAAGCAAAATAAAGTCATGCTGCATGTTAAATCATTTTGCAGTGATATTCGCTGATTTATTTTTAACGAATTAAAAAAAAAATTTGCCAAAAGTGCCACGAAACAATTATTTTGGGCAATTTTTTAAAATCATAAAATTTTCTTTAACGGCTGTATGAAACAATGGAACTAATTTTAAAAAATGCTTGAAAGAGATTGGCGGGAGTCTCGTTGATCACGTTAACCTCCATTTTAAATTTGTTTGCACACATTTAAGAAAAAACCGGACCTACTTTAATTTTTTTGCTTTAGTTTTGTCGCACAAATTTTTTAGTTAACCTGAAAAGTATAATTAATATATTTTAATGGATCATGAAAGTAGGTTTTTTGTTTCATATTTCTAATAACTAATATATGCCCTTCATCAATAAATACAAATGCAAAATTTAAGACTTGCACATAGAATCTTTTTTCAACCAAATTTAGCTGAGCGACTTTATGTGCTTTAGTTTTGTCGTACACTGTATATACGAAAAAATAACCTTTGCCAAAAGGCTTTATTTCGTATATAGGTACAAAGTTTTCCCATTCCATATTATCCTATAGTGGGGTAGTACAAAATAACATTAGAATAAAACAAGTAAGGAAAGCTGTCTTCGGCTGTGCCGAAGGCTATATACCTTTCATGAATAAGCGTCACGATTTTCACTGTTCGATCCCCAGTACAGCCTGTTTCAATTTAACTATATTTACTATACACATTACACATCTTTGTTATAATTTAAAAAAACTTACAAAATAATAGGATCCGAGTTATCGGAACAATCGATTGTATGGAGGCTATATATTATACGTGTTCAATTGTACTGACTTACACTATACACATTACATATGTAGAAAGTACTAAGGTGCAATATTTTACGTTCCTAACTTTTTAAATGCGGAAGTATTGGCCAAAAAACCTTATATCGGAACAACCGGTTGTATGGGGCTATATGTTATTTTTACCCGATCTTCTTGATTTTCCTCTACACACTACATAAATTGAAAGTACTCAAGTTGCAAAATTTTATGTTCCTAACTTTTTAATTGCAATCGGTTGTATGGGGGCTATATGTTACATTTGCCCGATCTTTTTGATTTTCACTATATACACTACATAAATAGAAAGTACTCGAGGTGCAAAATTTTACGTTCCTAACTTTTTAATTGCAGAAGTTTTGGCCAAAAAAACCTTATATCTGAACAATCGGTTGTATGGGGGCTATATGTTACATTTGCCCGATCTTGTTGATTTTCACTATATATACTACGTAAATAGAAAGTTTTCGAGTTGCAAAATTTTACGTTCCTAACTTTTTAATTGCAGAAGTTTTGGTCAAAAAACCTTATATCTGAACAATCGGTTGTATGGGGGCTATATGTTACATTTGCCCGATATTGTTGATTTTCACTATATACACTACATAAATAGAAAGTACTCGAGTTGCAAAATTTTACGTTCCTAACTTTTTAATTGCAGAAGTTTTGGCCAAAAAACCTTATATCTGAACAATCGGTTGTATGGGGGCTATATGTTACATTTGCCCGATCTTTTTGATTTTCACTATATACACTACATAAATAGAAAGTACTCGAGGTGCAAAAATTTTACGTTCCTAACTTTTTAATTGCAGAAGTTTTAGCCAAAAAAACCTTATATCTGAACAATCGGTTGTATGGGGGCTATATGTTACATTTGCCCGATCTTGTTGATTTTCACTATATATACTACGTAAATAGAAAGTACTCGAGTTGCAAAATTTTACGTTCCTAACTTTTTAATTGCAGAAGTTTTGGTCAAAAAACCTTATATCTGAACAATCGGTTGTATGGGGGCTATATGTTACATTTGCCCGATCTTGTTGATTTACACTATATACACTACATAAATAGAAAGTACTCGAGTTGCAAAATTTTACGTTCCTAACTTTTTAATTGCAGAAGTTTTGGCCAAAAAACCTTATATCTGAACAATCGGTTGTATGGGGGCTATATGTTCCATTTGCGCGATCTTGTTGATTTTCACTATATATACTACGTAAATAGAAAGTACTCGAGTTGCAAAATTTTACGTTCCTAACTTTTTAATTGCAGAAGTTTTGGCCAAAAAACCTTATATCTGAACAATCGGTTGTATGGGGGCTATATGTTCCATTTGCCCGATCTTGTTGATTTTCACTATATATACTACGTAAATAGAAAGTACTCGAGTTGCAAAATTTTACGTTCCTAACTTTTTAATTGCAGAAGTTTTGGTCAAAAAACCTTATATCTGAACAATCGGTTGTATGGGGGCTATATGTTACATTTGCCCGATCTCGTTGATTTTCACTATATACACTACATAAATAGAAAGTACTCGAGTTGCAAAATTGTATGTTCCTAACTTTTTAATTGCGGAAGTTTTGGCCAAAAAACCTTATATCTGAACAATCGGTTGTATGGGGGCTATATGTTATACTGGTCCGATCTTGTCAGTTCCGACAAATGATTCCTATATTACAAAATGGTGGCCACATACAAAATTTCAGATATCTCAAAAATTGAGGGACTAGTTTGCGTTCAAACAGACAGACGGACAGACGGACAGACGGACATGGCTAAATCAACTCAGCTTGTCATCCTGATCATTTCGGTATACTTATTGATGGGTCCATCTCTTCTTCTTCTCATACTTACAAACATCGGACCAAAGTTATAATACCATTTCATGTTCATGAAAGGTATAATTAAGCTAAATAAAATATAAAAAGATAAACGACCTGTTAAATACAATATAGCAGGAAATCTCAGTTGTTCAAAGCAAGACCTTCTTATTTAGGTAGGAAGCTTCTATTCACTTCATCATGTTTATATCCGCGAAAAGGTCGACAATAATTAAATTTTTTTCGATAATAGCTGAGGCCGTCTTTGTCGTCAAAACTTTGCAAAAAAAAAACCCACTGAATGTTTGGTGTTCATACTAAAACGACTATACTTGCATGTCTGCTTACTGGTCAGTATTTTAATAATATCAACCCCTTTTCCGCAAGTGGATTGGAGACACGGCCCCTCCAACCATCCAGATGCTCCCTAAGATTGCTATGCACAACTAAGTCCAGGTTTTTCATTACAATTTTAGACCATATACATTGTTGACTAGAGATTATCCCTTACAAATTGGCCCTGGTCAACGCTTTACCCACTACTTTATATTTCACAACCTAAAAGTAAGAATTCAAAATTTTGCAGAACCAAATTATTCTTTGCAGTTTGCGGCTATTTTTAAATTTAATTTTTAAACGTGCAACATTACTTTTCATTGTCGTATATTTTCAGGCGATCCTTGTTCGTTAACCAGCAGCGCAGCGAAGGTATACATGGAAAGAATTCTAACTTTTGCGCTTTGCTAAAAAATCCAATTAAAATTATTTCCCTTAAAAAAAATTACTTTTTTAATAAAGTTTAACAGAACTTAAGAATGGCTACAGGTTAAATACCCAAAAATTTCATATCTTGAGTTGGTTGATGTAGGTACAAAGCAAAATTCACAACCCCAAACGAGATTCCCATAACTTTTATAACTAGTTGTTGTGGTAAGCCCTCAGAGATTTTCTTATTTCGTAAGCATAATTGTAGGTAGTAAAGACATACATACATCGATTAAAATCACCAACACCAGAAAATAAATCGTTTTCCGTCCGTCTTTACAACTACTATATTTTAACCAAAATCGAAACTTTGTGACATTCACAATATTGAACTATGACCACGCCCACTTTTATATTTATAAAAGTTTGAAAAGGGCTACCTAAACTAGTCATTGGATGAAACTTCGAAAGTTGGTTGTGAATAGTCAAGGGTATAAATTTGGAAAAATTGGCATGGCACTACCATATATCAAAGAAGTAGCACTAACAACAAGATATCGCCGGCTCCAAAGTAAACAGAAGTATTTCAAAATTTAAATTGTTTTTGAAACGGCATTCAAAATTTCATTTTTACAATGGATTTCTATGAAAAAATAAAAGTTTGAAATGCTGTTTTCCCAAAAATTTTAAAAAGTAAATACATCTGTTTACTTTGGAACCGGCGATATGTATATTAGACTCCTGCATGAATGGATTCAAACTTTGAGTACAATAAAGTACAGTAGATTTGAATTTCCCGTTTGAAAAAACAAAAAAAATTTCAAAATTAAAAAAAGAATATGAATGAATGAATGAAAATAATTTTATTCATTCTGATTTTATAGCCCTTGCAATTAAGACTTGTTTATTTATTCTCAAGAAAACTACTTTTGCGTTGAAAATTAATTAAAGGAATCGATCTTGATCGGAGTTGTCTTAAAATTCTAGAATTTGTAGCTGCAAAACCGCCAAACTGAAATTTAGTATACACATTTACATTTGAAAATGCCCGTTACGTCGTTTTGCAGAATCACCGACGATATGTTTTTTTAACAGAAAAATTAACAACTTTTGTTCGACCTGCAGGCGAATTCCAGAAATCTCCATCCATCTCCATCTCGTAAATGCTAAAATATCCTAAAATGCCTAAGCAAATGAACTCTCAGAATTTTAGGAGATGACGCTTATTTGCGATTCTGATCCACAAGCTGCTTAACTATGATAATAGTGCGTTATCTGCACTGTAGATGGTGCGCAGGCATCACTGCAAGATGTCAATTTAGGTGTTGATTCCTCTCCCGACTTTTTGCGACGTGTTTTTTGCAGTTTTAGTAGGATAGAAAAAAATACTTTTTCCAAAATTATGGGCGAATACATAATTAAATATCAATTTTTCTTATAAATTACACATATTTATTGTTTTTGAGTACTTTTAGGACATAAAACAACATAGTTCCACCCTTTTTCCTATTTTTTTGCACTTTAGCGACAACTTTTTTTTGCCGCCAAAATTTGCCAGCTTAAAATTGGAGATTTCACGAGATGGCTAAAATTGCAGAATCGCAAATTTAACTTAGTGGCTTTCAAAAACAGCTGAACTACGTTATCTGATCCATTTTGCGTTCATCGCTTAAATATGCCAAAAAATGAAGCAAAGATGGAGATTTATAGAGATTTTCTTTCACTGGAATCGTAAAAGTCGCTAAAATTTGCCAAAATGAATTTAGAGATTTTAGGAGATGAAAATTAAGCATTAGCGAAAACTGGAATTCATGTACTGGACTCAAGTCCATTTTGCAGATCTATGTATGAAATGCCCTTGTAGCGTTCAATTTTGCAATCCAACATTCAATTCTAAAAACTTCCACGGAAGTGATTGTTGGGATATCTGTTTAGAATTGAAAAAAAATCAGGATATGAATTCAATTTCGTTTGAAATTTTTTTAATATTCAAATATAAACATTTATTTCAAACAAACAGATATTCAAATTCAAAGCAAATCAAAACCAATTCATTCAATTCAAATTCAATAAATATGAATGATTCATTTGCCGTTTTGGATGGATTCATGCAGGGGTCTTATGTATATGTTGCTTGGTTTAAATTGCAAATATACTTTCTTAATTCTTTTTCTTACATTCGCTGTTTTGCCATTTAATTTCATTTATGTTTCATCTGGTTCATGGTTTCTTACTAACCTGGAGCGAAACGCCACACTAGTGAGCAAAATACAAGTGTACAACAAGTTTGGAAATATCCATTCCATACTAGCATACAACTATAATTTTCTTTTTGAAATCATACCAGTTACAAAAAATTAAAAATCATTTCGTTTGTTTCGTTTCTTATAATAAATAAATGCTGCAACATACACAAGAGCAAGAAGTAGCAACAGTTGCATTTATCCAATAACACAAGCCAATGCCTGTGAAATTGCAAGGTAAGAACATGAAAATTGTTAGCAACAAGAAGGAAAAGCCATTTCGGGTTACCGACTTACTAACATTCGCTTTTGTCATTGATGCCGTTTATGCTTACGTTCTTTCATACACTCATATTTATTAGTGTCCGACCGAAACTGGAATTTTAGGCCGAAGCCGTAGCCGAATATCGGTATAATGCTATATTCGGCCGAAACCCGAAGCCGAATACCAAAATAAGAAAAGAGACTTTTTTATTTCATAACAATTCATTCTTTTTGTTTCTTGAATAACCATAAAATCTTACAAATAGTTTTAAACTAAAATAAAACAAGTAAGGAAAGCTGTATTCGGCTGTGCCGAAGGCTATATACCTTTCATGAATAAGCGTCACGATTTTCACTGTTCGATCCCCAGTACAGCCTGTTTCAATTTAACTATATTTACTATACACATTACACATCTTTGTTATAATTTAAAAAAACTTACAAAATAATAGGATCCGAGTTATCGGAACAAGGCTATATATTATACGTGTTCAATTGTACTGACTTACACTATACACATTACATTTTACGTTCCTAACTTTTTAAATGCGGAAGTATTGGCCAAAAAACCTTATATCGGAACAACCGGTTGTATGGGGCTATATGTTATATTTACCCGATCTTCTTGATTTTCCTCTACACACTACATAAATTGAAAGTACTCAAGTTGCAAAATTTTATGTTCCTAACTTCTTAATTGCAGAAGTTTTGGCCTTAACCTTATATCTGAACAATCGGT
Organism: Campiglossa producta; assembly: GCA_964058755.1. Classification (NCBI taxonomy): domain Eukaryota; kingdom Metazoa; phylum Arthropoda; class Insecta; order Diptera; family Tephritidae; genus Campiglossa; species Campiglossa producta. Next base: position 119,704,602 of record CAXKVI010000002.1, read on the forward strand.
TGTATGGGGGCTATATGTTACATTTGCCCGATCTTTTTGATTTTCACTATATACACTACATAAATAGAAAGTACTCGAGGTGCAAAATTTTACGTTCCTAACTTTTTAATTGCAGAAGTTTTGGCCAAAAAAACCTTATATCTGAACAATCGGTCGTATGGGGGCTATATGTTACATTTGCCCGATCTTGTTGATTTTCACTATATATACTACGTAAATAGAAAGTACTCGAGTTGCAAAATTTTACGTTCCTAACTTTTTAATTGCAGAAGTTTTGGTCAAAAAACCTTATATCTGAACAATCGGTTGTATGCGGGCTATATGTTACATTTGCCCGATCTTGTTGATTTTCACTATATACACTACATAAATAGAAAGTACTCGAGTTGCAAAATTTTACGTTCCTAACTTTTTAATTGCAGAAGTTTTGGCCAAAAAACCTTATATCTGAACAATCGGTTGTATGGGGGCTATATGTTACATTTGCCCGATCTTTTTGATTTTCACTATATACACTACATAAATAGAAAGTACTCGAGGTGCAAAATTTTACGTTCCTAACTTTTTAATTGCAGAAGTTTTGGCCAAAAAAACCTTATATCTGAACAATCGGTTGTATGGGGGCTATATGTTACATTTTCCCGATCTTGTTGATTTTCACTATATATACTACGTAAATAGAAAGTACTCAAGTTGCAAAATTTTACGTTCCTAACTTTTTAATTGCAGAAGTTTTGGTCAAAAAACCTTATATCTGAACAATCGGTTGTATGGGGGCTATATGTTACATTTGCCCGATCTTGTTGATTTACACTATACACACTACATAAATAGCATGTACTCGAGTTGCAAAATTTTACGTTCCTAACTTTTTAATTGCAGAAGTTTTGGCCAAAAAACCTTATATCTGAACAATCGGTTGTATGGGGGCTATACATATGTTCCATTTGCCCGATCTTGTTGATTTTCACTATATATACTACGTAAATAGAAAGTAATCGAGTTGCAAAATTTTACGTTCCTAACTTTTTAATTGCAGAAGTTTTGGTCAAAAAACCTTATATCTGAACAATCGGTTGTATGGGGGCTATATGTTACATTTGCCCGATCTCGTTGATTTTCACTATATACACTACATAAATAGAAAGTACTCGAGTTGCAAAATTTTACGTTCCTAACTTTTTAATTGCGGAAGTTTTGGCCAAAAAACCTTATATCTGAACAATCGGTTGTATGGGTGCTATATGTTATACTGGTCCGATCTTGTCAGTTCCGACAAATGATTCCTATATTACAAAATGGTGGCCACATACAAAATTTCAGCCAGATATCTCAAAAATTGAGGGACTAGTTTGCGTTCAAACAGACAGACGGACAGACGGACATGGCTAAATCAACTCGGCTTGTCATCCTGATCATTTCGGTATACTTATTGATGGGTCCATCTCTTCTTCTTCTCATACTTACAAACATCGGACCAAAGTTATAATACCATTTCATGTTCATGAAAGGTATAAAAATTAACCCCCATATTCATAAAAAATAAAATTGGTTGATAGTGCTTTTTAAAATGACATTTCCATACAAATTTTGAATTATAAGAGCTCAATAAACCTTTTATATTTTTTATGAATAAGGGGGTTAGTCTTTATGTTAATAACATTTTAACAATGTATAAAAAAAGTTTAAAAAAATATGAACTCAAGTAATCGAAAGTGATTACACTTTAAAAGAATTTTGTATAATTAAGGTGGCGATATTGAATAATTTCGCGTAAGTTATCGTTCGAAATCTTAGGCCTGTTCAATAACATAAAAATATTACTGGCCTTTTCAGCCGAATGCCGAAGCCGTAGCCGAATAATAAATACTAGCCGAATAGGCCGAATTCCGAAACTTGGCCGAATATTCGGTCGGACACTAATATTTATGGGCGGCGGCGTGGTGTAGCGGTTAAGTGTTCGGCCTTCTACATCAAGTCGTGGCGGTTCGATGGCCGGCAAAAGTAACATCAAAAAGTATTTAGAAAAAGAATTTTCTAAACGGGGTCGCCCCTCGATAGTAGTTCCGCAAACTCTTCGGGGGTATTTCTGCCATAAGAAGCTTCTCTGCAAAAAATTCATTGCTCTGCAACTTGTAAAAACTCAAAAGCAACACATGACATCAAGTTAGACTACTTCTGTGTTTTTACCCAAATATAAAAAGGCTAGCTTCACTAAAAACATTAATAACAATCTACTATGTTGCGAAAATAAATGTATGAAAAAACATTTTTGATTTCTTTTATTAACAGCACATTTACTTCTGAATTATTTGTACGCTCGACCACTCAATCTACCAAACAATTTCACGCCATCAAATATTTGTTAGCTCATGACACACATGTATATGAGATAATACATCCACTTGCATTGACCCAGTAGTAAGACACAAAATTTGTCTGAATATATACTAGTTTACAAATGTAATGAATAAAGCTGGAAAAATCCCAGTAGAGCTCGAACCTATGACCACTCCCATGTGAGTTGTGTACTTATCAACTATGTACGTATGTGTGCATGGTGGTATTCAAATTATGTATACTTACCATGGCGAAACTATGGTCTTTTGTTCTACTTCGAACTAGTTTAAAGCTGGAAAATTGTCTATTCCTATCTCGTAAGGCATCCCTTAAAAAAACACTATTTTCTAACTAGTTTGCTGGTGGTTTTTCTAGTTAGTTGTGAATTAGATTGAAACTCGTTTATTTATCTGCCGGAAAGTAACATTGATTACAATGCTTCAAACAGGTTAAAGCTTTCATAATTTATTTACTGTCTCTCACCAGTGATTTATCGACACACTTTATGGTACACACACATGAATAAAAGTGTACGCAAAACTATAAATTAGCTGTAGCAAAATTTCATAAAAAAGTTATAAAATTTTGATAGGCTGTGAATCTCGTGGTACATAACTTCGCAATATAACTAAATTGAGTTTTTTTTTTTTCAGTAAAATAATGCACAACAAGTAACGAAGTATTTCGCTTTTATAGCAGATAGTAAGGCTTAGGAGACATTATATTTTCTACCTTCTGTTTGGCAAAGTTTTTTTATAATCAAGTTTCCATAAGTTTCGGAACACTAAACAACAGTGTTGAAGTAAAAGAGATTTGGAATAAATGCCGCGAAGAGTAAAGTAATATCTATTATATTAATAGGCTAACAAATTTTACATATAAATAATTGCCAAGCTTAAACCCATACTAAATATGCATAAATATTTATGAAATGCATATGGATTTGTTGGCATACCTCTAAAGCAGTGCACAATTATCTAATATATAACCAATACTGCTTCATTTCTCTGTAATAAGCGAATGAAAATTTCTCATGCAACTTGAATTGGTTATCTGACAATCAATTTGTAAATAAAGCGATAGCCCAGTGGGAAGCGTCAGGGGGTAGTGGTCGAGCGGTTGATGCTTCAAGTACAGTTACAGCTATCGGCAAAAATTTTTTTCTTTTTTGTCATTGAAAATTTTTTATATTTTTTCTATATTTTTATATTTCTAATCTTGACTTCTTAAAATTTTTATAAACAATATTTTTATGTTTAGTTTACGGAAAGCCATGTGAAATAATAATTTTAGATCATAAATATACATACATACCACCCATTATAGAAATGCTATAACCGCTTATACAATTTCTTTTTTTTTTTTGGTAAATATTTCAAAAAATTACCATTAATATAAGTCTGACTGCTCTAATTTTTGAAGATGTAAGCTGCAATTTGCGAATTTTTTTCAAGCATAGTGGTCTGTTTATTCAATTTCTGTAGATTATTTCGATAAATTTCACGATTTCTATCGATTGAGATAGAGTTGCTGATAAATTCCTTATTTAAAGTATAAAAATCGAAAACATATTTTATGGATACTTAAATTTTTAACTAAACCAAGTGATAAGCGGAAATCTTAAATTTTACTGAAGACAACAAATAATTTCTTTTCATATGTTAATATATGAAGACATGCATGGATGAAGGGGGTATGTCGCATTCTCACTCAATTTCTGTTTTTGGCATGGGTGAATAGTGTTTATGCAGATCTATATTTCTGTCTTATCAGAATCTGCCTATCGTGAAAATTGTAGAAGATAATTCATGGATGAAGGGGGTATGTACACAACTTTTCAATATGAATTGTGGAAGAAGGGGGTATGTTCCGATTTTTTCATATAAAACACTAAATATAAACTTATGCTTTTTATTGCATATTATGCAAAGTCTTTTATGGCTTTGCATAATTTTTTTTTGTCAGTTTTTCATAAAGATTCGAAAAAACCTCAAATGTTTAAGCAAAACTTTCAAGCCGATTTTCTCGTTTCACTCAAAATGCGACATACCCCCTTCATACATGCATATCTTCATATATGTATTAACTTTTAAAAGGGCAGATTTGCAACCAGAGCCCCAAACAAGTCTAGACCAAATAGAATAGAATTTTTTTAAAAATCAATATACATTTTTTTCTTTAAATCAAAGGAAAATTCCATATAAAGTGTCTTTTAAATATTGCTAAGTTATGGTTAAAGAAAAAAGCTAGAAAACCCTCAAACTTTTTTTGACCTAACCAGAATTTGTAATTTACCCCCACTAAAAAGTTTTAAAACCACGCCATGTATAATACATTTTTTTTAAATACAACCCATACTTCTCTAAAATGAATGTGTAACTATTTTCGTTCTCTCGCTCATTAATATTCTTTAATATTACACGAACTCATATTTCCAAATTTCCACCCCTTCAAAATAAACGTCAAACCAATTTCATACTCATATCTATTTGCATACACATATCCATACTTGCGTAAACACTCCAATTCTCTCGCTCATTGAGTTCAAACAGTAGATTCGGCGTTGAACTCATATATGTATATTGAAATGTTACACTCCAAATAGATGGCGTCGGCGCGAAGAGCCAATTTGTTTCCGCATGAGAGTTGCCCCAATATGTGTTGTTATGTACCAAAGGATTAAAAAAAAGTGACAATTTGTTTTTCTCATATCTCGCACGCTTTAGTAAGTTTAGTTTAAAAATAAAATTTTTAGGAAAGAAACAATCAATGCTTTAACTTTCTGTATTGAAATTCATCAAGGAAAAAAAATAAAAAATTAGATTGAAATAGATACACCCATTGCCGTCAATTTTATATAATATGAAATTTTGCTTTTTTAAAAAAATAAAAATCAAACATCTTTTTCGTAGAATTCTATAATAAAAATGAGATAACTATGGTCGCCATATATTCCAAAGTATTAATAAACAAATGAAACACTAAAAATGTTATATTGTTGTGCCATAAAATCCTGAAAATCTTAAATTTTCAATTACATATATTTATAATAAGGGGTCGTGCATATATGACGTCACGCGATTTTTGGTAGTTTTTGACCCCCCCCTCCCCCCATGTCACACCCAGTCACAAACTCCAGACCCCCCCCTCCCCCTCGAATGTCACATCACACCCTTAATAAATATAAATTCAATATTTATTTGACATAAAATCTGATACATATTTAGAATGTTTATATTAATTATTAAATAATATTTGCCAATCGAAAGAATGAAAACGTGCTAAATTTGAAAACGTCCATGGACGTTGCACGCTAGAAAACATGCAAAAAATAACGTGACATCACGTAAGTGCTACTCCCCCCCTCCCCCAATGTCACATTTCGTCACAAATCGCAGACCCCTCCCCCCCCCTCAAAGAGCGTGACGTCATATATGCACGACCCCTAAAATGTAATTTAACTATACAATTTTTTGGGAAAACGTAATCAAAATTATATTTTTCCATAAAACTCTAATATGTATGTATATATCTAAATAGAGATTCAAAAGCCCAATAAAGCTTCACTTAATTGTAGAATTCCATATTAAAAAAATTTATTCAAGGAAAAATTCCGATGTAATAGATTTGTTTAAAATGAAATTCTACAAAGTTTTATGTTTTCATGACACCATTATTAAAATGTGAAATAGGGCAACCATGGTCAAACTTTTAATTTGAAAAAAATATGTCGCAATCAAAGTTGGCTTGCGTACCACCATGTAAAAAAAATGTTTCAAAAAAATAAAATAATAATTCAATATGGCTCCTGTTGTTGGAGTACCAAGCTTATTTTGAGAAATTTGTATATGTGTGTAAAATACCAGCAATGGAAATATTTTGATTCTCTCGCTCTTTGAGAGTTAGAGTAATAGCGTCAAACTCATATTTCGAAGTTGGCTGAACTTCAAAGGAAACCACTCTTTATCTTCATTCTCTCCCTCATTAAACACGTCCTATTATGAGAGAGAAATTATTTTCATTCCCTCGCTCATTGAGTACTTTGGTCCATTATTTATATTCCCTCGCTCATTGAGTACTTTGTTCCATTATCTATTATATTAATAGGCTAACAAATTTTACATATAAATAATTGCCAACCTTAAACCCATACTAAATATGCATAAATATTTATGAAATGCATATGGATTTGTTGGCATACCTCTAAAGCAGTGCACAATTATCTAATATATAACCAATACTGCTTCATTTCTCTGTAATAAGCGAATGAAAATTTCTCATGCAACTTGAATTGGTTATCTGACAATCAATTTGTAAATAAAGCGATAGCCCAGTGGGAAGCGTCAGGGGGTAGTGGTCGAGCGGTTGATGGTTCAAGTACAGTTACAGCTATCGCCCAAAATTTTTTCCTTTTTTGTCATTGAAAATTTTTTATATTTTTTATATATTTTTATATTTCTAATCTTGACTTCTTAAAATTTTTATAAACAATATTTTTATGTTTGTGATTTCTATTTTCGAGAAAAAAAAATTTGGTGCGAATATTTTTAGTTTACGGAAAGCCATGTGAAATAATAATTTTAGATCATAAATATACATATGTACATACCACCCATTATAGAAATGCTATAACCGCTTATACAATTTCTTTTTTTTTTTTTTTGGTAAATATTTCAAAAAATTACCATTAAGTCATAAGTCTGACTGCTCTAATTTTTGAAGATGTAAGCTGCAATTTGCGAATTTTTTTCAAACATAGTGGTCTGTTTATTCAATTTCTGTAGATTATAGATTGAGATAGAGTTGCTGATAAATTCCTTATTTAAAGTATAAAAATCGAAAACATATTTTATGGATACTTAAATTTTTAACTAAACCAAGTGATAAGCGGAAATCTTAAATTTTACTGAAGACAACAAATAATTTCTTTTCATATGTATATATGTATTAACTTTTAAAAGGGCAGATTTGCAACCCGAGCCCCAAACAAGTCTAGACCAAATAGAATAGAATTTTTTTAAAAATCAATGTACATTTTTTTTCTTTAAATCAAAAGAAAATCCATATAAAGTGTCTTTTAAATATTGCTAAGTTATGGTTAAAGAAAAAAGCTAGAAAACCCTCAAACTTTTTTTGACCTAACCAGAATTTGTAATTTACTCCCACTAAAAAGTTTTAAAACCACGCCATGTATAATACATTTTTTTAAAATACAACCCATACTTCTCTAAAATGAATGTGTGACTATTTTCGTTCTCTCGCTCATTAATATTCTTTAATATTACACGAACTCATATTTCCAAATTTCCACCCCTTCAAAATAAACGTCAAACCAATTTCATACTCATATCTATTTGCATACACATATCCATACTTGCGTAAACACTCCAATTCTCTCGCTCATTGAGTTCAAACAGTAGATTCGGCGTTGAACTCATACATATATGTATATTGAAATGTTACACTCCAAATAGATGGCGTCGGCGCGAAGAGCCAATTTGTTTCCGCATGAGAGTTGCCCCAATATGTTGTTATGTACCAAAGGATTAAAAAAAAGTGACAATTTGTTTTTCTCATATCTCGCACGCTTTAGTAAGTTTAGTTTAAAAATAAAATTTTTAGGAAAGAAGCAATCAATGCTTTAACTTTCTGTATTGAAATTCATCAAGGAAAAAAAAATAAAAAAATAGATTGAAATAGATACACCCATTGCCGTCAATTTTATATAATACACGGAGGGAAATCTATGGATGGAACATCCATAATTATTGATATCACATTAATTAAAAATTGATAATTCTGTCCCATCAATGAATATGGATGTTTCATTAATGCTTTTTTGATAAATCACTATTGAAATGGTATCCATATAAACTATTGATAAATTCTAAATAGTTTAAAAAAACAAAAATTTTATATAATTTAACATCTGGTTTCAGTATGATTCGAACCCTGCTCCTCTGGCACGTTAGCCCAGTATTCTACCATTCGGCTACGGCATTTTATGAAATTTTTAGAAAAATGTTCAATCATAAGAAATTCAAAAAATGTTGAATTAAAAAAAAAACGCTCCAACAAGTTGTAATATTGTTAGAAAATCCATAGTACAAATTGTTGAACTATTATGATTATGCGTCCCAGAAAAATTTACATTTCGCCAATATATATTAATGCGCTGTCTCTACCATTATTACTATGCGGTAAATATGGATATGGATATACCGACAATAGAAATTCATATTACGACCAAATATATTGACGTGCCGTTCAAATATATTAGCATTCTATCTATATATAGTACATCATTTCGAAATGGTTGACATGTCATTTTACTTTTTATTGGGAGCAAATAATATTTGATAACTCGCTCATTCTGAATGAATATTGCATCAAACTCGTCGCTATCAATAGCGATATTGTCACAACATTCAATGCATTTCTCTCAGTGTATGAAATTTTGCTTTTTTAAAAAAATAAAAATCAAACATCTTCTTCGTAGAATTCTATAATAAAAATGAGATAACTATGGTCGCCATATATTCCAAAGTATTAATAAACAAATGAAACAATAAAAATGTTATATTGTTGTGCCATAAAATCCTGAAAATCTTAAATTTTCAATTACATATATTTATAATAAAATGTAATTTAACTATACAATTTTTTGGGAAAACGTAATCAAAATTATATTTTTCCATAAAACTCTAATATGTATGTATATATCTAAATAGAGATTCAAAAGCCCAATAAAGCTTCACTTAATTGTAGAATTCCATATTAAAAAAATTTATTCAAGGAAAAATTCCGATGTAATAGATTTGTTTAAAATGAAATTCTACAAAGTTTTATGTTTTCATGACACCATTATTAAAATGTGAAATATGGCAACCATGGTCAAACTTTTAATTTGAAAAAAATATGTCGCAATCAAAGTTGGCTTGCGTACCACCATACAAAAAAAATGTTTCAAAAAAATAAAATAATAATTCAATATGGCTCCTGTTGTTGGAGTACCAAGCTTATTTTGAGAAGTTTGTATATGGGTGTAAAATACCAGCAATGGAAATATTTTGATTCTCTCGCTCTTTGAGAGTTAGAGTAATAGCGTCAAACTCATATTTCGAAGTTGGCTGAACTTCAAAGGAAACCACTCTTTATCTTCATTCTCTCCCTCATTAAACACGTCCTATTATGAGAGAGAAATTATTTTCATTCCCTCGCTCATTGAGTACTTTGGTCCATTATCTATTATATTAATAGGCTAACAAATTTTACATATAAATATTTGCCAAACTTAAACCCATACTAAATATGCATAAATATTAATGAAATGCATATGGATTTGTTGGCATACCTCTAAGGCAGTGCACAATTATCTAATATATAACCAATCCTGCTTCATTTATCTGTAATAAGCGAATGAAAATTTCTCATACCACTTGAATTGGTTATCTGACAATCAATTTGTACATAAAGCGATAGCCCAGTGGGAATCGTCGGGGGTAGTGGTCGAGCGGTTAATGGTTCAAGTAGAGCTATCGGCCAATTTTTTTTTTTATTTTTTCAATATATAAAAATTTCTTATCTTGACTTTTTTAAAATTTTTATGTTTGTGATATCTATTTTCGAGAAAAAAATTGCTGAATATTTTTAGTTGACGGAAAGCTTATGCATACATACCACCCATTATAGAAATGCGATAACCGCTTATTCAATTTGGGTTTTTTTGTCTAATTTTTGATGATATAAGATCGAAGTTGCGAAATTTTTTCAAACACAGTAGTCTATTTATCGGACTTCGGTAGATTACTTCTATAAATTGTAGTGATTTCTACCGTTTGAGACAAAACGATTGCATAAATTAGTGGCTATTTGTTAAGCACAATCTCATCATCCGATTATTCAAGTGCAAATTAAAATCTCGAAATCCGAATATTTGCATGGCATTTGCCATAAATAATTTTGGAAAGGGCTGCTGTAATTTAATATTTTTATTATATAATAACAGCCACTATTTTTTAAATTCTTTGATGGCCTCATTTTGCCTATAGATGAGTTTTTAATGTATACATTTAAGTTGGTCGAGGTTCGGCCACGGGCCTAAAGGCAGCTAATGACAAAAAGTTGATCAGATGTTTGAATAAGTTCAACTATTTTAAATTGGTCGAATTTCGACCACGGGATATACTAGTATTAAGTAAGATGTTGTTTCAGTAAGAATTTCAAGGTAGTCACATAACTTTTGACTGAGGTATACAAAATGTGAAACTGGTGGAAATGTTAACTTAGAATCAGACTATATTACAAAATATCGCAAACATTACACCTACTACCAAGGTAGACAGCCAAAAAAAATTTAAACCCTTCAAACATTCTAGGAGCGCTCATAATGTCAGAGTCCGAAATGAGTCCAAAATATGTATAAAATATGACCCTCCGAAATATGATCATATATGAGTCTTTTATGACTCCGATATGATGAAATTTATGAGCTATGAACCGAGAGTGTTTACTGAACAAAGCAGCTTTGGAGCAAATATTCACATTTTAGATTTGTTTACTGACCAAAAAGAAGTTCAGAGCAGAGCAGAGCAGGGCAGCTGTCAAAATAGAAATAGAGCAAGTTAGAGCAACTCAGAGCAGAACTACCATGAAACACTTGAATCTCGATAGTTTCTTTTTATTTGGTTTTTTAGTTGAAATCTTCAAAATTAATGCAAATTCACGTATACAAAAACATTGATTTTCTTGTAAGCTAATTTTTTTGAAGTTTCCGAAAATTTATTTTTTCCTGACTGACAACTCTAACTTACTCCATAAAAAAGCTAGAGCAGAAATTTGTGATCTGGATTACTCTAGTTTTGTTTTGAGCGTACTCATGAAACAAAAGATAGAGCAACCTAGAGCAAGAAAAGTGTTCGTTAAACACAATTTTGTGAAATATCTCAATCTGGCGTAAGCTAGAGCAGCCCAATAAACAAACCTATTGTTTGTGAAAATTTTTTTATTTCAAATAAAATTTAATTTCTAAACATTATCGTCATTGTGCATAAATACCAAGTGAATTCACTTGACGATAAACGTCAAAATTCCAAAATGAGTTTAACACCTGTTTGAGATTGTGGTTAATAACAAGTGTGATATCATAGACATAGTCGTGAAAACTTCAAAGTGAGTTTATTCACCTGTTTTTAATTTCCTTTTTTGTCTCACTTCTTTCCATCTTCCCATCTCTTTCTCATCATTCATCATTTATTGGCGCTTAACCGCCTAAGCGATTTTGGCCGTCGCCTATCAAAGCACGCCAGTCATTCCTTTTTAGCGATAACTGACGCCAATTGGAAACCCCAAGGGAGTTCAAGTCATCCTCCACCTGTTGTTTCCATCTCAGTCGAGGCCTCCCCCTTCCTCTGCTGCCGAATTCGGGTGACGATTGGAAAACCTTCTGGGCTGGAGCTTCTTTGTCCATTCGCATGACGTGACCCAGCCAGCGGAGCCTTTGGGCTTTAATTCGCTGGACTATGGTCAGATCTGCGTAAAGCTCGTACAGCTCATCGTTAAATCTCCTTCGATACTCGCCGTCGGCATCACGGGAAGGACCATAAATCTTCCGGAGAACTTTTCTCTCAAATACTCCAAGGGCCATCTCATCTTCTCTTGACATTGTCCATGAATCTGAGCCATACATCAGGACAGGTATGATGAGAGACTTATAGAGCGCGATCTTTGTTCTTCGAGAGAGGACTTTACTTCTCAATTGCCTACTCAGTCCAAAGTAGCACTTGTTCGCAAGAGTGATTCTCCGTTGGATTTCTAGACTGATATTATTTTCGGTGTTAATGCTGGTTCCCAAATAGACGAAGTCCCTCACAGTTTCAAATTTGTAACTATCAACAGTGACGTGGCTGCCAAGGCGCAGGTGCGCCGATTCTTTCTTTGATGACAGCAAATACTTCGTCTTGTCCTCGTTGACCGCAAGACCCACTTTTTTCGCTTCTTTATCCAGTCCAGAGAAGGCAGCGCTTACGGCGCGGTTGTTAAGGCCAATGATATCAATATCATCGGCATACGCCAGCAATTGTAAAAGATTGTACCATTGCGGTTTAGCTCTGCTGCTCGAATTATCTTCTCCAGCATCAGGTTGAAGAAATCGCACGAAAGGGAGTCGCCCTGTCTGAAGCCTCGTTTGGTTTCAAATGGCTCAGAGAGGTCCTTCCCGACTCTGACGGAGCTGTTAGTATTGCTCAACGTCATTTGGCAAAGCCGTATAAGCTTTGCAGGGAAGTCAAATTCAGACATGGCGGCATACAGGCAACTCCTTTTTGCGCTGTCAAAAGCGGCTTTGAAATCGACAAAGAGATGGTGTGTGTCGATTCTTTTATCATGGGTCTTCTCCAGGATTTGGCGTATCGTGAAAATCTGGTCGATGGTAGACTTACCAGGTCTAAAGCCACACTAATAAGGTCCAATCAGCTTGTCTACGATGGGCTTCAGTCTTTCACACAATACGCTAGAAAGAACCTTATACGCGATATTAAGAAGGCTGATTCCGCGGTAGTTGGTGCGGTTAGCGGGATCGCCTTTCTTGTGAATTGGGCAGAGCACACTTAAATTCCAATCTGGAGGCATGCACTCGTCTGACCATATTCTGCATAAGAGCTGATGCATGCTTTTTACCAGCTCTTCGCCTCCGTGTTTGAACAGCTCGGCGGGTAGTCCGTCTTTTCCAGGCGCTTTGTTGTTTTTGAGCCGGGATATAGCTATCCTCACTTCATCATAGTCAGGTGGTGGGACGACTTTTCCATCGTCAGGGATTGGGGTATCGGGTTCGACGTCTCCCTCGCAATTTAGCAGTGAGGAGAAGTGCTCCCTCCATAATTTAAGTACACTCTGTACGTCGGTTACCAGGTCGCCATTATTGTCCTTACAGGAACTTGCCCCGGTCTTAAAACCTTCCGTCATCCGCCGGATCTTTTCATAGAATTTTCGGGCATCATTCCTGTCAGCCAGCATCTCAAGCTCCTCACACTCACGCCTTTCGGCCTCACGTTTCTTTTTTCTGAAAAGGCGTCTCTCTCCCTTCTTTGCCTCACGATAGCGTTGCCATACACTGCGGGTTGCGCCCGTTCGCAACGTCTCCCTGTAGGCAGCGTCCTTTTTGTCCGAGGCAGTGCTGCATTCCTCATCGTACCAGTTGTTTTTGCGGGCTCGGTGGAACCCTATAGTGGCCTCAGCGGCGGTACGTAATGAGTGAGAGATATGCTTCCATTGCTCGGTTGCATCGTTAGGTCGAGGATTGCTCTCCGATAGCAGGTGTGAGAGTCGAGTGGAGAAATTGTCAGCTGTCTGTGTCGTGCGCAGCTTCTCGACGTCAAACTTTCCTTCCGTTACTGTGCGCACTTTCTTTGCTACACAGAGGCGTGTGCGTATCTTGGCTGCAACAAGATAATGGTCCGAGTCGATATTGGGACCACGAAGGGTACGCACGTCCAGAACGGTGGAGCTATGTCTGCCGTCGATCATGACATGATCAATCTGGTTTCTTGTTCTTTGATCCGGAGACAGCCATGTGGCTTGGTGTATTCGTTTATGCTGGAACCTGGTACTACTGATGACCATATTGCGAGCAGCGGCGAAATCAATCAACCTAGTGCCGTTGGGGGATGTTATATCATGGAGACTAAATTTTCCAACTGTTGGACCAAAGACTCCTTCCTTGCCCACCTTCGCATTAAAGTCGCCGAGCACGATTTTGATATCATGTTGGGGGCAGCGATCATAAGTCTGTTCAAGTTTATCGTAGAAGGAGTCCTTCTCTGCGTCGTCCGTCTCCTCAGTCGGCGCATAGGCGCAGATAAATGTTATGTTGAAAAATTTCGCTTTGATGCGGATCGCAGCGAGACGCTCGTCCACGGGGGTGAACGCTAGTACTTGGCGGCGAAGTCTCTTTCCCACCACGAATCCTACACCATCCCATCTCTTTCTACCATTAGGTAAAAGATAGCAGACCGCCATGTTGATGTGTGCAGGATGTTAAACAACGCCATTTGCTTTTCTGTTATTCGGTGCTGGCGACATTTTAATATGTGCAGGATGTAAACAAGCCGACATTTTAATGTGTGTTGTCAAAAGAAGAGTTCACACTTGTTATTGATACACAATGATTATCGTTTTTAATGTGCGGCCTTTTCCAGCTATAACACATCATTTTGGACTTCGATTTTAATATTGCTGGACATCTTTATTACAAACTGTTGAAGATATTTCCGGCCTCATATGTATGTATAAGTGCGTGTTGGTGTTTTTTCAGTGCATTTTTACGTGTGTATGATTAAGATATTTGCAGACCATGGCTCATTCAAGGACTTTGCCCACATTTCAAGAACTTTCCCCACAAATATGTAATGTCATGTATGCTTCCCTAATTCCAGACCCCCCACCCTCCCTCCCAATGCCAAAAAGTCGTCATTCATGCGTATATGACTTTTGTGATAGTCATAAATGCATCCGAAAAGCCTCATAAAGGGGTATGAGCCGTTTCTGAGGCCAATAAGAGTCATATATGACTCCTATTCAGGCTCATATAATATATGAAATTTAGCTCATATCGGACGACCATTGCAGGAAGGGAAATACGTTCATTTTGGACTCATAAATGAGCTCATAAAGAGCGAAAACGCTCCTATTTAGGACTCCTTTCTGACTCATTTATGACTCCAATTGTTTGCTGGGAAGTACATAGAAACATACGTTGGTATTTTTCCCCAAATCATTCAAAAAATTTCGTTCAAAAGTTTTGCCCCACAACCAATTCGAGTCGTTTTTTTTCTCGATTTTATCGTAACAATTGAAAGGGAAATTTTACAGGAGACGGGTTTTCTGTTTTTTCTTTAACCTTTCAATGTTTGGCTAAAATTTAAATATTTAATCGTTACTTTCATTAAAATTTAAAATTTTTCCTTAATTTCTTAGTTTGTAAGGGTATAATGGCACTAAAATACTTTTGCAATCATGCTTAGTGGCAATAGAACAAAATATTGACACTTAAGACACTTTTTTGTATACTTTGGTTTTATATATATTTTCCCAGCTAAAGTTATGCAAATGAAACGCTGCATATAATAGGTTTGACACTGCTGGGCATGCATGCTAAAACCAATGGGTTCGAATCCCACTCACGTAGCACTATAACAAAAGCCCACATCATTAGTTATAATGTGGACCGGGATTACTCTTGAATTAATTTTTACGATATGTGTATAAAATGAAAGGAGTTTAAGAAAGTTTTAACAAGGAGTCATTTTATGTCTTATGTAAGAACCCATTTCCGGGATATTGACTAAAATATGGAGCAGGTGTGCCTTGGAAACTGTTTGTGGGATATGTGTATGAAATCTAAGGTTTTAATGAGAGTTTTAACAGGGAGCCATTTTAAGACCTATATGAAACCGGTTTCCAAGAGATTGGAAAAATTTAGACTAAATAAAATGTGTTCATGAGGGGTTTAACAGGGCGTCGCGTAGTCCTATATAAGGACCCGCTTCCGAGATATTGACCAAAATGTGAACCAGGCGTGGCCCTAGAAAATGTGTTGAAGAGGGTTAAGCGATAGGGATATGCATAGAAAAGGAGTAAGGATGGGAATAGGGATAGAAAGAGAGTTAGATGAAAATTATATGAAAACGTTGGATCAAGTTGCGTCCTAAACGGATGGCCACAATCTGTCATGGATGGTCATGGGGTAAACATCATTTTAATTTTTTAGTGGAGATAAGGGGGAAAAGGGGCGTGACACCTCTCAAGAAAATGGAATTTTTTATGGTGTATATCTCTGGAAGTATTTAAGATACATGACTGAAATCCGATTCGAAGTTTTATAAAAGATCTGATCAGGAATGACTAAGACATAAAACATTAGACAAGGTTACACTGAAAGCAACAGTTCATGGGCAGGTAAAAACACGGTTGGTTCCACTGTGTAGGAATCCGCGATAGAACCAGGGTGATTCCAATCTAAGAGGTGAACATATTCAACATGCGACGCAGTTTTTTAGACGGGCAAAATAAGTTGATGTCTACGACATAGTTCTTTATTCAGTGTTTTTCAACATCTCTTTCTCGTGCAAAGGACCTGATAATGAATGAATCTAATTTCTTGAGAGAGTGACATCCAAGCCTATATCTTTTTCATTTAAAAGAACATGTTGCAGTCAAAAAGGAAAGCCAAAAATGAAAATAAGAGTTAAGTAAAAGAAAATTTTATATTTAAAATCAGCGTACTCTAATTTACTAAGAAATGAATTTTTACTCAAATACGCCCATTATTCTGTTTTTCCCACTTTTTATATGGAGACACATCAATGTGTGACAGGTCGTATGAGTAACATTTATATAAATTCGTTATACATATCATTGATCGCGATAGAACTTTTCGTGATGGAATACGAAAGCTCCTCAAAACTTCAAAATTGCAGACAACATACATATCTTCATTGGAGTTGAAAAATTCAGATTACCGTGTATTTGCTTGGTTTTCCCTATTTAACTCTGGAAATCTTTTTTTATATTGACGCAGTAAAAAAAGTTAAATTAATGCTGTCCAATACTAGATTACCTTACAGCCGGATAAGACTCGATAATCATAATCCATTGAAAACGACGAAAAGCGGTTCACGAGATGTGAAAGTAAATTAGGGTGATTCAAAAAAAATGTCGCCTTGGTCTTACCCCCTGAAAAGTTAGGTATTGATGAGAAAATAAGCCTTGCAAAAAATTAGCGCTCTAACTTAACCCTTAGGGGTGACTATTTTTTTTTCGCCCTTTCCCATACATTTTGTATGGGGAAAAATGGCATTTTTTTCAAAGTGAATTTTCTTTTAATTTTTGAAACATACTCTTAAAGATGAAGCTTTGAAGCTTCCAAAATTGTATGCCATGTGCGATTATCTTAACTATTAAGATAATTACAGCCATTTGAAAATGACTGAGTTTTCTACTATTGCTCACACATACACAGTAACACGGATAAAATCTAGTATATTTTAAATGGCTGTAATTATTTTAACAGTTAAGATAATTGCACATGGCATACCATTTTGGAAGCTTCAAAGCTTCAACTTTAGGAGTATGCAAAAATATTTTGAAAAAAGTTTCAAAAATTGAAAGAAAATTCACCTTGAAAAAAATGCCATTTTTTCCCATACAAAATGTGAAAATTGCGCTAACACTCAACACGCATTATAATTGAGTCTTTTTTTCAACCCGAAAATTTCGATTCAAAGTAGAAAGCTGTACAAGTGATTCGTCTGCGTATATCTGTTACATGTGCAGATACATATGTATATGCATGTTCGTGTTCGGCCGAAACCTGAATTTTAAGCCGAAGCCGAAACCGTAACCGAATATTCGGTATAATCCTATATTCGGCCGAAAACCGAAGCCGAAGCCGAATACCATTTTTGTTTCTTGAATAAACAAAACACCTTACAAAAATACATAGGGGTATTCTCTCTAAACTTTTTCCATGAAAAACACAAAAATTTAACACACTATTGTCAAAATTGCAAAATGCAAGAACAAAAAACACACCCATTTTGATGTTTCATGAAAAAAAATTGAAAGAAAATTTTCCAATTTTGACAATAGTGTGTAAATTTCCTGTGTTTTTTATGCAAACAATTTAGAGAAGAACCCTATGCATAGTTGTAAACAAAAATAAAAAAATCAGTCTTTAACAATGTAAATAAAATTCAATACTTGCCAGAAAAACATGTTTATCTGCATTTCTCCAGGAGATTTGTATAGTTTTCAAAGTGAATTTTCTTTTAATTTTTGAAACATACTCTTAAAGATGAAGCTTTGAAGCTTCCAAAATTGTATGCCATGTGCGATTATCTTAACTATTAAGATAATTACAGCCATTTGAAAATGACTGAGTTTTCTACTATTGCTCACACATACACAGTAACACGGATAAAATCTAGTATATTTTAAATGGCTGTAATTATTTTAACAGTTAAGATAATTGCACATGGCATACCATTTTGGAAGCTTCAAAGCTTCAACTTTAGGAGTATGCAAAAATATTTTGAAAAAAGTTTCAAAAATTGAAAGAAAATTCACCTTGAAAAAAATGCCATTTTTTCCCATACAAAATGTGAAAATTGCGCTAACACTCAACACGCATTATAATTGAGTCTTTTTTTCAACCCGAAAATTTCGATTCAAAGTAGAAAGCTGTACAAGTGATTCGTCTGCGTATATCTGTTACATGTGCAGATACATATGTATATGCATGTTCGTGTTCGGCCGAAACCTGAATTTTAAGCCGAAGCCGAAACCGTAACCGAATATTCGGTATAATCCTATATTCGGCCGAAAACCGAAGCCGAAGCCGAATACCATTTTTGTTTCTTGAATAAACAAAACACCTTACAAAAATACATAGGGGTATTCTCTCTAAACTTTTTCCATGAAAAACACAAAAATTTAACACACTATTGTCAAAATTGCAAAATGCAAGAACAAAAAACACACCCATTTTGATGTTTCATGAAAAAAAATTGAAAGAAAATTTTCCAATTTTGACAATAGTGTGTAAATTTCCTGTGTTTTTTATGCAAACAATTTAGAGAA
Source organism: Campiglossa producta (assembly GCA_964058755.1). Taxonomy (NCBI): domain Eukaryota; kingdom Metazoa; phylum Arthropoda; class Insecta; order Diptera; family Tephritidae; genus Campiglossa; species Campiglossa producta. The sequence goes on from CAXKVI010000002.1 coordinate 119,723,577, forward strand.
GAACCCTATGCATAGTTGTAAACAAAAATAAAAAAATCAGTCTTTAACAATGTAAATAAAATTCAATACTTGCCAGAAAAACATGTTTATCTGCATTTCTCCAGGAGATTTGTATAGTTTTCAAAGTGAATTTTCTTTTAATTTTTGAAACATACTCTTAAAGATGAAGCTTTGAAGCTTCCAAAATTGTATGCCATGTGCGATTATCTTAACTATTAAGATAATTACAGCCATTTGAAAATGACTGAGTTTTCTACTATTGCTCACACATACACAGTAACACGGATAAAATCTAGTATATTTTAAATGGCTGTAATTATTTTAACAGTTAAGATAATTGCACATGGCATACCATTTTGGAAGCTTCAAAGCTTCAACTTTAGGAGTATGCAAAAATATTTTGAAAAAAGTTTCAAAAATTGAAAGAAAATTCACCTTGAAAAAAATGCCATTTTTTCCCATACAAAATGTGAAAATTGCGCTAACACTCAACACGCATTATAATTGAGTCTTTTTTTCAACCCGAAAATTTCGATTCAAAGTAGAAAGCTGTACAAGTGATTCGTCTGCGTATATCTGTTACATGTGCAGATACATATGTATATGCATGTTCGTGTTCGGCCGAAACCTGAATTTTAAGCCGAAGCCGAAACCGTAACCGAATATTCGGTATAATCCTATATTCGGCCGAAAACCGAAGCCGAAGCCGAATACCATTTTTGTTTCTTGAATAAACAAAACACCTTACAAAAATACATAGGGGTATTCTCTCTAAACTTTTTCCATGAAAAACACAAAAATTTAACACACTATTGTCAAAATTGCAAAATGCAAGAACAAAAAACACACCCATTTTGATGTTTCATGAAAAAAAATTGAAAGAAAATTTTCCAATTTTGACAATAGTGTGTAAATTTCCTGTGTTTTTTATGCAAACAATTTAGAGAAGAACCCTATGCATAGTTGTAAACCAAAATAAAAAAATCAGTCTTTAACAATGTAAATAAAATTCAATACTTGCCAGAAAAACATGTTTATCTGCATTTCTCCAGGAGATTTGTATAGTTGACCAGCTGTACCAAATAATTGATCGGTTGCCACACTCGTTGGAGGAGCAGTTAAATATGTTTTTGGAACCTTTTTATACCTTTCATGAACATGAAATGGTATTATAACTTTGGTCCGATGTTTGTAAGTATAAGAAGAAGAAGAGATAGACCCATCAATAAGTATACCGAAATGATCAGGATGACGAGATGAGTTGATTTAGCCATGTCCGTCTGTCTGTCTGTCTGTCTGTCTGTCTGTCTGTCTGTTTGAACGCAAACTAGTCCCTCAGTTTTTGAGATATTTGGCTGAAATTTTGTATGCGGCCACCATTTTCCAATATAGGAATCATTTGTCAGAACTAGCAGAATCGGACCGATATTACATATAGCTCCCATACAATCGATTGTTCCGATAAACGGATTTTGGGCTATAACTCCTGTAATTAAACACGTAGGAACGTGAAATTTTGGACGTATTGCTATTTTTATTTGTGAAATATCGATGTTGAAAATCATCGAGATGGGATAAATATTTCACATAGCTCCCATACAATCGATTGTTCCGATAAACGGATTTTGGGCTATAACTCCTGTAATTAAACACTTAGGAACGTGAAATTTTACACGTATTGCTATTTTTATATGTGAAACATCGATGTTGAAAATCATCGAGATGGGATAAATATTTCACATAGCTCCCATACAATCGATTGTTCCGATAAACGGATTTTGGGCTATAACTCCTGTAATTAAACACGTAGGAACATGAAATTTTAGACGTATTGCTATTTTTATATCTGAAATATCGATGTTGAAAATTATCGAAATGGGATAAATATTTCACATAGCCCCCTACAATCGATTGTTCCAATAAACGGATTTTGTAGATAACTCCTGTAGTTATATAGGTAGGAACGTGAAATTTCGTAACTATTGCTATTTTAGAATGTGGAATGTCGGTGTCAAAAATCAATGAGATTGGACCAATATAACACATCTCCCCCATATAATCGATAGTTCCGATAATTTCGGTATGAGCTTAAGTTAAATTCACACAGGCTGTACTGGGATCAAACAGTGAAAATCGGCACAGCCGAAGACAGCTTTCCTTACTTGTTTAAATTAAAAAAATTGGAGGAATACCAATAATGGAATATATATACACTACGAAGAACAAGTGGTTGATCTAGGTATTCGTTTAATTCTATTCAAGAGTTGTATTAGTTTTTGCTTTGCGTGCGCAATTTTTTGTAGATTTATCATGGAATGCCCAGAGGTCACTGGAATCCGATATAGTTGACTCATCCAAAGATTCTTCACTATTACTGGGATCACAAGAGTTACAACAACTTTATACAATTTATTTTTATATAACAAAAAAGTATTCCTGGAAGTTACGATTTTCTGTTATAAAAAATCAAAAACTCGTAAAATTCAGTAAATTTTTTTTTTATTTAACTCATCTATTATTCGGCCTCGATTATTCGGCCTTTTCAGCCGAAGCCGATTAGGCCGAATACCGAAACTTGGACGAATATTCGGTCGGACACTAATGCATGTATGTTATATTTGGTATTTTGTCGCCACAAAGTGAAGCTGTCTCGAAATGATGCACCACATCGAACCATTTTACAGCAATTTTCAAGAGAGACGCTTTTGTATGAAAAACGTGAATAGATCTACAAATATTTATGTAGTTGTGCATTGTTGTTGGCAAATATTAACACCCATTGCGGCATCAACATTGTCGCCGTCGACGAAATAGCAGACACTGGTTATCATCAAGCACTACAACAAATCACTTAATTTTCTTGAAAATAAATAGCGAGAGAAGATCGACAGGTAAGGGCAAAAACAAATATAACTACGGTGACCATCCGTTCTGTTTTTGGCAGAACAGTTCTGTTTTTAAGGAGCTTGTTCTGCGTATTTTTTTTTTCTAAGGAAAATAACAGAAATGTTCTGTTTTTTAGAAAATGTTCTGTTTTTGTTCTGCTTTTTTGTGCCGGGAACCTTTTTTAACAAATGTAATGAGTAGCTCTGTAAAGTTAGTTTGCTCAATCATTTCAAAACTTTATGAAAAATTTTAAATCTTTCAAAATATTTTAAAAATAATTTAGTTTATGTTTAACCAGGGTTCGTATTTACACGCACACACACGGCACATGCACGTGTGCAAAAAAATGCACACTAAATTTATTGCTCTTGCACATGAGCTGTGTGTTCATGAAAAAAACATTTCGCACACAACACGTGAGGGTGCATTTGAAACAAAGCACATACACGTGTGTGTGTTTTTGATTCAAAATATTTATGCACACGCTCATGTGTGTGCAGTTTTTTTAAAGCACTTGCACATATAATTTTTTTTCAATGTAGTAAAATTTATGCAAATGAGCATGCACTTTTTGATAGGTGCACTCCAGGGCTAACTTATGGATATGTCGGCTTTAACCGATCACTCTAAACAGATAGTAGATCATGCGACCATCTTTTGATGCGGGACGAAACCGTGATTTGGTGGGCCAATCGGCAGAGCCCCAAGATCTAACTGTGGGGCGGGCTTAGAAACATAAACGTAACGAATCACCTATCTCGTCCTTCAGGGATTTTCCTTTTGAATTTTGGCTGCATTGATCGATCCTTTGGAAATATCTATTATATGGGCTCAGGATCATAAAGGAGAGAAGAGTGATGACCTGACACGTATGTAGGTGTTCAAGAAATCAAGGTGTAGTCAGTTCGGATAGGCACTCTGTAAAGGTCACTGGGCACTAATCATGAATGCGGAGAAGATGGTGGCACATACCTACATACGTATGTACACAATGAAACCTTCTACATCATGTCACCCTCCTTTTGTAAGGAAGGATAAGATGGGTAATGAGATGTGGGAGATCAGACATCCCGCAGCAGCAATGTATGCACAAGCTGTGATGGGCACTCGATGGCTGATCTGCGGATAGGTCGCCTTTCACCTTTCCGACACGTTACGTGACACCATAAATCGAAACATCTTTTAGAGAACTGAAAACAAATTGGAAAATAAACAATTTTTAGAAAATAATTGAAAGTTTAATATTTTTTTTATTATTTTAGAGAAATGTCAGCAAGTACTGTGTGTGTTTTATTTTGAGAGCAAAAAAATGCACACTTGGCTCACAAATTTTTCTACACACAGCACAAGAGTATGTGCCTAAATAATATTTAAAAAGCACACGCTCGTGTGTGTGCATTTTTCCAAACAGCACACACATGTGCAGTGTGCTAAAATTTTTTTCTGAATGCACACAACACGTGTGTGTAAACCAAAATTACACATATGTGCTGCACATGTGTGTGTAAATACGAACCCTGTGTTTAACACGGTCAAGTGCTTCAGCGAAATCAAAAATTGAGTACGTTAAAATTTAAAATACGTACCAAATTTGGAAGTTCCCTGCCCGGAAAAAAATTCGTACCAAAAATGACTTTCAATGGATGCACTTTGGTTGAAATTATTTGAGATTGGAATTTCAATGTTTCACAGACGTTGACAACATTTTTGAATGCAAAAAGATGATTACGCCATGAAAAACACGTTTTTATTCCAAATATTGAGAGTGTAACCATAAATAGTTTATAGCAAGGCAATACCAATCCTTAAGTAAAAAGAGTTCTGTTTTTTTCAAAAAAAAATTATGGTCACCGTAAATATAACTAAAGTGAAATGTTTACCCTAGGTGAGTTTTATTCTAAGCGTTCGTAAATAAAACCTTTAACTTGGTTAATATTCCCGTGAGAGTATTTTACAATACTGGAAAAATATCAGCTGACAAAATCATCATTGGCTGTGATAACTTAATCTGCCAAAATATTTCCCTGATATAATTAAAAGGCTCATTCGCAATAGAGTAGTTTTTCCAGCATCAACACCACGTTTCAGGTTGCGTATATACACAACTACCGGCTTTACAAGGATGAATAAAAAACCGAGTTTGTATTGTCCTTTTGAAGGTAATTCGATTAATAAGCATAAGCGAATATTCCCTTTCCAACGGCTACGAAGGAAGTTCCCCATACTCTAACACTAACAACAACAAGGAGGATGCACTTCACAATTTTATTTTTCTGCTCATTTGAGCACTCAACTACAATGTTTGACTACCATTAAGGCAAACCAATCAACAAATTCACTCAAGGTAACATTAACTTTCCAATATATACACAATCAAATAAGTGCAAATATACTTGTTAAATTATTATACTACCCAGTAAAAAGTCTTATTTGATTCCTAAGTTGGGAAGGCATTGATTCTCAACCGCTCACTCCCCAAAGGTTTTGGAAATTGTTTTCTCGATTGCGACAGCCCAACTGTCGCGGGAGCCGTTTGGTATGACCAGTGGATAATTTTAAGGCAACTCACTACATGGTTACTTCCTGAGTGCATCCTTACCTTCATATGTACATATATCCTACAACCGTGAGATTCATACCTTTCGTCCACAGAGGCTGCAACTATTATCTTTCAATTTCAATTTATTCAGTCTATGATTTTAAAAATCTTACAGACTAGCAATACAAATCTTATAAACTAGAAATACAAATGCAAATCTTAAGGAAAGGTAAAAATACAAGCATTCAGGGTAAAAATATAAGTATGTTAAACATAATACGAAGCAAGTTTAGAACCAAAGCATCATCTCGGAAGTGAGAAATCCAGATCGAGACTACAAAAGATTTTATTAAATTCTGAGAGGGCCCTCGAGATGAGATCAAAATTATGGTAATTAGATAAATGTTTTTCATGCATGAAAAGATGCCCGAATTTTGTTATAAGAAAAGATCATACCAAAAGCAAGGAAGGGAGTAATGTGTCGCTCAATCTTTGATTTGTAGTTCAAAAAAATTGTTTTTCATACATGAAAAGATGTACGAATTTTGATGTTAGAAAAGATCATACCAAAAGTAAGGAAGGGAGTAATGTGTAGCTCTATTTTTTAATTTATAAAATGTTGTGCAAAATTAAATATTTAGGGTTGCAAAGCAAATGAGTTTTTTCTGAGAAATACACCCGCCCAGTGGGAAAAGGTAATGTACAGCAATGCATAAAGTAATGTATAGCTCCTATAGACTATACATGAAAACATGCATGAATTTTTCTACAGCGATGTCATAGGAAAAGTAATGTGTCGCTCGCCTACAAAACTAAAGATACATGTTTACATTAGTTTTTATATTACTTTTTATAAATGAAAAGATGCATTACCTTTCAAGAATGAAAATATGCACTACAAGGGACACATTATATCTTACACTGCCTTTCTTGAATGAAAAGATGCTTTACAAGGGACATATTTAATTTTGCATAACATTTTATAAATTTCCTTGTGGAGTAACAAGGACATTAAGACACAGTGAGGCTCTACAGCGGGGGAAGAGTTAAGGTCCTATTTTAAATGTTTGAATGACGAGCTCGTCATGGGCTACGACCAAGATGAGTGCACCCAAAAAAATATAATATAAAAAAAACTCCAAAACCAAAAAGGCACCGGCATCAGGAGCAAACAGTCTAGTCGACTCTCGACTTCTGATAGGCCTCACAGCAGCAGCAAAAGCGATGAAGATGTAAGTAACGAGCAGCAGTTTCAAAATAAATTTAAATTGTATTTTTTTTTATGTTTGAAAGTTGTGTATTTTTTTTTTTTAAGTTTTCAAACTACAAATAAAAATAGAGCGACACATTACTCCCTTCCTTGCTTTTGGTATGATCTTTTCTAACATCAAAATTCGTACATCTTTTCATATATGAAAAACATTTTTTTTTAAACTACAAATCAAAGTTTGAGTGACACATTACTCCCTTCCTTGCTTTTGGTATGATATTTTCTTATAACAAAATTCGTACATCTTTCCATGCACGAAAAACAATTTTTTATAAAACTACAAATCAAAGATTGAGCGACACATTACTCCCTTCCTTGCTTTTGGTGTGATCTTTTCTTATAACAAAATTCATACATCTTTTCATGCATGGAAAAAGGTAATGCCTTGCCTACTTTCCCACTGGGTTCCCCACTGGGCGGAGAGTTTACCAAACTACTGCAGAGGGGCGACCCCGTTTAGAAAAATTCTTTTTCTAAATAATTTTTGATGTTACTTTTGCCGAGCCACGACTTTGTGTAGAAGGCCGAACACTTAACCGCTACTTCGTAAGACATGCTGAAACAAAAGGGACTTCTTCAACCCATATAATGAGATCAGAACTGGCACAGGTCGCATACTCCTTTACGAATCAACCGGGATTGATTCTATACTAATCGCATTTTTTGCGGGGACATATATTACAAAAGCAAACATACAAACAAGTATTAATGTTTGATTATTACCATTCGTGCCATTGCACCCTTCAACTTAAACATGAACTTTGACTGCAGCGTCAGATTCTATTAAAACTGCTTTTCGACGTTGTCTGGCCACACTACATGCTTATATCTACTAGCATACGAGTATTAACTTAGGTCTGAAATGTGATTATTAGGGTGCGTATAGATAATAACGCAACTAGCACATTTGTGTACTACTACTACCATGATCCTAAATGAGTTCGTGGTGACTTAAGTGAACGCGCATTCGAGGTTCAGTAATGACATTTTCGATTATTTAACTGGAAGCCTTAAAATTCAGCCTAAGCCTAAGTGGTGGCCTTTATCTAAACTACGCAAACTATTCGCAATGATTTAAGTCAAAATCTTAAGAATTAACTTAAAATTTAAAAAGAATCACATATCATCCTCTGCTTCTTTGCTGGTGGATTACATTGTAGCAAGTTTCCACCCTCTCAAGGTTTTTGATTATTTTTCCGGAAGCAATTTTTTATTTATTATATTGATTCAATATTATTGAAAGTGTTCTTTTTATCTAGTGGATCGAAACTTGATACCAGCATGGATTTCCATTATGTTAATTTAATATTTTCGCAGGAACAGTTTTGCCTTCTAGAAACAAGTTTCAAAATATGTTGCACCCTAATGTAATTTGACACACAATTTACCCATGTTGCGGTTTGACTGCCATTTGTATGCATTATGAAAGCGAAAGAAAAAACTGTGATGTAAGTATGTAAAAACTATTCGAGACTCTTTTGGGGATGTGGTATAATATACATACATTTTCGGAAAAAAGCGTTAAATCCCTTAAAAGATAAAAATAGTTACCCAAAATTCCTTTCTAGACCCCTAAAACCCCCCAATAAACATTTCGGATAGAAAAAAATCACTGTAGTAAATCGTTCCAACTATTTCTGAGATGATATGTTTTGAATACTACTTTGATATAGGATGATCTTCCACTCAGCAGTCGATATGAAAAGTAAAAAAAAATGTAATGGGAGGTTTGTGCAGGGAATTTCTGAAAAATATTTTCAATAGTAGTAATCTTTTCCGCCGTTGATTTATGTAGGAAGAGTTTTAAAGCAAAGTTGATAAAACAAGTTCATATAATAAAGATAGAAAAAATTCCTTAATTTTACACAAATATTTCCGAAATGTTCAATAGAATAAATTAATAGAAAACTCCTCATCGCCTTCGTCGTATTCAACATCATACATAACACGTGATTCTGATTCGGAGCCTCCTTCCATGTCTGAACGCTGTGGTTGTGGTGGTAAAGATGTGCGGCCAGCTGTTGATGTTGCATCGGGAGCGCTTTGTATTTCTGCAACCGATTTCTTGGCGGAAGCGCGCGCTGTGGACGATCCATAGTCGGCACTACTAGACTCACCCTCATCCTCACCTTCTACTTGTTCATCTTCGGGGGGTACCACAGCTTCAAGAGCTTCATGCGACGATGACACATACAAAGTTGAACCCATTTCGACATCGAACATATTTTGGCCACCTAACTCACGTGCTTTTGGTATAATTTTACTTTCCACTTGCTGTATTTGATATTCGGTAACAACAGCTTCTGTGGAAGCGGCCTTGTGAGCGCTGCGTTTGAAAATCTCCATCAGTGACGAGGCGGAGCGTGGCATCAAACCCATTTTACCAGGCCGGTAAACGCTTGAAGTAGAGAGTGATATCGATAGCGCAGATGGCGTGGATGGCAATTTGTCCGAATGACTGCTGACGATTTCCAGCAATTCCGTGAGTAAATTCTGACGACGCAATTGAGACAAAGCCTCTTGAGAGTGACCCTCACTAACACTACCCGCTTTGAGCTCTGGTTTGTGTATACACTCAATGGCCGATTTAACGGTTGTCTTAATTTGTATGATAATATCGCTGAGGCGTTGTATCTCTGCTTCATTCTGCTGGTGTATCGTAACGAAACGAATCTTTTCCATTTTTAGCTCTTCGATGCGTTGCTCCAAATGACGTATCTTCTTGGTCATATCCTTGAAATTAAAACGTTCGCATATGTCGCGCTTTACAGCGGTCTCGTACAGCTTGCGATACTTGGCCACCTCCACATATTTAGACTTGAGCTTCTCATAGTTATCGGTGAGCTTTTCAATAATTTTGATTTTATTTTGTGAATTTCGTATGAGCTGCTTTTTCAGTTGATCCATTGACGCATATTGTTCGGCCATTTCTTTGTGTCGTAGTACCTGGTCGTTAAATTGTTGTTGCATTTTTATTTGTGACAGCACTAATATATCGATCTCTTTCTGTAATGCAATATTTTCGCGTATCAAGCGGCGCGTATAGCCAGCGTTACGAATTTCACTGGAACGCGTAAAATCTTCTGATACTTGCAAGAGCTTTGTTTCCACTTCTTTCTTGAGCGCATCCTTCTCCACCACAGCTTTCTGTTCCATTGTGTAAACCATCTCTACATATTGACGCTCCTTTTCTTTCAAATCCATTTCTTGATCATCGAATTTGGCCAACAACGCGTCACGCTGCACGCGAAACTCATCCAACGAATTTAGCTTGCCATTGAGCAGCTTAATCTCTGACGTCAGCTGGTCATGCATAGACTTGTATTTTGCTTCGAGCTCTTTTATCCTCTCCGCGGATTGTTGATTTTCTAATTCGCGTATTTTAACTATTTCAGTGAGCCGTTCCTCGAGCTCGCGTATTGTTTCATTACGTTCGCCGAGCGTACGCTCCAAATGTGCCGCCACATCGGTGTGGTCCTCTTCGATTTCGCGCAGTTTCTCCTTGAGGTTGACATTGTTGTCGTCCAGTGAAGCAAGATGTGAACGCAGACGTGCAAGCTTCTGATTGAGATCGGCTATAGTAAGTTCACAGAAAGCTTTGTCCACATTGGTTAGCTTATTTGGATCCTTCTTTTCATCTTTTTTTCCCTTTTTGCCTTTTTTACCCTTCTTTGGTGGCATCTTATTAACGTCTTAAAACTTTTTACAATTTACTCGCGAAGACGTTGCAAATCTATGATAACACTTTTACTAAGTTTTGTAGTTTCCAAAATTTTGAAGTATGTATATTTAAATTAAAATGTTACAAAATATAATTATTTTCGTTATCCTTTCGAATGACTCCGCAGACACGTTCACTTTCCGTCGAAAATATTTCCACTCAAAACAAATTTTGAATTATTGAGCAAACAAATGAATGTTCGTCACTTGGTAACCATTCAACAAGTTGGCATGTGATTGCTCATTCGTAAACAAATTTGTCTTTGGATAGGGTTGCCAACGTGATGTTGCTTGGGATAAATTCCTGCACAAATCGAAGAAATAGGAGCTATTTATTAGAGGGATAAAGATGATAGAAATAAGACAAATATGGCGGTGGTCTTGAACTGAGTCCTTCCGGAGAGATATTTTTAATCCACGTACTCACTCTAAAATGATACTATAAACCAGAATTAATCCGAAAATGTCGGCTTTAACGGTGATTTCTAAATGAAAAGGCGTTTTCAGAGTTCAATATATTTAATAGGAAGGTATTCGCATATAAGTATAAACTCATTATTTCGGTGGCTTTCTGCTACTCTATCCTTCTGTGGGGCCGCTGTGGTGTAAAGGAAGTGGGCTATGGCTAAACCACTGAAATTTCTGGTTTCATATCCCGGGAAAATTAGCACCAAATTCTTTAAAAAAAATTTAGACGGGGTCGCTCCTCGCCTGTGGTCGGCAATACTCTTAGAGTGTATTTCAGCCATGGAAGGCTTCTCAGCAAACAAAATGCATTTGAATTACAAATGCCGTTCGAAGGATGCAAAAATCCTAGGTCCCATTACCTGAAAGACAGTTTCCTTTCTACCTACACTTTTCTCTGCTCTCATACTAATATGGTGCTATTTATTGGTGGCGTTCTTTCTTACACAGGTCTTATTTGCTGTACTTGCTTAAATCAACACTATTCGTGACAGCCAACACCTGCCTAAATACAAATGCAATTAGACATAAAACACAGAAACCTCGTTTCTGCTATTATCCTGCCGTTGCAACAATTTTTGGTGCAGCCACTTAAAAGTTTTAGCTGCAAGCTCTCATTCGGTTAAATGTTACACTGATCTTTGCTTACAAGACTTAGCACTAAAAACTTTTAAATGCTTCTTGTGATACTTTCAAAACTCGGTAGTAAAAATCTCTAGTAGTGCTGTACCTCGTTTCTGTAACTTTTTAACGAAATCGATTTTGAAAAATGTTGTACAGAAAATTGTGTCAAAATGAACGATTTTTATGTAACAAACTAAGCTAAAAAGGTACAGAAACCAGGCATTTCTAGTGCCTTTAAAGCCATCTTCAATCTGGTTAACATCCCTGCAACGAAACGCCAAACTAGTGAGAAAAATATTAGTATACAAATCGAATTTTCTGGCTGAACTCATACTAGTCAGGAAATATCCATTCCATACTAGCCCTGGAGTGAAACATTAATCTAGTCAGAAAACCTCTAGTATACAATTATAATTTTCTGGTTGAAATCATATTACTCAGAAAAAGGCCAGTCCATACTAGTATTAAACTAGAATTTGCTGGTCGAAATTATACCAATCAAAAAAATCCCATTCGATTTTGGAAATTTTTCGTTTGCGTTCGTTTTTCTTGTAATTCACAGATGCTTTTTCGTATTTGGATAAATACAAATAGTCGCTGCTTTTTAGGGATTCAATTTGAAAATGAAGGCAGATAATAAAAGAAAGGCTAAGCATGAAAATAATGCTACTATTAGTTTCTGGTCGAAATCATACAAGTCCTGGCCCAATGCTTTTTGAACTAGTATAAGGACAATTACATTTTACTGAAATCATAATAGTCCAGGTTAAATTAGTATGGAACTGGTATACAACCAAACGCTTGTGCGCCTAAAAGCACTACTTTATATAAAAATATCAAAAAACTATGCAATAAGGAAGAAATCAACGTTTGCGCTTATGATGCTGCTAGTCATGCTAAACCAAAGAAAAAACGACGAGCCATAAATTCCCAACACAATCTAGTTCAAGTGTTGGAACGCTGACACCTTCCCCAAGGCGCATAAACTATCTGCTCACAAGCAAAAATGTGGATGTCAGTGTGTGTGAGCATTCCAACCAAATCCTATACAAAATTATAACAAGTTTGTTAACCACAAGCTGAGTTATGAGTATGAATAAAAGACAAAAACAACAGCAAAAAAGCCCTTCCAAAACTAGTACTCTGCACGGACACCACCTTATATGGGTCGGCAGAAATCGCCTTATGGCAGGACTTTCATACTCACTCTCGCGCAAACACCAACACTTACGCTCATTTTTACCTCGCTTTGCTTTTGTCGGTAGGCCCTTTAGGATACTCAACATCTGACAGCTTTGATAATACTCCTCCGTAGTAAAGCGTTGAGCAACAATGAGTTGGCATGTCGGCGAGGCGCGAAATTATAATTTCCATAGATAGCAGATGTAAAAAGATGAGTTGAATAAAAACAAAAGAAGAAAAATCTCTACATACATATAATACAATTTTTGTAAACAAAAGCACACGAACGGGTGGATCTTTCACATATATACCCACACTTAGAAATTCATTCATTCTGAGGGCAAAAACACATTTTTTTGTTGACACAATCCTGATTAAACCTCATAGAAAGGCTCTGCGCCATAAAAAGCTGCCCGACTGTCTTGCCTAATGTAACTCTGCCTCGGGGTTATAGCTCACCGAAGGTATTACCTACCACAGAATAGAATTGTATGAACTTTTACCTTATAGATAGTTTGTAAAAGTTTACTGAAGTTCGGCCAATCTACTTTAATCGATCAGGGTACCAACCTCTGGGGCGTCGGCCGTGGTGTAGCGGTAGTGTTCTTGGTCTAATACACTAAATATTGGTGTATCTCAACCCTGTAAAATCAACATAAAAAATATTTAGAAAAGACGGGGTCCTCCTCGGAGTGTAATTCTGGCATGGACGGCTTTTTTCCAGCAAAAAATCATCTGACAAAATCAAAATCCCACAGGGATTCTCATCGATTTCTAAAGCTTTTGGGTGTGCTGAATCCGAGTCTGAAATCAGATTTTTCGGGTCACCGTAGGGTTTCTCTCCATAGAGTAGTTTGTTCAGAGGTCGGTAATAGTCAAACATTTGTTTTTTGTTTTTTTCTCAATACTTACTATGTTTATCTTAAGTTTTTGCAGTATGGAGCATCTGCATGTCCAAAAACTAAATTAAATTATGGTTTCTTGACCCCAGAAAATTTTTAAATTATTAAAAACAAGTTTTTATTATACAACTAGCGATCTCTTTACAAACCACCCTCTGGAGTGAAAACCTAGGATGACCTGAAAAATCTGATTTCTGATTCGGATTCAGCACACCAAGAAGCTTTTGAAACCATTGAGAAACCCGGTGGGATTTTCGAAAAATTTAATTTTGTTGTACAATGCTGGAAAATACTGGATCTGCCCATGGTTAGTGGTTATCCTTGTCTTTGTCTTACGCAAAATGTTCATTGCTCTCTGACTATGAGTTATAGCTGGTGTGATTATTGATACGTTTACCTACTAAATATTTACACCCAATTTTGGGGTTCTTAACATGCATATCTCACTATTTGTCATATATACATATGTTGCATTTTATTTTCACACATCCATTTCCATTATAACTACAATATTTCGTCTGTTATATCTGTGTAACTTTTCATTCTTTGGATCGATTTCTTTTGTTTTTTCTCCTTTTTTGTGGTTCTCATTTGTGCATATTGCATTGTTTTAGTTTCCCTGTTTCGCTTTTGTTTTCTGTTACACTTTTACATCTACTGTAATCACGTTCGACATAGTTATAAACTATAATCTTTTGATGACTTGTTTTCGTTATAGAGGCTACCCTGCACCCCTTAAAAAATACTAACCTTAAGTGTTATTTTTAAGAGTTTTGTTTTGCGCTTGCTCTATGTCCTACTTATTTCTATGTACATATGGGAAAATCCGCATAGTGTTGGTTTTTTTCAAAAACAAAAACAAAATTTTGACACATCGAAGTACAAGACTAACTTTTTTCTGCTACATTGGTAGATAAAAAATAGCTAAATTTCATTGCCGTCACTCGTCTTACATCATTCCTCAAAAATAAACATTCATTTAAACACTACTGCACCGATTTTGTGGAGATTTTACGGTTTCCTATTCAAATCAATTAACTTTTCAAAACCGAAACCGTAACCTTTATTTTGATCTGCAAAAGAACGAAACCCAAACCGTTTCCAAAGTCGGAACCGGTTTCAAAGGGTTTTGAATTTTTTAATGTCCCTTTTTTTAGTGGGCATATAGACATTTCCTTTATAAAATGGTATCATGAAAAATTATCATGGAAGATTGTCGAGCAAGATTACAAAAGACACGTTTTGACATCAATATCCAAATTCGGGAAGAGGAAATTTGAATATACATATATATGTATACGAAAAAATTTACGGAGATCCGAAAAAAGGTTATGAAAGTGCAGATCTATGTATTTTGAAGCTACATACTCGTACATACTTGACTTTTTTAGTAGTACACTTTTTGTGCTCGTGTTTTTATTTGGAAACCGAAACCGGAACGAAATCGTAACCGAAACCAAAATAAATGTTGAAGAACGAACCCGGAACCGTAACCGAAACACGTTTCAAACCCGAAACCGAAACCGGGACGCTATTTTAAGCGGTTCCCTACCTTGGATAAAAGTAAAACCGGAATAATCGTCAAATATAAATATGCTAAGTTGAGTCTAACAGACTGTAGATATATATCAATTTACCAGTAAACAAATTCTGACACCCGAATCCCAGTTTTTGTGTAATATTTGTTTTACCCACCACTTATACTGGTGAACCAGTGAGAAATAGATGAAAGCATTCAAAGAAAATTTTTAATTCATTTTTTGTCGTTGTAATAACTGTACCAAATTTGTGTGTTAAGTGCACCAACGTTTATATAAAAATTAGTTTGAAAGTAGTTACATATAGTTTTTCCACGTGATAAAAATAAAACTGTAGCTGTGCCAACAAAAAAACATGCTACCAAACAAACTGCAGGGTTTTTGGCCCACCGTATTCTGAGTCAGAATAACTTAGTTATCAATAAATATATCGATTCGCAAATATCATGTTACCTGTACTACTGAGAATAAGTGTTTCAAGTTTCGTAGAGATCAGCTCAGTAGTGAAGACTTTAAAGACTTGCAAATACACTCACTCACTCACAAAGTTAAGCCTGATTTACACTGGTCGATTTGCTAGTCGATGTTTGTCCTTCCACCATGTAAATAACAACTCGTTCGATCTTAAACCCGTTTTTGTGCGTTCAACCATCAAATACAAGGACAACAAATAGACCAGGAAATCAGCCTAAAATTAAACCCCATTTGTTAAGATTGATGTTTCCGACAGGGTGAATAACTGAATTATTTTGGAACGATTTTCCGTCATCCCTTGTCAAATTTGGTTTTGAGACAAACCGGTTTCGGCAATGCGCCATCATCAGTGTTGATGTGTTGTACAATGTTGTACGTTTTTATAGTCGTTTTGTTTTGTTCAGGTAGTTTGTTTGTTGCTGTGTAGTTGAGGTAGGTGGTTCGGGTGTAGGTAAGGAGTTCGGTAGTTCGCTCGTTCGTTCGTTTGTAGGTAGTGAGTTCATGTGTGTCGTGGCTGGGTTCGTCGGCAGGTAGAAATCTGTTATTCTAATTTGTCTGTTTTCTGTGTTTTGGTTATTTGTGTTTGTGGTCGTTTTTTCTATTTGTATTTTGTTCTTTCTTTTGTATAGTAACTTGAGTGGTTCAAATAGTACGTCTGATGCGGTATTTATTTGTTCGTTGATGATGCCTCCTTGAAATGTTTTTTGTTTGTATATCTCCAGAAATGGCGATAGCTTTACTCCCGAAGGATGAACAGGAACACCAGAGACATTTATGCCGACATGTTATAGAGAAATGCACAAAACCAAACCACAGGAGCAACCAAACAAAAGAGAACCAAGTCGTCAGGGCATTAAAGCGAAAACTAAAAACAAACGACGTAATAACTACGAAAGCGGATAAAGGAAACACCACTGTGCTCATTAACAAAAAGCAGTACATCGAAAAGACGGAGGTGTTGATAAAGGAATCAGGATGCAAAAGGATGGGAAAAGACCCGACCGACGAATACCAAGCAGCTATAAAGAAGGCCATACAACGAGCACCTGGGATAATAAAAGAAACAACAGTAAAATGGTTAACAATAATGAACCCATCCGCACCCCCAATGATCGCACTGCCGAAGATCCACAAGCCAGACAACCCCATGCGGCCAATAGTGAACTACCGCTCATCACCGGCATACAAACTATCAAAACATCTAAACACGCTAATGAGGGATAATCTTGAACTGCCCGCCAAGTACACCACTGCCAACACAAGTGAACTGATGGACAAAGTGAATAACTTAGCTCTTATGAACAATAGCAAGCTAGTTTCATTTGATATAAAAAGATCTTTAGATCTTCCATACCAGTATCAGAGACACTGGATATCCTGCACAAAACTCTGCTGAACAAAACGTCGAAGAATGTGGCAAAAGAAATAGTAGACACATTGAAAGTCACCTTGCATCAGAACTACTTCAAATTCAACAACAAAATATACAGGCCGTCAAAAGGACTAGGTATGGGTAACCCCACGTCGTCCATACTTATGGAGGTGTTCATACAAAACCTAGAAGAGCACTACATGAAACACCTCAAAGCTGAACTAGGAGTAACATTCTACGCAAGATATGTTGATGACATCTTTTGCATTATCACGAAGGATAACGAACAGCAGATAATGGATTTTCTCAACGAACAACAGGAAAACATAATCTTCACAATGGAAAAGGAACACGAAGGGAAGTTGAACTATTTGGACTTAACCATATCAATAAATAAATCTACAAATGAAATGGATTACGGCATATATAGAAAACCCACCGCAACAGACACAATTATACACAACACATCAAACCATCCACAACAACACAAACATGCAGCATTTAGACAACTAGTAACAAGACTCGAGCGAACTCCGTTAAGTCAAGAAGAGTATAAAAAAGAACTATGCACAATATACACAATCGCTAAGAACAACGAATATGGAAAGCACGTGGTAGATAAAATAAGGAAGAACATAAAGAAAGCAAATAACAACAACCCGAAAAAAGAGGAGAGTGAGGGCAGTTTTAACATACACAGGAAAAGTCTCATATAGACTCTCCAAACTATTCCAGAAACACAACATACGCACAGCATTCAAAACTAGGACAATGCAACAAACGTGGAGGATCATTTGGACAAACAAGGAGTATATAAATTAACTTGCGAATGCCAACAAAGCTACATAGGGCAAACTGGTCGTAAGATCAGAACCAGATTCCGAGAACACATAAGGGACTACAGCAAAAGGAAACAGAAACCTAATATCACACCAGAGTCAAACTTCGCAAACCACATGTTTGAAAACAAATGCGTCCCCATGAAAATAAAAAATACAGCCAAACTTCTTCATACACAACACAAAGGCTTCCGACTGAACATTCTGGAGAACATGGAGATATACAAACAAAAAACATTTCAAGGAGGCATCATCAACGAACAAATAAATACCGCATCAGACGTGCTATTTGAACCACTCAAATTACTATACAAAAGAAAGAACAAAATACAAATAGAAAAAACGACCACAAACACAAATAACCAGAACACAGAAAACAGACAAATTAGAATAACAGATTTCTACCTGCCGACGAACCCAGCCACGACACACACGAACTCACTACCTACAAACGAACGAACGAGCGAATTACCGAACTCCTTACCTACACCCGAACCACCTACCTCAACCACACAGCAACAAACAAACTACCTGAACAAAACAAAACGACTATAAAAACGTACAACATTGTACAACACATCAGAACGAAAATCGACACTGATGATGGCGCATTCCCGAAACCGGTTTGTCTCAAAACCAAATTTGACAAGGGATGACGGAAAATCGTTCCAAAATAATTCATTAAATTTGTATTTTAACGTAAAAATAACAAGTAAGGAAGTCTAGTTTCGAGTAAACCGAACATTAAATACCCAGCGGTAGTTTTCATATGATCTTCGATGTATCCCATTTCGGAAGTAAGCGTGGTTGGGAAGCGATTTCGTCCAAGTACAGCAGTTATACTCCCTATTATGCTAGCATAACTTGCACCAACTTCGTCATTCTACCGTAACCAGTTTAAAATTATGACCTGTGAAATTTTCAAATATGCCTCCCTGAATAGTGGGCAGTGCCACCCCTAATTTTAAAAATTTATCAAAAAATCTTAATAGAAAGACTAGGGGGTTCATCCTACCAAACTATATCATTTTAGCCGGGCGGTGCCGCGCCAACTTTGAAATATTTATCAAAAAATCATTATATAATGACCAGGGGGATTCACCTAAAAAATTCAAAATTTTAGCCATTTCCTTTGCCGAATTATACCAATTTAGGTCATTTTCGAAGCTTTCGATATCGAAAGTGGGCGTGGTTTTGGAGGGATCCGTACGATAAAAAAAAAAAAAAAATGTCGAAACTGAAATGACAGAACTGCTAAAATCCTACTTTTACAGAACGCATTTTTGACCGAATTAAAAAATGTCGAAAAATGGAAAATGACCGAAAAATGTCGAATTTTTTTTTGTTGGAGTAAAAATCCAGAAAATCTACATAGTTAAACGACGTTTTTATTGGTTTTTATGTAAATTATGAGTATTTTAGTAGATTTTATGTAAATTGTAACATTATGTGACTAATTATAAATTTTTTTACAATTATTAGAATTTTTTAGTTTTCTAGTATGAAACTTAATAATCACAATAACAAAAATAAAATGGTTAAAGTGCAGTTTCGCGTACAGGCCGAAAAAAAAAGATACGCGTATTTTAATGCAAGGATGAAGAATCCGAAGTCGGAATTTTTGACCAAAAAACATTTTTTATACGCATTCAAAAAAATTTCCAAAGTTATAACCAAAAAATAAAAATGCAACTAACTAAATTTTTTCGAGAAGTGATTTTAACAATTGATAATCTGAAACGTTCTAAATATTTCAGTTTTTATGGAAACATCGATTTATCGATACCTCAACTATTTCAGTATCGAAAAAGTTATCGAAAAATCGATACTTTTCTCAAAGGTTGTTTTCTTTTATTGAGAATATCTCAGAGATCTCAGTTTGCCGTAACCTCTCAAATTTGCTCTGTATGCAAACACGCAAAAAAAACAATTGTCAGCATCAACATATCGTCGTTTTCATTGCAGAATCTGATATGTGCATTTGGCAAGAGCATAAAACGTGTTTTCAGAACAGCGCATAAAATCCATTTTTTTCTAAAGATATTTACTTCTGAAACGATAAAATAATATTAATGTATATAGCATTTAGTGCGCTGTTTGTCATATTTTGGGATTATTTTACTGTTTCAGAAGTAAATATCTTTCGAAAAAAGAGATTTTACGCGCTGTTTTGAAAACGCGTTTTACGCTCTTTCCAAATGCGGGCGGTGCCACGCCCACTATAAAAATTTTTGGGAAAAATCATAAGAGAATGACCAGGGGGATTCACCTATAACATTATATCATTTTAGCATTTTCCTTTACCGAATTAAATATATCAATTTAGTGATTTTCGAAGCTTTCGATATCGAAAAAGAGGGTTATCATCCCATTTTCAATAGGTACCTTGGTCAGAAAGTAACCTGTATACATAATTTCATGCAAATATCTCAACTTTTACTCAAGTTATCGTGTACACAGACGGACAGACAGACGGACATGCTTTAATGAAATTCTCTTTTCAACCCAAGAACTTTCATATATGGAACTCTACATCTAACTCGATTATTTTGTGCCGTTACATAGTACCGT
Source organism: Campiglossa producta (assembly GCA_964058755.1). Lineage (NCBI taxonomy): Eukaryota > Metazoa > Arthropoda > Insecta > Diptera > Tephritidae > Campiglossa > Campiglossa producta. Next base: position 119,743,959 of record CAXKVI010000002.1, read on the forward strand.
TATGTGAACAAAATTATAATACCCTTGTACTAGTACTAGTATGCTGGGTATATAAATTATTGGGACATGCATACTTAGGGCCGTTTTCTCAAGTAAACTTTAAAATGTATCTAAAACCGATCCTAATGTTTCGGCGTCAGGACTACACTGAATATTTGTACAAATATTTATGTATGTATGTACATTTTACCTACGCAGTTAGTCAGTCTTTCTTGGCGGAATTTAATTAAATTAATATTCATTCCTCTCAGCAACGGAGAAAGTGGAAAGTATGTAGTCTGGTAAGTATGTTGTTTGTACATATTACTAAATATATTTACATATAGATGTAATCCAGAGAGATCTACTTTCAAAGTTGTTGCCGTTATATTTTGTTGCAATTTGTAATATGCATAAATGTCTGCTAGATTGTCTGTTTATATAGCAATTTATCATACATACTGTCGATCATAACGTTGAATGGGTGTATAATTGATTTTCGGATTAATTTCCTGAATGAGAAACTACATACACTTGGAGTCTGCAAAGTTTTGACCATTAAAAGTAAATTATATGAACAAATTCGTATGCAGTTACATATTTGGTATTTCCTTTCCTTTATATGTTTTATGAAGGCACACTGAGAGAAATGCCTTGAATGTTGTGTCAGTATCACTTTTGATAACGACGAGTTTGATGCAAAATTCATTCAGAATGAGCATGTTATAAAATCTTATTTGCTTCCAAAAAAAGTAGAAAAAACATGTCAAAATTTCGATTTCCATCAATATGGTTCGGGTTCAAAAATGCCTCCATTCAGCGATATTTGACCAAAATAATTTCGAAATTTTCGGGTAATTTTGACTACTGCCTTATTGAATATTGGTGCAACACCTAATCTCATTCCCATTATCGTCTGACCATCAAGCACAAAAGAAGAAGAAGACACAATTTGAAAAAATCAAAGTTTTTTGGGGTCGTTCGGCAAAAATGATTTTGTGATGCAATTGCAACGAAGTAATTGGATACACCATTTAAAATGTTTGAGAAATTGCCAAAAATCATCGAATTTTTAACATGTCATGTCAAACTTAAATGATAAATTAAATAAAAACATTTCAAATTGAGCAAAATGTCGCCCGTTGCCTAATTTTTATGTGTGCCTGGTAGCCCAAAATCATGGTTCAATTATAAGGTTTGCTCTTCCCTTGACGTTTATTATTGACACTCCCAATATGAAAACGTGTACGGGTTTCGTTTGCGAATAAAAAAGTAGGAATGTTTTTTTTTCTTTCTTCAAGGAAATGGTAGTAGAAAAATCGAAAAAGAAGGATATAAATTGTAATGCAAATAAAAAATTGCAAAGTAAACTAACACATTCGATGGGGCCAAAAAAAAGTACGTTTTTTTCATAAATTATATTGATTTTATATTTCAGAAAGGTGAAAAAATATTACTGTAAAAATTACAGATCTTAACATTAAATTCTAGAGGTCTATCATCGCTAGTTTAGATTTCACAGACTTTACCTCATATTAAGAGTAAGAACTCGAAATCCCTTAAAAAGCTGCGTAGCCTAAAATTTTCTCCGACTAGCCGTTTTCTAGTATTCTAGCCTCAAAATAAGTGTCGATTTCCTGGTCGATTTTTTTTTTCGCTCCACCGTGTTAATAGTAATTCGACCGATCGACAACTTGTATTTGATGGTTGAATACAATCGAATAGGACATCGACTCATGTAAAGCAGTCTTAACCTAAATTTTTACTAAAAGTTCCTTGAAAGGTTTTCAGGTCATAAATACTATCGGAAAAAGTGTGCCAAATGGATAGTATTACCATTTTACTAACCAAATTTAACCAGTTCCAATAAATTTATCTCCAACTCTTTCATGCACACTTGGATGATGATTAAGAATGAAAAGAACATACGCTAATCACAGAAGAATAATCTTTAAAGTCAGTTATTAATGATAAATTCATCAATTTTCCAAAAGCCAGCCTCTGCTATTTTTCTAACTACTACTATTTTAAACTAATTTTCTAACTACTTTTTTTACATGATTTTGCTAAAAGGCTACCCAGAATGTGAATAACAATTTTTCAGGGAGCAAGATGGCCGCAACTGACAGAATCTGTCATCGAAAAGCTAACCTGGTATAATTGAACCATGGCCCAAAATATTGCTTCTTCAAAATTCGAAGCTTAGGAAACATTTGAATAAATTTTCCAAAAGAGATTTTCAAAAAAAAAAAAAAAAATTTGGTGACAGCAAATTTTATACAAATCGGTCAAGCAGTTCCCGAGATATACGAAAAAATAAAAATATTGGGATAGGTTGCAACCCCTTAAGCCACCCTAAGTAGCAACAACCATATTCTGATTCTTAGAATGAATCAAATTGTCTATATTCCAAATTTTATCCAAATCGTTCAAGCAGTTCCCGAAATATACGAGAAAATGAATAAATTGCGGTTAGGTAGCAACCCTAAGTAGCAAACCTGCTTGAAAATGTCATATTTGAAATACGGCCTAAAATACCTTTCATTGGATACCCATATTGGCATATCTGGCTCTATATAAAAAAAATGGGATAGGTGGCAACCCTGCCACCCTAAGTGGCAACACCCATATATATAACCTTAGAATGAACAGAATTGTCTATATGCAAAATTTTATCCAATTCGGTAGAGAAGTTCCCGAGATATATGAAAAAATAAATAAATTATTTGTAGGTGGCAACCCTAAGTGGCAACCCTTCCTATTTGGAATACGGTCGAAAATACCTTTCATTTGATACCAATATTGGCATATCCAGCTCTATATTTAAAAAATTTCAAATTGTGCAATGTTAGCTAGATCCTAGAATTCACCTCCTATTTGATTGCGCAGCTAAACATCGTGGTGAAAATGGGTTGGTGTCGAAATTCTGTATGTACAAAATTCTAAAAACAAAATTCTGCTTTTTTTGCAATTTACAGAATTTTGTCACACAGAATTTTGTAATACAGAATAACAACACGCTCCCGGTGAAAATCCCCTACGCCTGAAAGTCTGCAACATATGCCTGAAAGTCGGCTACAATTTCTATTTTCGTTGCATAACTTCCGTTGCATCAGGAATTTTCTCAAATTTTACTCGCAATCAAAGCTTCATATCGCCGCCTTAGAAGTTAACTTCAAAAATTATTTAAATCAATGTGTAAGATAAAACATTATTTGAATAAGCCCCTAAGTAGGACAGGGGCGCTCAGCGAATATAGCGCCAAGCCAACATACGGGTATACCATTAAAATCACCCAAGCGCATCCGCATCATTGAGCAAAGTTAAATTAAGGTCTTGACGGTCAAACCGGAAAGCAGTGCCAGTGCCGAGCAAAAATTCAGCCAATTCCATACATATGTGCTATCCATACATATGTACATGTGTGCTAAACGATGTTATAAAAATATACTTGTACTAGGCACCAAAAATGTATTCCTAAATATGTTTACAAGTCTCCTTTCTACCTTCATCGAAGGCTCATTCAGTGAGCAATTCTTCCATATATTTGGAGCAGCCACATTGATCGTGGTATCCTTCCGTTAATCCTTCTCAAGCATTGATGGTATAAGTAGTTGCCCACTTTAACATCGCCACCTCCAATATACTTGCAATTTTCCGCCATACCGCTGCTGCGCTGTACTTCTGTCCTTTGCAAAAACATCTAAAAAATTTAAACTTTAAAAAGCTTTGTGATTGTTTAATTAATTTGAATAAATACTTATCTACTTATTTCTGCCACATTTGTTTTACCGCTTCTTCTTTTTAAAAATTCTGAATTATAAATTGAAAATAATGAGCATCTAAAACTAAAATATTTTAATTTAAAATTTCTAAGTTTTGAAAGAACTTGAAAATGCATCATTTGCTATAATCATTTTATCCTCATGTGACAGTCAGCTATGACAATAAATGACAATTGTCAGAGATTTCGTCAAAACGTCATCAGCATTGACAATTCATAGTGTGAGTGTGTTAGTAAAGATATCAGCCCGTCTTGTAGGGAATGTATGTATGTTCATAGAGAACAAAATATTTTTTTAGTTTTGTTTTTTATTTTGGATGTAAATTTTAAAAAATGTATTTTACAGTTTTCAAAGTGAACTCAGCTTTTGGATTTTGTTTTGTATTGAACTATGAAATTAATAAACAGTACAATATAGTACTGTACAATAAAGTTTATTTTCGTACACTGGTTATATGAGATCGATCCCTACACCTACCATATTACACTTCATAGTCCATATCTCTGGAAGTATTTAGTTCAGACTTCTGAAATTTGATTAGGGATTATATGAGAGCAATATATAACACCAGCAAAAATGAGGGGGTGTGGCATATTCCATACGAATGAAATTATCTCTGAAAGTATTTAGGTTATACCATTAAAATTTAGTGAGCGGTTATATGAAATTAATCCCTACCATCTCCAAAGAACTTGAGATAACGAAAAAATTTCGTATATCCAAATATTTTAAATAATAACTTAACTCACTTAAAAACTTTAAAATGCATATTTTTTATATAAATGTGGGGTGAAACCTACTGGCATAAGCTAGTATATTATAAAAATAAGTGCCATAAACATGAAATAGTATTAGGTATAACTTTGATCCGAAATTTGTAGGTGCTTAAATTAGAATATATGGACCCATCAAAACGTACCTAGATATTAAATTCCAGGAGATCAAGCACAAGATATTGTTATCGAAACAATAGATTGTATGGGGATTAAATGTTATATTAGTTCAATCTTACCAAAATTCGCTGTCCACATAAGATATAGTAAGTAAATAGCCTCGTGTGGAAATTTCAATCAAATCGTTCATTTAGAATCCCACTCTTCTGCGTAGAGTTATAAAAAATAATCCTGGGCTTCGCCATGCCAAGTGCGGGTGTGTGCCAAAACTACCGCTACGGTGAAGTCCTTCTGCGTAGGCGGCCTTCGGCCGCGCTTATGATAAATAACCCTGGGCTATGCATGCCAAGTCCGGGTGGTTGCCTGAACCGTGGCAACATGCCACGGTACGAAACTGATGTAATGCCAAGTCGTTCTGCGTAGTACACCCTTCGGCCGCGCTTACAAAAAATAATCCTGGGCTACGCCAAGCCTAGTCCGGGTATGTGCCAAAACTACCGACACGGTGAAGTCCTTCTGCGTAGTGCACCATCCGAGTAAGCGCCCTTCGGCCGCGCTTATAAAAAATAACCCTGGGCTACGCCATGCCAAGTCCGGGTGCGTGGTATACCCGTGGCTACCGCCACAGTAGGCCTCCTTCGGTCGCTATTCAAAAAAATAAACCCTGGGCTACGCAATCCCATGTTCCGGGTGCGTGGCATAAATTTATATTATTTTATTACTCGACAACTTAAAATTTCCACACTACGTTATATTCCTTTGTCAACACGGGCGTTATTTCTTTTTCGGAAGGAAAATAACTCCCACCAAAAAAGGAAAATACGCCAGCGGGCGTTATTTCCAATTAATAGAAATAGTGCCCGCGGCCGTTATTTCTCTTTCAAAAGGAAATAACATTAGCATACATTGCAAGCGTGTACCTATAACTGAATTATGGTTTTTCCAGCACTCGAGCGTATACCAATATGTGGACGCCATATCAACGCGCGGACAGTATGCTGATATTTATTATCAAAGGACAATTAGGCTGTCGAAAAAGTGACCGTTATATGGAAATGCAATTAAGAAGAATTATTTAATTATGTTTAAAATCTAATTTATATGTACATATATTTATGTGCATTATTGAAACATTGCAAATAAATTATTGAAAACAAGATTTAGTATTTTGATACTAAAAACAAACAGCCATCTATCATTTTTGACAGGTTCCGACAGTTGTCAGTTGTGATATCGTTATGACATCATCATGATGTCATCTTTTATTCAAAAATAAAGTGAGACAAATATATGCTTAATTTCAATTATTAATGTGTTAGAGGGAGACAAAAACTCACACGGACTCAGTTGTTGACATCAACTTTTTCTTATTCCTCGAGTGAAATGATTGAAGCGATGATCGTTTAGCTGGCAGCAATGACAATCAAATGTTGTATCAAATGATTGTCATCTGTCTTGTAGGGTTCAAACACTAATTTATTTATTTATTTATTTCATTAGTTAACTTAAATAAGAACTTCTTAAAAGCTAACTTTTAATAAGCTATAGCTACTAGGCCTTAAGCTTACGATCTCGTAATACATACATTGGTACTTCATTTTAATAGTATTTGTGTAAATTGAGATAAAACAATAATATTGGAACTGCATTAGATACTGTGGTAAGTATTGGTATATTTAAGAAATTTCATAACTAGGTGAATTGAATAAGTGGAGGGGATGGTTAGATACGACAACGGATTGGAATTACCGAAGGTTTGCCTTCTTCGGGTGGAAAATTTTGGACAGTCTTGTAGGATGTGGGGAATTGTGATTTTTTCGTTCGGGGAACTAAGGGAGGTGTTAATGGATTCTGGGTTGAGCCTCCATGGAGGTAATGAAAGGTTTTGGTATCTAGGTTGGTTAGTTGGTAGCCCTAGTTTTGAGCTTTCTGTTAATATTTTTTCTACTATTGGTCTTATTTTCATTTTATTTTTTTTCTTCCTGTGGTTGTTAAGGATGTTGTAAAGTGGGTTGTCGTGTGATGTTTGCAGGGATTTGAGGCGTTTTGTGGTGCCTGAGTCCCTCAAATTTTCTAATGTAGGAATGTTTAGTTCATAGAAGATGTTAGTACTTGGAGTTGAGCGAAGAGCGCCTGCAATGGCCCTGGATGCTCCATTTAGGAATTTTTTCACTTTTTTTGATTGGGATTTCGGCGCATAACCATATAAGAATAGTCCATAGTTAATTTTTGCGATCATAAGTGCTTTCATAACGTTTATTAAAGATCTGATGTCACAGTTGAATTTCGGAGAAGATAAGCATTTTATAATATTAAGTTGGGTAGTCAATGAAGACGATAGGTGGTTGATATGTGAGTTCCAGTTATATCTATTATTCATGATAATTCCTAGTATTTTTAATTCTTTGCATGGAATAAGGTTTATATCGTTGGACTGTATTGAGCATTGGCAATTATGTTTTCGGCATATGTGTATGTATTTGCATTTGGAAGTAGATAGTACTGCACCAGACTGCGTGCACCAACTTGCAATGTCTTGGAAAAGGTTATTTAAATCTATTGTCGGGTTTTTTCTATTACTTGATTTTACAATAATATTAAAGTCATCCGCGTATGCACAAAAGTCAATTTCTTTGTAAAGTTCTATTGTTGAACATAATTTATTGTACGCTATTAGGAAAAGAATGACGGATAGAGGTGATCCCTGAGGGATACCATTGTGCATCGTCTTAAAATCGGAAGATTGGTTATTCACACGGACTATGAATTTTCTGTTTGTCATAAAGTCGAGAATGAAGCTTATTATCCTAGGGCCTATATCCCATTCAACAAGTTGATCAATTATGGAATGAATTCCAATTTTCTCATAAGCCTTTTCGAAGTCGAGGGATATAATAGTTAAATGGCTTCTAGAGGAAAGTTTAGATGCAGCTAGATAGTCTAAGTAGATTAGAGTATCTGCTGTCGACTTTCCTCTTTTAAATCCCATTTGGCGACTGTTAAGCAGTTTGCGTTTTGTTACAAACCACCAAAGTCGATTTGCTATTATTTTGTCGAGAAGTTTAGAGAGGCAAAGGTTTAGCGAAATAGGTCTATATGACTTTGCTAGTGTTTTTTCTCTTTTCGGTTTTAGGATTGGCAAGATTAGACTCTGTTTGAAGGCATGTGGTATATTCTTTTGAAGGATAGAATTGTACAACATTAGAAGGCGTCTTTTAAATGTCTCAGTGGAGTATCGTATTAATGGGTAAGATATCCTATCTAGACCTGGCGTTTTCCCTCTTAATGCGTTTAGCGCTGATATGAGTTCTAAGAAGTTAATGTCTTGTTCTATTAGTGCAGCTTCATTTGTAGGGTTGGTGGTGATTGGCAAAGTCATGGTTGTTGTTTTTTTGGTTTGAAATAGGTTCGGGAAATGCTTATCTGCCGAATTTTCACTCCAGTATTCAGCTAGTTCATTTGCGATGTCTTTTTGGTTTCGCCAGGACTATTTTGGGATTGAAGACAGTGTATGCCATGAGAGAGTTTGTATCCACAAAAGCGTCTAATATCTGACCATATTTTCGTTGTCGGAGTTCCCGGGTTAATTTTCTCTGTAAGGTTTTGTATTGAGAGTTGTTTGGCGATTTTTACTTCGCGTTTAAATTCGTGGTTGGCCTTTTTGTAATTAACTAAATTTTCTTGGGTCATATTTATTTTGAATTTGTTAAACATTCTATTCTTTTCTAGTTTTAATTTACTTAGGTTTTGGTTCCACCAAGGCACTGTTTTTGAGTTTTTTCTTTTTTGTGTGTGAGGTATTGACTCGTTAGCAGCAAATACTAATATTTTTCTTCAATCAATTGAAACGTTTGTGTTGAAAAATTTTTCTTTGTTGAAATTGTCACAAACAAAAAGCAAACGTTTCCAAAATGTAATAAACTGTACAAAACTTAAATGACATGCTACTCGATGAGCAAATGAAAAGTATTTTGTACAGTTTATTTTCGTACCCTGCATATAACCCCTCAACAAATGTCAGTGGTCTGACCTAAATATTTTCAGAGATATGGATTCAATATTCTTCATACCAAATTTCTCAACACGTTTTTCTAAATTTTGGTACTTATTAAAAATATAACCGATTTCATTCCTATTCTACAACTACTTACTTAATGTAGAAATGAAGTGAAATCGACTATATAAAGTTAATCGAAAAAATAGGCTGAAGTCTATGTCCAACTCTTTAATAAACATAAGTACATACATATGTATATATACCGTTATGATTTTTTTGTGTGCGAACTTGTTTTTCTATTTTCTAAGTTTGCCCAACGATACTAGTATGCTTTGTGCCAAATTTCATCGTTCTACCCTAATCAGTTTAAAAGATACGACCAGGCGAATTTTCGAAAATGCCTCCCTTAAAAGTGGGCGGTGCCACGGCCACTTTAAAAATTTATCAAAAAATCATTATATAATGACTAGGGGGATTCCCCTATAAAATTATATCATTTTGGCCATTTCCGTTACCGAATTATGTCAAATTAGGTGTTTTTAGCAATTTTCGATATCGAAAGTGGGCATGGTTGGAGAGCGATTTTATCCAATTTCATCAGGTATGTCAATTTATGTGATTTTCGAATTTTTCGATATCGAAAAAGTGGTTATCATCCGATTTTGATCAATAGCAACTTACCTTGGCCAGAAAGTGACCTGCATACAAAATTTTATGCAAATACCTCTATTTTTACTCAAGTTATCGTGTACACGGACAGACGGATAAGAACTTTCACATATGGAACTCTATATCTATCTCGATTATGTTGTACCACTATGTGGACAAAGTTATAATACCCTTGTACTAGTACTAGTACGCTGGGTATAATAAAATAAACCCAAAAGTTAGTCGAGGCAGCAAAATGATACTTTTTGGCAATCAGCCAAGATAACAAGCTCATAGTTAGGTCAACGCTATAATGGCTAACAAGCACATATGCAAGCATTCTTAAATTTGTTAACACAGACTGAGAAGGCATGCCGGCATGTGCTTGAATGCGGATGTGTGGTTTCTAATTGGAATCCAAATGCTTGTAACAAGCAATGGACACCATAACCGAGATTTGGATTTAAGAAAATCGTGAAATCTACCACAATGAAATTGCCTGACAACACTTGTAGAACATGCAACAGAGTGCAAAATATTAGGTTAGTTCGACACTTGGCCATACAAGCAAGCAAACATTACCCAGGTAGAAACGTAAGGTTGGGAGTTAAACGGAAGCGTGTTTTTCGTGCAACTAAAAAGAAAGTTTATACTATTTAATAACAAGTAATGAAAGCTGTCTTCGACTGTGCCGAATCCCTTACACCTTTCATGAACACTAATGAATTTCACTGTTCGATGCTTAGAACAATCTGCGTGGAATTTATCGTTATATGTCGCTCAAACCGAATGGATCGAAACAGTCGGTTGTATAGGGGCTATAAATGATAGTGGTCGCCTGTGAGCGAACCGTTAGACCGATTTGAATGAAATATGCACCGATGGAAAGGAAATTGAAAAAATGAGGTATAGGTGGTATATTTTCAGGGGCGTCCCCGAAATTTAAGGATGGGGGTACCAGACTAGCGAGCCGTCGACCCCCTATAAATTTTATTGGTACAATTTTCGATCACAAGCGATACTAGTATGTTAAATTTGTCCAATCTTACCGATTTTCGGTGCCCACTCTACATGTGTAAGGAATGAAAAAGCTGCAACATTTTACTGACCTAGCTACCTAATTTCAGGAGTTATAGCCCTAAAACTGTTTATCGGAACAATCGATTGTATGGGGGCTTTATGTTATATTGGTCTGATCTTGCTGGTTCCGACAAATGATTTCTATTCCGAAAACTGAGGGACTAGTTTGCATTCAAACAGACAGACGGACATGCGAACATGTTTAAATCAACTCAGCTCGTCATCCTGATCATTTCGGCATTCTTATTGAAGGGGGCCATCTCTTCTTCTTCTCATACTTACAATCACTGGACCAAAGCTATAATACCATTTAAGAAAAGGCAAATCCATTTTTCAATTAAAAGGCAGAAATATATTTCACAGTACTGTGCAATATTCACGAAATGTGTAATAAAAAAGACGTATTAGTAACCCAAATACTAATGGTTTTATCAAATAAAAATAAATCTGCAAATGCAAATTTCTTAACTTACCCTGGTACCTCTTTACAATTAAATAAGCTTTGTATCATATTTCAGTATATCGAGTCGTATGCGCAAAAAAGACGTACATATGAGCCATCATTTTCGATTTCCGCTTTTTTATGCAGGTCGATAGTTTATTATCAAAGTACCGTTACGAACTTAGAGCAAAAGCAATTTTGCCGTAAGTGCCATGTGAAATAAGTGGTTGAATAAGTGGTTTAATACCTATTTGCTTTGTTCTTAATTGCGTTTTTTTTTTTTTTAATATGACGTCCTGGCTGTCTGAAGTAATTCTGCTTTTAATATTTCTACAATTTTGGTGTATGCATGCTGATAGCTACAGATCAGGTTGCTATCAATAGTAGAGGAGAGGTAGTCATTTATTATTCTCTCGAAGGTTTTGAGCACAAAGGATGAGAGACTGATCGGCCTATAGTCCTTGGGCTCGTAATAAGACGCCTTCCCCGCCTTAGGAATAAACACTACCGTGGCACTTCTCCAGGAGCACGGAATGTAGCTAAGAGCCAGGCAGACTGTATAGAGAAATACCAGCCATTTGGCTGATGTCTCCAGCGTGTTTATGAGTTGTGCGGGAATAATCCCGTCTGGCCCGGCAGCCTTGAACGGTTCGAAGCTTTTACCCGCCCACCTAACCCTTTCCTCCGTGATGGGTATGTGTGCTGGTCCAGGATCCGTCAGGTTTGCGCAAATAGCTTGTGGCTGTTTGACTTTTTAAGAGCACTCGTCTAAGTCTCGCTGTATCGTCGACATTTTTGACCCCAGTGCAGAAATTTCTCCACGATACTCTCTTCGCCTGCCTCAGAGCTTTTTTGTAGGCCCTGAGTTTAACTTTATATTCGAGCAATTGAGTCTCCGTGCCAAGGCTCTTGGCCTTATTAAATTGTGTCCTACATGATTTTCGGTGCGAGTCCAGGTCCGAGATAGGACGCTCTTAAAAAGCAGGGTGTTTTAAAAAATCTGAGAGACGACGTTTTTGAAAAATATTTGAAATAAGGTGATCTTCCACTCTGCTGCTGGCTTAAGGTCAGAAAGTATAAAATGTTCTTCAGAAACCGTAAAATGTACATCAGAAGTTGTAAAATGTATTTCAGAATAGTCAATTGTACTTCAGAAAATGCTATTTGTACTTCAGAATAATCAGTTGTACTTCAGAAAACATAACTTGTACTTCAGCAACTGTAAATTGTACAGGAGTAGTAAATTGTACTTAAGAATAGTCAATTGGGGTTCAGAAAATGTAAAATGTTTTTCAGAATTGATCAATTGCTCTTCAGAGAACTACATACATACATTCACTAAGAACTACTAAAGAAGCAGAGAATAGCATCAATGCAATAGCTAATAATTATATCCCTAGGCTCAAGGCTTCACATATTGAGCGCTATATCCGTGCCGACCACTCAATGGAATTCATGATCGAAACTGATACGGTTTAAAACGCAGCGGATACTCTCTCTTAATCAGCTGCCACCGTTAAGTTCAAGGGATAATTTTCGTCCGTTCTCATAACGTATGGCTAACATATACTACCTATGTACAGAAAACACAGTTTTGTCTTTTAAATTGCATTACCGTAGTACATTTGAAGCTGTTTTTTCCGGTTTCTTAGATATAAATAACAGTTTCTGAAGTACAATTTACGATTTTTGATGTATGTTTTACAGGGAAGTACAATTGACTATTCTAAAGTACATTTTACAGTTTCTAAAGTGCAACTGACTATTCTGAAGTATATTTTACAGATTCTGAAGTACAATTGACTATTCTGAAGTACATTAGAGTTCCATGTATGAAAATTCTTAGGTTGAAAAGAAGAGTTCATTAAAACATGTCTGTTCGTCTGTCCGTGTACACGATAACTTGAGTAAAAATTTAGATGTTTGCATGAAATTTTGTATACACGTCACTTTCTGGGCAAGGTGGGTTGCTATTGAAAATGGGCGAAATCGGATGATAACTACGCCCCCTTTTTCGATATCGAAAATTTCGAAAATCACATAAATTGACAAATGTTTTGATTTTTTCATAAATTTTTTAAAGTGGGCGTGGCACCCCCCACTTTTAAGGAAGGCATTTTTGAAAATTCGACTGGTCGTAACTTTAAAACTGATTACGATAGAATGATGAAATTTGGCACAAGGTCTACTAGTATCGTTGAAAAATGCCAAAAATGGCTATTTTTTTAAATGTTTGTATGGGCAACCTCCCGGTGGAGTTTTAGGGGTGTGCCACTGGCATGAGTCCTTCAAGGTGGGTGGGGGTCGGTCATTTGGATACGTTTGGGGCACTCTAAATGAGTCAACTTAGGATTTTTCAAACTTTTGCGGTCGAAGTCAAAAGTAAAAAAGTCGGGACATCGGAATTGGTTTTAGAGGCATGCCACCTTCGGCAAAGTATCTTATTTTGATCCCTAAAGTACGCTTTTCCCTGTCACTTGAGTGATTTTTAATCGACCCACCTAATTGCACACAGTACCTACTAGAGGTGGGCGCGTGCATGATTTTTGCAACACGACCAGACATGTTCACGAAACAGATTTTCGAAAAAACGCACTAACACGCACGGGGAAAAATTACTAAAACGCAGTAAACACGCACGAAAAAAATATAAAACGATATTTTTTTTTTTTTTTAATTTTTGTACCTATATATTTGTAAATGTACTTTGTACTGGGTGGCATGTCGCCCTATTTCAAAATATTTTTCCAAAACTCCCTATATCAAGATTTGTTTAAATAACACTCTTTTGAAATTTTTCCAGCAACGCTTTAGGTTTGTTTATTGGGCTGCTCTAGCTTACGCCAGATTGAGATATTTCACAAAATTGTGTTTAACGAACACTTTTCTTGCTCTAGGTTGCTCTATCTTTTGTTTCATGAGTACGCTCAAAACAAAACTAGAGTAATCCAGATCACAAATTTCTGCTCTAGCTTTTTGTATGGAGTAAAGCGTTCAGCAGAATCAATCCGTCAGTACGTCGAAATAACTGACAGCAAAGTACACTGAACCAAAAAAGTACATATTTTCTACGAAAAAGTACATATATTTTACGAATTTTTTTCATTAAAAGCTCTCCAAAGAACGTTTTCGTAGAATTTAAGAACAAAAATTCGTAAATATTCATGTCAAACCAAATTTTAATAATAATACTTAAAATCCAAGAACTCATTCTTACAATCTACGAAATCATTCTTAGAATATGTCAATACATACTACGACCTCATTCTTAGAACGTATGAAAAGATTCTTAAATTGTACGAACTCATTCTTAGAATATGACAAATCATTTATTAATTGTACGACCTTATTCATAGAATGTATGAAAAGATTATTAAATTGTACGAACTCATACGAACGAATATGTCAGTCCATTCATAAATTATACGACTCATTCTTAGAATGTATGAATCCATTCATAAATTATACGAGCTCGTTCTTAGATTGTATGAATCCATTCATAAATTATACGAACTCGTTCTTAGAATGTATTAATCCATTCTTAAATCTTACGAACTGATTCCTAGATTGTATGAATCCATTTTAAATTTTCCGAACTCATTCTTAGAATGTATGAATCCATTCATAAATTATACGAGCTCGTTCTTAGATTGTATGAATCCATTCATAAATTTTACGAACTCATTCTTAGAATGTATGAATCCATTTCAAATTTTATGAACTCATTCCTAGATTGTATGAATCCATTCTAAATTGTACGAACTCATTCTTAGAATATATGAGACCATTCATAAATTATACGAACTCGTTCCTAGAATGTATGAATCAATTCTTAAATTTTACGAACTGATTCCCAGATTGTATGAATGCATTCTAATTTTTACGAACTCATTCTTAGAATGTATGGATCCATTCTTGAATTTTAAAAATCATGAAATTCAGTTGGAATGTTTTATTTTAATTGACATACTTATTTCTTTTACAAAGGTAACGTATTTTCATAAAAAAAATAATTAAAGTTAAACATTCATTAGCAAAAGGAGTTTGTATGTATAAAAGGAGGGCTGAAATAAGTAGTACATATGTAATTGTGCTTCAGCTAAAGTTGGTGTTGTTGCATAATGTCGCTCTGGTACGGCTGCAGCTTAATATGATGCGGCTTCAGTTGAGGTTGAAGTCTTTTTGTTTATTTCCAGATGTCTTCTTATGTGGGTTCTTTTTAGGTGAAACGTTAATTTCTCGGGACTTAACAAGTCTTTATCACACACTACACTTCATAATAGCGAACTTGTTTCTTTTTCTTTTTTTTTTAATATACATAATTACTATATGTTTAATTTTTAACACACGATCTTTTCAATAAATTGTATTAATAAAAAAAAATTTAAACAGTGGCAGCTGTCTGCTCTAGTTAAGAATGTTTTGGTTCAATCGATGACGCTTTCCTAAAATATAAGAAATAGTTCTTAAAATCTACGAAACAAGTTCTAAATATTTAGAAAAAGTTCTTATAATCATAGTAAAAAAATTGTACGTACGTAATTTCTTAAAATTTAAGAACAAATTCGTAATATTTAAGAACAAATTCAGCTAAAAAATTAATGAATTTTAGTTCTTATATTTTATGAACGAAGTTCTGACGTTAATAAAATTTAGCGTATTTTTTCATATATAATAAGAAACTTTTCTTAAAATATATGAAATTTTTCTTAGATTCTAAGAAAAAATCAGCGTGAACTTCTATGAAACTTTGTTCGTACAAAACATGTACGTTTTTGGTTCAGTGTAGACTGCGGGTGTCTGCATGCGTAACGCCAGATACGACGGATACGTCGAAGTAGAATCTGCTCTAAAATTGACGTACGTCACGCAACTGACGTATTGGCGGACTGATTCTGTTTTCCGCTTCAGTTAGAGCAGAGAAGCAATTGTCAGTCAGGAAAAAATAAATTTTTGATAACTTCAAAAAAATTAGCTTGCAAGAAAATCAATGTTTTTGTATACGTGAATTTGCATTAATTTTGAGGATAGGATTTAAACAAAAAAAAAAAAAAACAAAAAAAAAAAAACTATCGAGATTCAAGTGTTTCATGGCATTTCTGCTCTGAGTTGCTCTAAGTTGCTGTATTTCTAATTTGACAGGTGCCCTGCTCTGTTCTGCTCTAACCTGCTCTGAACTTTTTTGGTCAGTAAACAAACCTTTTGTCTAATAATTTGATTGAAAAACAACCTATCTAGGATATTTTTGAAAAATATTTTGTAACGGAGCCGCCGATATATGTTTACACATATTTTTTGTATGTACTTATGTAGATACATATAATGGTAAAATAAGAAAAAAATTAAAAAGAACAACTGTAACTTTGCACTCAATCAAGTGCACTTAGTACATGCAATACTCATATCTACACAGAGAAAAATTAGTTGGGAATGGGTAAGAATTGACCGTGATTTTAGTTGAATCAACCCATATTTTGGTTGAATCAACAGATATTTTGGTTGATATGACCAAATCACTGTCAATTCTTAGCCATCCATCACCAGCTCAATTTTCTCTGTGTGTACTTTACAATTAAACTAATGTTTGGGGCATAGTGTATCAGTACAAGTTTGAACTTTTCTTTTGACAACACACATCAAGATGAAGAATGTTATAAATAAAAAATAGAATAAAAAAATATTTTTAATTTAAAATGTTTTTAAAATGAACTAAAACTGGAAAATAATTTCCCCTCTGCCTACATAGATTCTACACCACGTAAAGCTTATCTGGAACATTTGTGAGTGGGAATTCTTATAGGTATTAAATAGTACTTGGAGTTTGAAATGTATAAAAACATTGCCGCATGATAAAGGTGGTTCGCATTAATTTCTAACAATCTTATTACCGATATGAGCTTTTCTAAAAAAAAACATATTTTCACGATATAGCAAGCGCCAGGCGAATTTTTGTAACAAAACTGTTTTATAACTAAGGCAAACGTATTGGATTTAATTGTTTGTAAAGAAAGTAAAAAAAGACCAATGAAAGTCTTGAAAAATGTCTCGATGCTGCTATTCGAAATCACCAGCAAAAATTTCAACTGGTCTAATTTCTTAAGTCGGCTTAGGCTGTTATTGGTTATGACCATAGATATATAACCAAAAAATATCATTCACTGCCAATTAGTGCCAAAAAAAATGACGTCAAAACCGGAAAACCGGATGAAATTTCCAAAAATTTTAACTTCTGGCTTGAAAACCATATCATACCTTTTTCAAATAAATAAAGCACTATATATATTACAAAAGTGTCAACAATTCTCTACCCAAAACCGTTCAGAATTTTTGAATCGGTTGAAAATTTACTGAAATTTGAACTAACAAACGGGGTTTTTTATAAATCTTTTAAAGTGCGTTTCGTGCATGACTCGACCAGATGAACAATCTCTTGTTGGCAAGGGTGATTCTCCGTTGGATTTCTAGACTGATATTATTTTCGGTGTTAATGCTGGTTCCCAAATAGACGAAGTCTCTCACCGTTTCAAACTTGTAGCTATTAACGGTGACCTGGCTGCCAGTGCGCAGGTGCGCCGATTCTTTCTTTGATGATAAGAGCTCATGCATGCCTTTTACCAGCTCTTCGCTTCCGTGTTTGAACAGCTCGGCGGGTTTTCCGTCTTTTCCAGGCGATTTTTTGTTCTTGAGCCTGGATATAGCTATCCTCACTTCATTATAGTCAGGTGGCGGGACGACTTTTCCATAGTCAGGGATTGGGGTATCGGGTTCCACGTCTCCCTCGCAAATTAGCAGTGAGGAGAAGTGCCCCCTCCATAATTTAAGTACACTCTGTACGTCGGTTACCAGGTCACCATTATTGTCCTTACAGGAACTTGCCCCGGTCTTAAAACCTTCCGTCATCCGCCGAATCTTTTCATAGAATTTTCGGGCATCATTCCTGTCAGCCAGCATCTCAGGCTCCTCACACTCATGCCTTTCGGCCTCACT
Source organism: Campiglossa producta (assembly GCA_964058755.1). Classification (NCBI taxonomy): domain Eukaryota; kingdom Metazoa; phylum Arthropoda; class Insecta; order Diptera; family Tephritidae; genus Campiglossa; species Campiglossa producta. The sequence continues at coordinate 119,761,770 of CAXKVI010000002.1, forward strand.
TTTCTTTTTTCTGAAAGGCGTCTCTCTTCCTTCTTTGCCTCACGATTGCGTTCCCATACACTGCGGGTTGCGCCCATCCGCAACGTCTCCTTGTAGGCAGCGTCCTTCTTTTTCGAGGCAGCTTTTCATTGCTCGCTGCAACCCTATAGTGGCCTCAGCGGCGGTACGCAATGAGTGAGAGATATTCTTCCATTGCTCGGTTACATCGTTAGGTCGAGGATTGCCCTCTGATAGCAGATGTGAGGGTCGAGTGGAGAAATTATCAGCTGCCTGTGTCATGCGCAGCTTCTCGACGTCAAACTTTCCTTCCGTTACTGTGCGCACTTTCTTCGCTGCACAGAGGCGTGTGCGTATCTTGGCTGCGACAAGATAGTGGTAGAAGGAGTCCTTCTCTGCGTCGTCCGTCTCCTCAGTCGGCGCATAGGCGCAGATAAATGTTATGTTGAAAAACATCGCCTTGATGCGGATCGGAGCGAAACGCTCGTCCACAGGAGTGAACGCTAGTACTTGGCGGCGAAGTCTCTTTCCCACCACAAATCCTACACCACGCGATTTGCTGCGTGTCTGGCCACTGTAGTATACGTCACAAGGTTCGATGGTCGTCTTTCCTTGTCCCGTCCATCGCATTTCCTATAAGCGGCGATGTCGGCCTTTGCGTTAGCGAGGACATCAAACAGTCGGGCAGCGGTACCTTCCCTGGAAAGGGTCCGGACATTCCAGGTGTATGCCCTAGTATCCTTCTCATTGTCCTTAATTCGTTTTGCCGGGTCGTCAACATTAAAGGGGGCTTCCGAGGCTTTTTTCGGTTTTTCATTGGACTAAATTTTTTACGTGGCGGGTCCCAAACCCAGCGCACAACCCGTCTCCGGGGTTTTGAATAAAAAATATTCACATTTATATAGCGAGCCGCTTGCTACAAGACAGACACCAGCTTGCAGCCGCACCGAATGGTGAACAGACGCTGCGAAACAAAAAAAAAAAGGAACTATCGTTACTCTAATATATAAAGGCCCTCATTCATTATTTATTTTCAATCACGTTGCTGATGGATTTTTTTAATAACTTCTGAACGAAGCTTCACTAAAACCTAAGTACTATACGATATCGTAGTTAAATATTACAGGCATTGATATTTGCGTTTTCGAACAAGCCATCGTTTTTTTTTTCGATAAATTTTGTGAGCTAAGAAAATATGAGTTGAATCTTTCTATAGTAGGGTAACGATCAAAATGTATTCAACAAAGTGTGCTTGACAGTTAAATATTTTCTCTTGTAAGGGGCTATAATGTCAGAGGAATGTAAACAAATGAATTAATCCTTTATGGTGCACCACATGTAAATTGGGTATCATTTTCTATTCTTTAATATTAGCATAAATTTACTCTTATTCCATCCGTGATTTTTGTAAAAAACGTTTGGTTACAGTTTTCTTACCTTAGGTTACAAAACAGTTGAATTTCAACCAAAATGTATTCAACAAAGTGTGCTTGACAGTTAAATATTTTCTCTTGTAAGGAGCTATAATGTCAAACGAATATAAACAAATGATTTAATCCTTTATGGTGCACCACATGTAAATTGGGTATCATTTTCTATTCTTTAATATTAGCATAAATTTACTCTTATTCCATCCGTGATTTTTGTAAAAAACGTTTGGTTACAGTTTTCTTACCTTAGGTTACAAAACAGTTGAATTTCAACCGTTCTTCACTGGCACCGAAGTTTTTTTCACTACCAATAAAATACTTCTAAATTTGCTACCGAATATTCTTTCGTATTGCACATTTGAATTAAAGGTAAAATATAAATATTGAAAATTTTAAACAAAAGTTAATTTAGAAATTTTTTCCTAAAAGTTTATAAACGGAAAAATTTTTTTCAAGTGGGTTAAAATATTTTTCTGTTTGACATTATACCCTGGTTCCGATTGAGAGCAACGCCAAATTCAAGCACACTTTGTTGAATACATTTTGGTAACGATATACATCTGACAAAACATATCAGGGGTCTTCTCTCTAAGTTTTTTCCATTAAAAACACAAGAAAATAAAACACTTTAGAATACTGTCAAAAATTTGTTCATGCAAAACAACAATCTGTTTTTTGTTCTTGTTGATGTTGCTCGGAAAAAAGTTTTGCAAGTGTTATTTTCTTGTGTTTTTTACAAAATGTATTCAACAAAGTGTGCTTGAATTTGACGTTGCTCTCAATCGGAACCAGGGTATAATGTCAAACAGAAAAATATTTTAACCCACTTGAAAAAAAATTTTCCGTTTATAAACTTTTAGGAAAAAATTTCTAAATTAACTTTTGTTTAAAATTTTCAATATTTATATTTTACCTTTAATTCAAATGTGCAATACGAAAGAATATTCGGTAGCAAATTTAGAAGTATTTTATTGGTAGTGAAAAAAACTTCGGTGCCAGTGAAGAACGGTTGGAATTCAATTGTTTTGTAAGCTAAGGTAAGAAAACTGTAACCAAACATTTTTTACAAAAATCGCGAATGGTATAAGAGTAAATTATTGCTAATATTAAAGAAGAGAAAATGATACCCAATTTGCATGTGGTGCACCATAAAGGATTAAATCATTTGTTTATATTCGTTTGACATTATAGCTCCTTACAAGAGAAAATATTTAACTGTCAAGCACACTTTGTTGAATACATTTTGGTTGAAATTCAACTGTTTTGTAACCTAAGGTAAGACAACTGTAACCAAACATTTTTTACAAAAATCGCGGATGGTATAAGAGTAAATTATTGCTAATATTAAAGAAGAGAAAATGATACCCAATTTACATTTGGTGCACCATAAAGGATTAATTCATTTGTTTAGATTCGTCTGACATTATAGCCCCTTACAAGAGAAAATATTTAACTGTCAAGCACACTTTGTTGAATACATTTTGGTTGAAATTCAACTGTTTTGTAACCTAAGGTAAGAAAACTGTAACCAAACATTTTTTACAAAAATCGCGGATGGTATAAGAGTAAATTATTGCTAATATTAAAGAAGAAAAAATGATACCCAATTTACATTTTGTGCACCATAAAGGATTAATTCATTTGTTTAGATTCGTCCATAGCAAGGCGAATTCATTACAGGTGGCATCCTCCCACCATATGGTTTCTTCTTCTTCCCTGAAAATCAAATCGTAGCTGTCAAATTGCTTATGTTGTTGCTTTGTCTGACATTTACAGCCACAAGGAGTGTGTGCGTGCGTGTAGATCTGAATTCGCTCGAGCACACCTGTATGAATTCGCCTTGGTCCATAGTACAAATAAGAAGGTAATGCCACTGTCAAAAATTCGTTGTTGTTGCTCAAAACCTGACATTTAAGGGGATCATGACATTTCATGCTACCAATTATTCGTGTCGAAAATCCTCCATTTTCTGTTATATACAAATAAATATTGACAAATTTTCAAAACAATTTTTTTCTGCTTGTCGAAAAACAAAAAAATTTAAAAAGGAAATAAATTGAAATACTTAAATAGAAAACAATAATAATTCAACAGAACGCCTACAATACCAGTAGCAGCAACATCAGCCGTGCAACCCAAAACACGAAGCGCTGTGGAAGCCCTGTAGCAACAACAACGGACAAGCAAAGACCTTGCAGCACCAGCGCGGACAACAACAACTGCGAAAAGACGCAGTCTTAAACACGTACCGCACCAACAGCAAACAATAGTGGTAACCACAGCAACAGCGCTTGCTGCAACTACAGCGCTTGCAACTGCAATAGCGCCAACAAAAACAGAGCTGCAGCACAAACGCGCTGGAACAACTGCGCGAGCCAAACACGTGCTACAACAACTGCAAGGGCGTAGCAACAATAAAATCAGCCCTCTGCAACAATACCAACTAAGTAGAGCAACTAAAAGCTCTAGCAGCAAGAGCGCAACAAACACAACAACCAGCCTTGAAAACAGCAGGGGCTGTTATAGGCCCACTGCAATAACCAGCAACAACAACAACAACCGCGGGAGCGCCTCGTATATTGTATAGGCCTGCTGACACAATACCAACCAACAACAAAATCGCTATCCCAGCAAATAAAATCTGGCGTTAGAGAAATTTTAGTTTTCCACATTAAAAAATGATGTAGTTCTCGAGTCGCGAAAATTGTTGGAAAACTACACTAGTTTTCGACTCTTGAACATCGCATTAGAGAAATACATTAGATTTTGATTAGAAATCTAACCTTTTTCTCTATATCGAGAACTAAGTCCCCTTTTTGTCGACAAAGCTATAGTTCTCAACAGTTTCTCTAATCGCTCTCTAACCCTCTACCTAGAGAAGGTCATTAGAATTCGAATCGTCTTCTAATCGTTCTCTAACCTAAATGTTTGCTGAGGCAAAGCGCGCTACAACAATAACAACCACCAATAGTTTTTTTGCAAAACAACCACTTGAATAAATAAATTTAAAAACAAGTATGGAAGTTTAATTTCGGGTAAACCGAACATTAAATACCCACCGGTAGTTTTTATATGATTTTCGAAATTTTCCATTTCGGAAGTGTGTGTGGTTGGGAAGCGATTTCGTCCATTTACATCAGGTATACTCCCTATTATGCTAACAGAGCTGTTAATTTTGATTAGTAATTAGTAGGTTTTTTTAATTAGTAATTATTATTTTAATTGCTTTTAAGAAAAAGCAATTACTAATTGATTACGATTAGAAAAAATAAAAATTAAAATTAAAAAATCAAGGAAAAATCAAAAATAATCAAAAAAGCCGTTTTTGATTACTTTGCGCAAGTGAATATTTATGTATGTACATATTTTTCTACAAAAGTAATGGAAAAAAATCAAAAAATAAAAAATATCATTACTTTTGATTATTTTTTAATTTTTTTTTTTTTTTTTTTATTTTTTTATAATTTCTTTATTTTTTTTATTTTTTTTTTTAATCAGTTAAAAAATAATCATTAAAAAGTGAAAGTAATTGGTAATCAATCATTGAGTGGCTTCTCAAAAAATATACAATGAAACTGCTAATCATTACCGATTAGTAATCAATTATTAACAGGACTGTATGCTAGTATACCTCGTACCAGTTTCATCGTTGTACCGTAATCAGTTTAAAAATTATGACCCGTGAAATTTTCAAATATGCCTCCCTGAAAAGTGGGCGGTGCAACGCCTACTTTTAAAAATGTATCAAAAAATTAAAATAGAATAACTAGGGGATTCATCCTACCAAACTATATCATGTTAGCCGTTTCCGTTACCGAATTATGTCAATTTAGGTGACATGCCTTAATATCTCTCCTCTTTTCAACCCAAGAACTTTCATATATGGAACTCTACATCTATCTCGATTATTTTGTACTATTACTAGTACGCTGGGTATAAAAATATATATTTCTTTTTTATACCATGGATTCGTCTGACATTATAGCCCCTTACAAGAGAAAATATTTAACTGTCAAGCACACTTTGTTGAATAAATTTTGGCAAGGCGAATTCATTACTGGTGCCCGCAAGTGAACAGCTGATTGCTTGTTCTTCTTGTTTTCGCATACAGCAATTGTCATTAAAAGGAAATCGGAAACACGTTTATTTACGTTTATTGAAAACACAAAACATAATAAAACTCACGAAATGTGCGCGATGACCACGGTTTAAAGCTTTCGGCAGAATCAGTCCGTCACGTACGTGCCGGAAAAGGAAGAAACTGACAGCCGAGTAGGATGTGTGTATTTTGCATGTAAAACGCTACATTGACAAAGTATCAGTCAACGGATCCGGTATCCTTCGCCAATTTTCTACTTTGACGGAACGTCAGCTGCGTGACAAATGTCAAAATCAATTTTACCGCCAATTTGACAACGGGATTGTGAAAATTGTGACTATAACAAGTATTACTTGAATATTTTCCATGTTTTTATCCGAAATTTTGCTTTTGTTATGTTTTTTTTTAATAATTTTCGTTTTGCGCCAATTACTTTGTTGACATATCTGTGTACTTCAACATGACGTACGTCAATCGCTATGTGCCATCCCTGTACGGCACGTACGTTTTGTCACGACGTACGTCACGTACGTGACGTATTGACGGACTGATTCTGCCGAAAGCTTAAGTAAATGGTATATATTTAATAGCATTTATTGCCGAAACACGCAATAAATTTACTTTTCTAATAGCAATTGTTTGTAATTGAAAAGAAAACACGTGATTGTTGATATTTTGTATCCTCTTTCACTTTGACATATTACGTACGGCGAACTGAAGCTAATATTGCCCAATTCGCCATGCTACCACCATGTATGAATTTGCCTTGAATTTTGGTTTTTATAAAAAAAAATTAGAGAGAATACCTCAATCGTGTAATACCCATATTAGTAAATAATAGTACGCAGTGGTATACTTTACCAAAATACATTTCAATTTGTATATCAGGGAACACACCTGGGGCCTAATTCGATTCGAAAGAAATTTACTTCGCATTTGAAAAAAATGTATGTGATTTGACAGATTTCGAATAGCATTTGCTGTAGAATCGAGTTACATGATAAGGCCCCTGTTTCACTAATCACCAACATACCACTGATGCTTTGTCGGCGCCGCTGCGAGTGTTTTTCTGATACCTAAACAAGGGTACCGTATATCCTATGATATTTAGCAATACCAACCCCACTTATAAATGCACAACACACTAAAATTTCTAAAGTTCTTTGATTTATTTTGCATAGTTTAATATAAAATATGGGTGCAACCCACAGGTAAAAGCTAGTATATAAAATATTTCAAATCCACAACATGGAAATTGCTTAAACATCAACTTTTTTGTTATTTAGTTCATTCTCAAAACATTCGACTTTTTTTTGTGAATTGGGACTAGAATTTTCCAAATTATGTTGCTGAAGGAGGCTTCGTACTGACACTTTGGCTAGCTGAGCACATAATTCATCTATCCGTTCCGATTTCAGTTTCGTTATATTTTCAAGGTGTGCAATTTTTTGATTTGCAGCGTTCAGATAGACATTCTTTGTCTGGGAATCTCGCAATGTTTGCTCATAAATAGAATATAAAATCATCTTTTGTGGTACCTGAACTATTGCATCACCTATCTTCTTGTTAACATTTACGGTTACTATATCGTCATTTTGTGACAAAGCTTCGTGGTCGTCATTAATTTCCGCTTTTTTGTCATTGCAAGCATGCATTTTTATTTCATACAGCAGCGATTCTATCGCTCCTGGTGTGCTCTGTGCTAACTTTTCCATCATAGACTTGCTTAGTTGAATGCCAATTTTTGCAAGAGCTTTAAAACTAAGAGTTTCCCAATTGTTAAGTTTTAGATTAGTGCTGTTTCGTTTAGGATAGTTATGTAAATCGATTAATTTGGGATAGAATTTCTTCAGTAAATGAGCAACTGGCACTGCGTCCGAAAACTCTCTATGCAATTTGTTTGGATTTATTTCTTGTTCAGTCAACCAATTTTTCAGTTCTGAAAGTTGCTCATCGGTCAGTTTTTTTAGCATTTTGAAGATGGAGTTTAAAAAAAATTTTTGTTTTTAGAATTTTAAAAATATATGTTGCTTTCAAAATGAAACCGTTTCTGAATTGAAATTGAACGCCTTCTTTTTCAGTAAATTTATGTACGTCACGATTTACAAGTGCTTTATATTTTATACAATATTTATATTCCACCCCAATTGGGACAAAAACACCCCGTCTGCGGCGGCATAGCTCCATGAAAAAAGTAGAGCAGAGTTGCAAATTACCAGCGCATTTAAAATGGCTAAAAAACATGTTCGAATTAGATGTTATTTCGCAGGTAAGTACTTATGTAGATGGGTCAAGGGCAGAGTCTTTGTCTTTCCTTTGCGTTCTACCTTCAAATACAAGGTGTGAATCGATCGAATTGCTATTTACACGGTGGAACGACAAAAATCGACTCGTGTAAATCAGCCTTATCCCTGCAGCGAAATGTTAAACTAGTGGCTGAAGTTATACTAGTCAGGACATATCCATTCCATACTATTCTAGTACACAACTATAATTTTCTGGCTGAACTCATATCAATATCCATTCCATACTAGTCCAGGTCCATTGACTTTTGAACTAGTACGGGGACTAGTATATTATGTTAAAATCATACTAGCCCAGGTTGGTTCCAATACAAACAGGTACCAACAAATACAATCAATTTTTCACTTGCTCCTTCTCTTCCCTATTGTTTCTAAGAATTGACAATTTTAGTGCATGCCATTTTTTCATTTGCACGCCACTGAGGATCGACCACTCGATTCACATACAGACAAATCGCACCCTAAATCAAAAACCGTCACATGGCATAGATTGCCTAATATAAAGCAGTACAGCCAGTACATACAATTTTTTTTTTTTTGACTATTGTCGTTACTCTTTAAAGAACACAGTGATGCCAAGTTTTTAAAAATCAAATTACATAACATTATTAATTACATAACATAACATTAGATCCAAGTGTTCACATTATTGGTTGTCAAAATTTGACGGGAAAATTCTAACGTTCACATTCACCACGATAACTCTCTGAATTTACCATCGCTCTGTCAAAATTTGCTTTTTTAAACCAATTGGCACACGGCCTTTGTACTGAAATTTTTTCGGACGATACTAGCTTTTAGGGCTAATATAGGAGTATAAAATATCGCACCCTAAATCAAAAACCGTCACAACTCAAAATTTAAAAAGTAGTACAGCCAGTACATACAATTTTTTTCTTTTTGGATATTATCGTTACTTTGGTGCGATCCAGAAGCAATTAACTGAAAGTTACTCTGATTTTGAGTTGTGACTCTTTTTGATTTAGTGTGCGATATAATATGTATATAACCATAACGGAATACATTTGTGAGCGAAACACAAACCCCTTATTGTTTTTATGGCCTAGAATGACCTGAAGAGCTTCGTTGGGCGTTGTTCTTAGCGCGCCGCTTATACAGATCATGCCAGATCTATGGACTTTACCTAGCAGATTCCGTTTTGTGGCCTTGCTCAGCGCAGGCCACCACACCACGACTCCATAGGTCGGATAATTGCAGTGTAAATCCATCTGCATATTTTTGGGCTGAGACCCCACTTTTTGCCTATGGCTCTTTTGCATGTGTAAAGTGCAACACACGCCTTCCTCTTGCGCTGAAGAATATTCTGCTTCCAGTTTAACTTCCTGTCCAGAGCTATGCCCAAGAATTTGGCTTTATCAGCCAAGTTCAGTCTCACGCCATTAAGTTCTGGAAGGTTCAGCGGAGGTATTTCGTACCGGTTGGTGTAGAGAACGAGTTCCACTTTTTTCGGGTTGATACTAAGTCCACAACGAGAGGACCATACCGAGACTTCACGCAGTGCTACTTGCATCAAGTCACACAGAGTTTGTGGGAATTTGCCCCTGTACGCAATGGCTAAATCGTCTGCATATGCCACTATCTTCCCGTGTGTGTTCAAGAGCAGCTCAAGGGTTTCCCCTTCCGTGCTGGTCCAGGATCCATCAGACTTCTGCAAATAGCTAATGGCTGTTTGAGTTTTCGAGAGAACTCGTCTAAGTCTCGCTGTGTCGTCGACCTTTTCGACCCCAGTGCAGAAATTCCTCCACGAAGTTCTTTTTGTCTGTCTCAGGGCTTTTTTGTAGGCCCTTAGTTTAACTTTGTATTCGAGCCATTGAGGCTCCGTGTCGAGGTGTTTAGCCTTATTAAATTGCTTCCTGCCGGTTTTGCGGAGCGTGTCCACGTCGTAAGTCCACCAATGTGGCCTATGTTTACCGCGTGGGTTTGGCACTGGACAAGCTTGTTCTAAGGCATTTGAGAGCGCCGTGGTGTATGTCGTTACCAAGTCCTCCAGCTCCTAAACCGATGAGGGGGCTTGTGGGGGTAGTACTGGTAGGTCTCTGGCTAAAATTTCATTGTGTAGCTGCCAGTTGGTATTGCGTGGATTGCGTATCATAATAGGTTGCTCTACACGAAATTCCAACACTATTTCTATATATCGGTGGTCGGAGAATGAGTGTCATTCAAGAACACGCCATTTTCTGACCCACTCACTACAAATAGTGAGATCTATGACCTCCCTACTGGTTTTAGTGATGAAAGTAGGCTCGCTACCCACGTTGCAAACTACCAGGTTGGTTGTTAATAGGTAGTCAAACAGAGACTCGCTCCTGGCATTGATATCGGAGCTTCCCCATTGGACGTGATGAGCATTAGCGTCCGCTCCTATAATAAGATGACCCGTACAAAAATTTTAAGTCAGATCTCTCACCTCCCTTTGTGGTGGAGGTTCTTCGGCGTCGTAGGGCATATAGACTGACGCCATCGTCCGACTGGTGCTGCCGACTGTTAAACTGGCAGCGGTAATGCCACCATTGGTACAGTTAGGTAGAAGAAAGGTGTTGAGGTCAGACTTAACCAAAATACAGGTTCTGACTTTGCCCTCCTCGCTGGCTCGGATGAGTTTGAAACCCTTAGTCCCCAATCCGCAGATCCTCGAGCTGTTGACCCAGGGTTCTTGGATGAGGACTACATCCAAGTCTCCTTTAGAAAGACGACTACTTAAAGCAGCCGAGGCTACTTTAGATTTGTGCAGGTTTATCTGAAGCACCACCAACATAAGAGCGATCAGACTTCCCTGCTGTCCCCATATCGTCGAGGTCTGCCCTGTCCCGAAGGCTGTCTCTCAACGAGTATTTCAGAGCAACTGCGCGATTTGGCGTAGCGGGAGCCCTGCTGTCTGAGGCTTCAGAGATATTGCGCCCAGGATGGTCTGCTACCACCGTGACGTCGAGGCCTTCCCCGTCCATCAGGCTGTCTTCCATCTCCGAGTTGGCGGATAACATGCTTTCCGCGTCGGACTCCTCGGTTTCCTCTTGCGGTACTTCGATTTCCGAGCGCGCTGTACATCTCCACGGTATACGTGGATGACTATCTGGCCTACACTATAATGCACTAGCCCATTACACCTTTTAAAGGGCTCGAGTGCCTCCTTTTTCATGTTGAATTCTCTCAGGCTTTGCAGGGACGGCAGGCATCCATGCCCTTGCCCTTGGCCGAGCCAGAATGTCCTTCCAGTCGACGACCTCGACTTTAGCACCTTTGCAGACGACAAGTTTGATCAGTCCCTGGTGCCAGCCCGCATCCGTGACCGCCGCCGAACCACTTGGAGACGAAGAATAAACGTCGATGACAGCGTTTCCGAGTGCATTCCGGGCGTGCCGCCACTGGTCTTTGGGGATCGCCAAACGGCCGTTGCCTCGGTCCAGAATGCCTATAAGGATCCTGTCCTTAGTTACCTCAGCAAAGCTTGGTTTGCACACTCCGGGGGTGTTTTGATGCCGCTTGGGATGGGGTTTTAACTCTCTAACCGATCTCTGGCGTTTGAAAGGGTTTACGTTTACCCTCTTTGGCACATAACTGCTTTGGAAATCCGGTATCTGGGATTGTGCTAACTCCTGCGGAGCTCCCTCATATTTCTTCAGGATCCTAGCAGTCAATCGTTTTTCCAAGTACGCAGAGCGGCGGGGAGATGTCTCTTGGGAGTCCGGACCCGTAGTTTCCATCGCGGTCGCTCCATTTGCTGACAGCCCATTCACTGCTTCACCTTCCTTTTTTCGTACCAGCGGTTGATGCACTGAACCAAAAACGTACATGTTTTTTACGAACAAAGTTTCATAGAAGTTCGCGCTGGTTTTTCTTAAAATATAAGAAAAAATTCATAGAATCTAAGAAAATTTTCTTACAATTTATGAATGAATACATGCTTTCTGTGGATTTGTTTACATATTTTACGAAAAAGTACTTATATTCTAGGAAATGTTCGTAAATTTCTACGAAAAAGTTCTTTGGAGAGGTTTTAACGAACAATTCTTAAAATCTATGTACTTTTTCATTGGATACATGAACTTTTTTTGGTTCAGTGTGGAAGTTCAGCATGCGCCGTTGTCCGCTTAGCTGCGTATGGCTCCCATCATGTACATTTTACTTGAATATTTATAGGTTGACCGACCCGTAGCTGCCATCGCTGTCAGTTGCAAATTTTACAATTAGGAATTTTTAATTGTAATTGTAAAAATTTGCAATAAATAATTAATTAGTTATCAATTGTGACCAAGCGAGAGGACAACTCTACCAGGCAAGAACTAGCTAAGGCTAGTGCAGCTGCGGACACACTTACGCTAGCGAAGGCGGACGCCGATGCGCCTGTTGATGCCAAAGTTCCAATAAGCGACGTTCCGGAAACCGATAAAAAGCCGCAACTGAGCTTCTAACACAGGGAAGGACCGTGATAGCATCTACGGGTCGGACCACCTCTCAAGACACCTTTTCCCTTCGCCATGCACACCGGGAAAAAGACTGCTGCAAGGGGAAATATGAGGGAGTATCGCGGGACACTTTGCCGTCGAATGCCAGGAATGTGGTAGGGTGAGCGCAAGCTCTACTACTGGATTTCCAAAGTACCTCTGCCTCAAAGAGGCAAAGCGGAACACCCTTCAAACGTCAGAGGTCGGACGGGGAGTTAAATCCCCATCTGAAGAGGCAGACCCCGCGAGTGGGAAAAATCAGGTTTGCTGATAGGATCGTCATGCCTTCACCGGGAGTCGAACTAACAATTATTGACTGCTGGGCGGAGATGTCTACCATTAAGCTATCGTGTACTTATGTTTGCCGACGTCAAATTGTAGCTTTGTTCTGAATGGTAGCGACATTTAAGTGTAGCAAAAGAACTTTAACACCAAAATAGTGTTTGTTTTACACCAAAAAAGTGTATACCTTGCACTTCTTTTTTTGCGTGTATGCTGGACCGAAGTAATGACCGTTGGACCATCCCTAAATCGTTTACGCCGTTCACGACATTATGACGGAGTCATAAATAGCAGCAGGATGAAATCAAAGCTTTTTCTTGCAAGGATGCAAGAACTGTTGCACCATACAAGGCAGCAGCAAATCTTAAAATAAATCATACTAATCATATGCGGAATTTTATCTATATCGGTAAATAGGTTCCCGAGGTGGTGGTTGATATTTAAAAAAAATTAAAAGAGGTAAGGTGGCAACCCTAATTGAAATTTCTCACTGGCTATGTGACCAAAAACACCTCTCATTTGAAAATGCCTCAATTGAGATAGGTGTTAAGAATTTAAATAGGCCTAGGGGCAACACCCCAGTGGGACATCAAAGAATGGTCGAAATACCAAAATAAGAAATACCAAATAAGGTTATCATTACAGCCTCTCAAGAGATGTTGGCGATCTTCCGTTGCGGTGTGCTGCTTCGATGTTTTTTCTACAGACTAATCATTTGATCCCGAAAATCCCAAAATAGTACATTCTTAGGAATATTTGTTTGGGCACTCACTCAATGACATTAGAAGGCAAACATTGTGGTTAGTTTACATTAACGTAAGTATATACCCTTCGCTTAATGTATTGGTAAATATTTAACTGGTAAATATTTAACTCTAAAAAAATGTCAGCGAAAGTGAATAATAGACAAACACTACAATTTGTATCATCCGACGATGGCAACTTCTTCGACAGTCGGGTCTAACTAACACCATTTTTGAGTACACTATATATTTTGTTAAGGTAGTCGGATATTTTAGCAAAGGTACATGTTAGGAATTGTGTCCAAGCGCATTATTAAACACTTTTCGGAAGCGCAATAGAGGGTTCCATTGTGTCGGATAACAGCAATAAAAATTGAAGCTGCATGTCAAGCGTACTGCAAGGGAACATTTATAAAATTACACCATCTGTAATATGTATGTATGTATGTATGTTAAAGTGGCTACCTCCGCAGTCCACGCGGAGGCTCACGTGGGCCTTAGTTTGGTCCGTTGTGATACCACGAAAGGAGCCCTAATTTCCCTTTCTGTAGATCGACCTGACCCAGCAGAAAGGTCGCATCCCCCAAAAAGTTTTGTAAGAAACCTTCTGACATGAAGCTAAACCAGCGCGTTTGTCTGATGTAGCGCAGAATATCATCTATATTTGCAGATTCAAGCTCCGCGAGGCATCCAAAGGAGTGTTTGCGGAGACATCGGTACCTGGTTTTCGACAGAGCGGGACAGTGGCATAGATAGTGTTCTATACTTTCTATCTCCTCCTCGTCCCTGCAGCTGCGGCAGAAGTCATTTGTATAGAGGCCCATGAGAGCGCCATGGGTTCCCATAAGACAGTGTCCTGTAAGAAGGCCCACTAGTGGGCTAATGAATAGGCGATTCAGATGAATTACCGATTGCGACCTTTTTTCGTTGAGTTTGGGCCAAATTTGCCTGGACGTTCTGCAAGTCGGCTCCATGGCCCATCTTGTGTCGGCTTGTTCTATGAACCGGGAACGCAGCCAGTGCTTGCATGTATTTAGAGGGGGGCTCACCCAGCTGCCGGAGGTGATTGTATGTAGACAGGTGCCCTTCCTTGCCAGCTCATCGGCAGCGCAGTTACCCGATACAAAACTATGGCCTGGGACCCATATTATACTCAGGCTGCACTTATCGGATAGCTTATTTAGAGCTTCCCTGCACTTAATCGCCACTAGTGACGACGTCTTACTACTTTGCAGGGATTTTATGGCAGCTTGGCTGTCGGAAAAAATGGAGATAGAGTTAGTCACTGGCTGGTTAGTCAGATAGCGAGCAGCTTCCCAGATAGCTATAAGCTCAGCCTGAAAGACACTGCAGTGGTCTGGAAGGCGTAAGCTCATATTAATGTCGAGCTTACTTGAGAAGATTCCACTGCCGACTTTGTTGTCTAGTTTAGAGCCGTCCGTGAAAACGGAGATTTCTTGACTTCCCGGTTCCACGCAATTTTTCCACTCGCTTCTCTCTGGGATCCACGTTTCGAACTTGTTATCCCAGCAAGGCCGTGGTATTGCGTAGTCCAGCTTTAAGTAAGAGTTGGGGAGTTCCTTCAGGATTTGGGTATGCCCAAACCTGCAGTCCCTCCAGGGTTCTAGTGCGTTGAGCCTAGCTGCGTTGCAACTGGCAGTAAATTTCCCATACTGGTCAGTGGGAAGAAGAAAAAGTATGTTTTCAAGAGCCTTGGTGGGAGTGGAGGGGAGGGCACCGCTAATAAGCATTGCTGCCATCCGTGGCACCTTTGTGGCTTTGGTTTTGTTAGATTCGATCTCGAGAGCCGGCCACCATATGGTGACGGCGTAGAATAGTATAGGTCGCACCACTGCCGTGTAGATCCAGTGGACAATGTGGGGCTGAAGACCCCACTTTTTTCCGATTGCCGACCTACAGGCGCAGAGCGCCATTGTGGCTTTCCTGGAGCGTTCCTCCATATTACGCCTCCAGTCCAGCCTTTTGTCAAGAATTACGCCAAGGTATTTAACCTCGGTAGAGAGTTTGATCACCCTCCCATTCAGCGATGGGGCGGTGAAAACTGGTATATTGCGTCTGCGGGTGAAGAGCACCATCTCAGTTTTTTCACTGCTGATGCTTAGTCCACATTCCTCAGACCAGGCTTTTGTTAGATTCAGCGCATTTTGCAAGAGTTCGCTAAGCACCGAAGGGTGCTTGCCAGTAGCCGTCAGGGCTATGTCGTCTGCATAGGCAATGACCTGGCAGCCGGTGTGCTTTAGTCTAGATAAAAGAGTGTTCACCGTCAGGTTCCAAAGTAGAGGAGAGAGAACACCCCCTTGGGGGGTTCCTCTGTTGGCATACCTTGTAAGTGAAGAATTGCCCATTTCGGAAATAATGGTTCTTCTTTGGAGAAGGAGTTCAACGAACTCCACTAGAGGCTCTTCCACTCCCAGCAAACGCAGGGAGCTCGCTGTTGGAAGAACGTTGTTAAAAGCCCCTTCTATGTCAAGAAAAATGCCGAGCGTAAACTTCTTGAAAGCAAGCCCCTTCTCTATCCCAGAGGTGATAGCGTGTAGAGCCGTCTCTACGGACTTGCCCTTGGAGTAGGCATGCTGGCTGTTGGAGATTAGTCCTGAATTTGCCGTTCGCCTAATGTAGGCATCTAGCAATCTTTCTAGAATTTTTAGGAGGAAAGAGGTCAGACTTATAGGTCTGAGATCCTTTGGGTTATTGCAGGATGTCCTGCCTCCTTTCGGTATAAAGACTACCTTTGCCTTGGTCCATTCCGTGGGGATATAGGCCAGGTTGAGGCATGCCTTGTAGATTTGAGTTAGCAGCGGACTAATAAGATCGCTCGCTCCTTGTAGTTCGGCGGTAAATATACCATCTAGTCCCGGAGATTTGAAGGGTTTGAAGGACCTGATTGCCCAGTTAACTCCTTTTCTGCTGACTATGTGGTCCAAGGGCCTCGACGGCCTTGGGTTAGATTGCGAGTTCGAGGGTAGGTATGGTTGAGAGGTGCTGCCCGGAAAGTGGGCCGTGACCAGGGTATCCAGGATTTCGGCACTAGATGAGGCCCATTCTCCATCAGCTGTACGAATACAGCTGAGAGGAGTAGGGTTTTTGGAGAGGACCTTACGTAGGCGATTTGCCTCCGAGACTTCCTCAATATTGCTTGTGAAGTTTTTCCAGGATTCCCTTTTGGCTCTCCTGGTTAACTTCTTAAAAGATTTTAAGGCGTCCCTGTAGGGGGACCAGATCCCTGTCTGTTTTACCTGATTAAAGAGTTTTCTGCTGTTCTTCCTTTGCTCGGAGATTTCAGGGGTCCACCAGTACGGTTTCTTTCTACCCCTTTTTTTAATCTCCGGGCAGGCTGCTATGAAGGCAGCGTTACAAGAATTGGTGACAAGATCTACTGCTTCGTCTATCTTAGACGGTGAGTCTAGCTCACCGAGAGAAGCAAACGATATGTCTGAGAGAGGCGCTTCATCAGATCTTATCGGTAGGCAAGACCTACCGTGAGAAGCGTTTTCTTGGAGGGTAGAGGACAGGACCACTTTGTAAAGGTCCCAGTCCGTACGTCTCCTGTTCCTGTAAACCGCCATAGGCGGAGGTCGCAGAAGCAGATTAAAAGTTACGTACATATGGTCAGAGTAGGAGTCATCGGAAACTTTCCATTCCTTAACTAAATCAGAGAAAGGTCCTGAAACCCGAGTAATGTCTAGAACTTCCCTCCTATTCGAGGTGACAAAAGTTGGTTTGTCCCCAGAGTTACAGATACAGAGGTTGTTTTCTATGATAAAATCAAAAAGAGACTCACCCCTTGTATTTGTGTCGGTTGAGCCCCATGCGAGGTGGTGCGCGTTGGCGTCGGCTCCAATGACTATCGGAAGCCCCTTGAGTTGGGCCTCCTTTACCGCCTTGCTGAGCCTATCCTGTGCAGAGATGGGGCGATCGTGCGCAAAGTATGCGGACATCAGCCAGAGGGTATAGTCCTGCAGCTCGAGGCTGATACAGGTGAAGTCATCATCGCTAAAAGGAGATAGTAGAAAATAAGAAAGAGTTTTTCTGATAAGAATACATGATCTGAGTCTACCTTTTGCAGGTGGCGTCACCAGCTGGTACTCATCGGTATTCAGCCCACAGACCCTGGTACCGACGACACATGGCTCTTGGACTAGAACGACCGCCTCCGATGTTTTGCAGAGGCGTAAGATTAGCGCAGCGGAGGCTGCCTTAGAGTGATGCAGGTTAATTTGCAGTATCCGGACCATTAGGACCGTTCTGAAAACTCAGCATCGACGTCCATCTCCCCCTGCTCCGTCCCGCCCGATGCCACCTCAACGATAGTATCGTCGAAGCCAACATTTGACTGGTCGGATTCCAGGAGGAGGTGTTCGTCCATGCTGGTAGAGAACTGCCCTGCCAGCTCAGATACCGAGAGTGTATCACTCTCGGACTCTGGAGCACTACGTGCTAGTTCGATATCGACCTCATGTACACTCGAGGTGTTGCATGGGGTCGTGAGATTTGCTGCGGTGGAGGTGGGTACACTCGAGGCGCTGCCCACCTCCTCCAAATTCATCGGAGCCGACTCGATGGAGGTAGCTGCTGCCTCAGAGTCCAGCGTAACAAGTGCACTCAAGGTGTTTCCTGCCATCACATCACTCTGAAGCTCGGGCTTCGTCTCCATCTCCTCCGGCTCCTCTCTCTGGGTACCATCCCGCTTGACTTTCAACGTGATGGAGTAGAAGCCGTAGCTTAACACTCCACCACATTTAGCAAGCCAAGGGAGAGACGCCTCGCTAATGACGAAACCGACATAGCGTTGCTTCTCCCTTGTCTCGCCCACGCGGACTATCCTCCAATCGCTTGAAGGTAGTCCCAGTTTGCTTTGCGCGATGGTGCCCAGAATCTCGCCAGGCTCCGCCAGCTCGTCTGGGACCCACGCCCAAGTTCTCGGTCTGCTTGGAATTTCTTCCAAACTGACGGCATCCAGCTTAGCCCCGGGCCACATCTCCCCCACCGAAGCTATGGCGAGTGTGTACAGACGGCAAGAGCGCTCGTCTGCGCAGGAAACTAGTTTAATCCTGCCCTGATACCAGCCGGCATCGCAGATAATGGGAGCAGCACCCGGGTTCTTGTCCATAATGTCCTTGAACTGCCTGAGAAGGCCGTTCAGGACATCCTTCCAATTGTCCGGGGTAATGTTTCCATCCGGATGGCCGCGGTTCAAAACCGCCAGCGTGATGTTGCCCTTGGCAACCTCGTTGAACGGTTTTGTTAGGGCAGGTGGAGAAGGGGCAGAGGTTATGGGCCTATGCCTTTTAGGAACGCTCGAGGCGTTTACTATCGACCGCTGCCTTTTAAGGGCTGGCCCATCCGACCCGGTTGGCGCCGTATTGGCAGGATTGGTTGCGGTGTTTGCGGTGTTACGCGATGATTTTTCAGCAATGATTTTCCTGGCCCAGGCCAGAGAGCTTTTTTGCTCTGCCGTCAGCTTATCGCTGGGAGACTTGCCCAGTCTCTCTACAACTTTGGCGGCATTGCGTAGATTCCGCTGATTGCGGACTGAGAGGGGGACTCGTTTTGCCTTAGAACCCTCTAGGGGGTCAGCCGGCTTGCCACGAGTTTGTTTTGCATGGGCGGGCGCATTCACTCTGTCCGTGGAGGACCCGGTGTTGGTTTCCGCCACATGCTGAGCAGAGGTGCCCGTAAGACCATCTGTAATAAGTGCTGCGGCCGGGTAATGTACAAAGTCTACTGCGCTTTTTCAGCTTTTTCAACTTTTTTTTCTTTTTTCTCAATTCTAAAAAACAGCACCAAAGCGACAAATGCGAAATCCAAATATAGAAAAAATAACAGTCACACGGATGAGCAAACTGAAAAACGGAAAAATGCAGCGTTAGACTGACTGAAATGCTTGAACGGCAACGGCGTGTGAAGCGCAAATGGAAATGTCAAGTGGAGTTAGAAAATAAAAGAGAAGTTCATTGTTTGAAGAATTTAGTCAAAGAATAAAAAGTAAATGAAAAAAATGCCGATTAAACTATGCAATAACCGTTTGAAGAATTTCAACAAAGCTAGCAGTTAATTGAGTATTTCAGGAAAATATTTTATTTTTTCGGGGGAATAACAAAGTTGTATAAAACTACTAGAGTTAAAGTTGATAGAGAATTAAACAATCGAGTGAGCTATACTGAATGGAAACCATTGCCAATATCTACAAATTGCGAATGTTTGACAGAAAAATTATCTATTTGTGAATATAGCTATCACCTGTTAAGAACACTGTTCCATAATTTTATTCTTTGCCTCAATTTTCATTAATCAAAATTTTTTGTACTCCGCGTATACTGCATTATTTTCAAGTTATACATGTTTAATTAAACGACTGCATAAGTGTTCATTCTTTACTAGCTTTCATGAAGTTAGTATTAGAGGTAAGCAACTTTTTCAATGGCCTGTTTAAATAAAATTCAATAAAGAAACACAGTTGTGGCAATGTAAAAAGAATTAAAAAACAAACCATTTCTTCCCATTCCTTCTTATTCGCGCCTGTCGCAGTTCTTGACAGCGGACAAAGCACGATAGCATGCGGACGATTTATCACTTGTAGGAATTCCTTCCTTCCTTAAAATAGCCTTTAACCGCCTAGGCGATTTTGGCCGTCCAAAATGTTACGCCAGTCGGTTCTTTGTTGAGCCCACTAGCGCCACGTGTTATGATATACATATGCCTCCACCTGGCCCTGCTATCGGAGTGGTGAGACCACCACCACTGTAGAAATTCACAATAATGGAAACTAATGAAATTTTATCTGTACGTCAGTTTTGGGAAACTAATAGTATCAGGGATAATATGATAATATCGCTTCGTAAGTTTTTATTTGACTTCTACACAGAGCCAACAATGCCTGATAAAATAAAACAAAAGTCATATGATATCTCTATAGATTTTCTTCAAGAAGAAGTTCATTTTATATTTGAAGAGAAATCTTATTATTGTTTTCAAAGGGAAATCTTGCAAAAAACGAACCGATTTCTTAGGGTTCCTAACAAGAAGATTTGACTCATTAACTGATTTCCGCATAATTGTATGTATTAATAAGCTGATCTTAGGGTTCCTAACAAGAAGATTTGACTTATTAATGTTTTCAAGGAGAAATCTTGCAGAAAACGAATTGATTTCTTAGGGTTCCTAACAAGAATGATTCATGCTATCTATAACCAAATGTTATCCATTTCTATCATATAAGAAAAAATAAATAAAATGGGATTAGGTGGCAACCTAAGATGACAACCCTTCTTTATCTTGTTATATTTGAAACTCGGCCGAAAATACCTTTAATTTGATACCCATATTGTCATATCTTTCTCAATATTTAAAAAAAATTAGATAGGAGGTAACCCTGTAAACCTCTCCAAGTAGCAGCACCCATTCTTTATTCTTCGACATCGGAAAAAAAAAAAAAAAAAAACAATTTATTTGTGATAAAATGTTCTAAGTCCATGTAAATATAACAAAATTATAGAAAGAAAATGTTCTAAGTCCAAAATGTGCTCATGACTTTGCATTTACTTTATTTCGATGTGCCATACAAAAACTTACACCAGAAATTTTGTGTCTGAAAATTTACTACATAAAAGTGTTAGTTTTCGTCAGACACAAAATAAAAGATATGTTTACTGAACAAAAAAGTTTAGAGTAGGTTAGAACAGAGCAGAGGAGTGCAGCGGTCAAAATATAAATAGAGCAACTCAGAGGACAAATGCCATGAAACACTTGAATTTCTATTTACATATTTGGTTTTTTGTTTAAATCCTCAAAATTAATGCAAATGCACGTATACTAAAACATTGCTTTTCTTGCAAGCTAGTTTTTTTTGAAGTTTTCAAAAATTTATTTTTTCTTGACTGACAATTGCTTCTCTGCTCTAACTTACTCCACAAAAAAGCTAGAGCAGAAATTTGTGATCTGGATTACTCTAGTTACAAATTCTAATTTGTCCTTGTTTATCTTTTGTTCTCTTTGCAGTCAATAAAAACTTCATCTGTAAGCTATTATCCAACCCACATTAACCGCAAAGACACAAGCGCGCATATATCAAACACAATTTATTCACCTGGAAAATACACACTAATTTTCAAACAGTTGGCAAAAAAATCGCTGAATGCAAGGAATGCGACTGCTGCGAATGCCCATTGTCGTTTTTCTTCGCAACGCCAACTAGAAACAGCAGCTAGAAGCGGCAACTACCACTAAAACTACTGAACGTGGTACACTTGCGTTGAATGCATCTCCCAAATGCTTTGACTTGTACTTTAATTTAACAGGCCGACTTAAACAAAAACGCTAGGCGTAGCGTTTTTTGCCAAAGTTAGGCCACATGCCACATACCCAAATGAAAGCACAAAATTGCTCTCAATTCTTTCTTCTTTCATTCCCCCATTTCTCACTTCACCTTGTAACGCGCTGCGAAAATTGAAAATTGCAATTGCTCAGCGTTGACGCCGCGCTGTTTGTGTTGGGCCCATACAAATTGTATAGGCATGAGGATTTTGACAGCTAGCACGGATGTTGAACGCGATTAATTAAGTCGACCTTTAAGTTGCCCTTTGGCAAAAATTCTACGGTGCAATTGCTCACTTTCACGCTCGTAAAGTAAGTTTGTTTTTATGCCCAGCGTACTAGTACTAGTACAAGAGTATTATAATTTTGTCCACATAACGGTACTACGTAACGGCACAAAACAATAGATACATATATAGAGTTCCATATATGAAAGCCCTTAGTTTGAAAAGAGGAGTTGATTAAAGCATGTCTGTCTGTCTGTCCGTCTGGCCGTCCGTGTACACGATAACTTGAGTAAAAATTAAGATATTTGTATGAAGTTTTGTACACCGGTTACTTTCTGGCCAAGGTAGGTTGCTTTTGAAATCGGATGATAACGACGCCCCCTTGTTCGGCATCGAAAATTTCGAAAAACACCTAAACTTACATTTCTCGGTAGCTAAAATGGATGAAATGATATAATTTTATAAGTGAATCCCACTGGTCATTCTATTACAACATTTTGATGTGCCACACCCACTTTTATGGGAGGCATTTTTGAAAACTTGACTGGTCATAAAATTTAAACTGATTACGGTAGAATAATGATAATTGGCACAACGTTAATTAGCAATATATGGAGCAAGGACTGAAACCGAAACCGAAACCGTAACCGTAACCGATTAAAACCGATTCATTTTTCAAAACCGAAACCGAAACCGTAACCGTTATTTTGATATGGAAAAGACCGAAACCGAAACCGTTTCAAAAGCCGGAACCGGTTCCAAACGGTTTTGAATTTTTTCAATACCTTACTTATGTGAGTGGGCACATAGGTACTTCGTTTTGTGGAAGATTGTGGAGCCACGTTTTGACATCAGTATCAAAATTCTGAAAGAGGAAGTTTGAATATAGTTGAATGAAGCGATCGAAACAAATTCACGAGATCCGAAAAAGAAATGTTCAGGCTTGCCTCGGAAAGTGCCACTAATTTTAATGTTTTTAACGATTTATACATTTCATTTGGCTTCCATTTTAATAAAAAAGTAGAGTTAACTTTAGGAATTTGTTGTGCAGAAATTTCATCTATGCATAGCGTTAATAAATGTATTATTATATTGGAGAAATCCCATCATGGCCGCAGAAAAAAAGGTTATGAAAATTCAGACCTATTTCGTAGCTACATAGGTACTTGAGTATTTTAGTAGACACATTTTTTCCCTGTTTTTATTTGGAAACCGAAACCGGAACGAAACCGTAACCGAAACCGAAATAAATTTTGAAGAACGAAACCGGAACCGAAACCGAAACACGTTGCAAAAACCGAAACCGAAAGCGGAACGTTATTTTAATCGGTTTCAGACATTGATATGGAGTATACTTAAAGAAATCGTTTCCGACCACGCCCACTTTCGATATGGAAAATTTCGAAAATCACATAAATTGGCATAATTCGGTGAGGTAAATAGCTAAAATAGTATAATTAGGTAGATAAATCCTCCTGGTCATTCTATTATGATTTTCCATTAAACCGTGTATTTTTAAAGCGAAACCTAAAACTAGTCAGAAAAATACTAGTATAGAACTAGAATTTTCTGGCTGAACTAGTATACAACTAGATTCTTCTGGATGAAATCATACCAGTTAAAATATAAAAAATTGCTTCTTTTTTCTCTTATAATTCACAGATGCTTTTTCGTGATAGGGTAATGGAATAAACATGAAAATAAAGGAATAAACATGAAAATAAAGGCAAATGATAAAATAAAGGGTAAGTCGTGAAAATTCTGGTTGAAATCATACTAGTCCAGGTTCAATGATTTTTAGTATATTTCATACTAGTCCTTTTTGGACTAGTATGTGGACTAGTTCATTTTATATAAATTATACTGGTCCAGGTTGAACTAGTATGGGGCTGGTATTATACAACTAGTATAATACTAGTATATCATGACTAGTAGATGACTGGTATGTTCTGATCGAAATCTGACAATTGACATTTCGTAGGACATCAACACGTAAAAAATACCAGTTGCTTATATGGAAAAAAGACAAAACACTGACTAGTTGGGTACGGTGCACCAACTAGTTCTAAAGTAGTTTTCAACTAGTTGTTTTCGCTGCAGGGTGATTATAGTAGAATGGTATAGGAAATATTCCTGAGGAAACTGGTAGAAATCGCTGGGTATATAATGTTCGGTTTACTCGAACTTAGACTTCCTTACTTGTTATTTTTATGGTTGCCTGGTACTCCTTCCTAGATTTGGTTTGCTTTTGCAAGTCGTTTAGAAGTCACAAGTTACGTGTGTTGATTTTTACTTATGTTAGGAGAAAATCAACATGAATACGGTAATGTTGTGATAAGGGACATTCCATCGTGACTCCTGGGACATTTGACTCGAGCGCTTAGTCAACTTTGACTTAATAAACTGACATCGGGACTTCAATTGCTATAAAATATATTTATCGACATGGGTAAATATCCAATACAATAAATGCATTAAAAGAATTGGCGAAATAACAACAAATAGCTTTATAATTACTCAGTAAGTGAGTGTGACTCCTGGGACACCGTAAAATCCCTTTGTTGCACCTGAGTACGAAAACGAGTCTTAGCTTTACAGTTCAACTTCGAGCTACAATTTGTATATGATCGAAAGTACATACTACATAGTATCATATTCTTTAAAAATAAGATCAGTATTAACTTTTAGGAACTTTTCAGAAAGGTTAAAGAGTGTGACTCCTGGGACATTTTCCTGTTTTTTTCGTCACACAACGAACTCTCTCCCTGCTAGACTAAGACTAATAAGCAATGCACTGCACTTCATTAAAGAATTAGAAAGTTTCTATAACAGCCAAGATAATTAAGATGTTAACTTGTTATAATTATGTGTTCTCTAACGCTCGTTATTTTTATTTACATTTTTATTCTCTCGCTATCTTCTTTTGCTAGTCTACACTTGAGGACCTCAAACCAAAGCGCAACATGTGTGCACCAATCCAGTGTACACTTGTTGCGTTTTGGTTTGGAGCTCCTCATATCTATCTATCTATCCTTCTCTCTATCGATCTATGTACCTATCTACTCGATTATTGTTATAAATATTTAATATTTTAACCATTTTTATTAAGTCATGTTTCTTTTATTTTTTTTTAGCATTAAGTGTCAAGTTTAATTTGTTCCTATTTTATACCGTTACCGAATAGCACTATAAAATAATTTTGTATCAAATTGTTGTGCCAGGATAAATTTACCAAATAAATACAAATACAACTTTTAAGTTTTTTTAGTTTTATCGATGCAGTTCCCAAAAAATTTAGCTATGCAACTAGTTACCCCTAACCCATGATAGTAAAAAGACCTTTATTCTAAAGTTCTGTCAGGGCAGTGGGAGTTTATGGCATTTTAAAAATTTGGTACTTTTCCTCTTTTGGCTGGAATGTCCCATAATAAAATTATATAACATAGGAGAAAATACCTCCATTATCAAAATTTCTAACACAACATTTTTACTCCTTTTGTAACTGCCAAATATGGGTACATTTTAATTAAATATGCGCATTATGTATGCAACAGCACAGTACTAAATAATATGCCAGAAACCCATTTAGCACCATCTAAAACATACTCGCAAATACCACTAAACACGGCACCACACAGGAGGGAGGGGAGAAGGAAAAGGACATCAATCAAAATTGTTTACAACGCATTTTCTACCTTGTCAAGTGGATTTGATGCGTCTGATGCACATCCTAAATACTAAAACACGGCATGTATAAACATACTAAAAGCCTAAACTACTAACAGAACAAACAACGAGGCTTTCCAAAACATCAATGCCACCATCACCACCACCACTCAGATGAGTTGCATTTGAGTGCTTGAACAAAACAAATTCTAAAACGAAATTTCGCCAGAATTTTCATAGCGAAATACCACTCAAGGATACCATAGTCAATGAATTACTGTGCCTGAAGTGCGATTGATGCAATGAGAGACAGAAGATTGTAGATTAAGGAAAATTCAAATCCAAACCTATTACAAGCCTTCTTTGTACCCTTGTAAGGGACACACGACGATATAATAAGTAAATTTTGATCCATATCAAAGAAAGCAAGCCAAGTTGCAAATGGTGACCAAAACGACTAAGTAATGGTCACATTGGTAAAACATTAATGTCTGGTTTATAGCTCTGGCTTATGTGGGGGCCTTCAATCTGTCTGCTATGTGCTTCTGGTGACATGCAGCATGAAAATCTCAGTGATTCGTACGATTGACTGTCCAGAACCCCCTTCAAAAATTCACTTTACATATTCGGAGCTGTTAAGGTCAGTGGCTTTCTTGGTAACATGGAAAGAAGGATAGATTCAGAAGTGGGTCATCTGCTTTCAGGTGGCGTTTTCGAATTTTTTTAAACTTAAAATAAAGCAAATCAATTTAGGATTAAATGTTTAATGAAATACAAATAAAAGGTTATTTGTTATTATAAGTAGAGGAGTTATGTAAAAACTTACCCCATATTCGTAAAAAATCAAATACTCAGGCTTCTATAATTGAAAATTTGTTCTGCTCCCAGCAAACAATCGGAGTCATAAATGATGCAGAAAGGAGTCCTAAATAGGAGCGTTTACGCTCTTTATGAGCTCATTTATGAGTCCGAAATGAGTGTATTTCCCTTCCTGCGATGGTCGTCCGATATGAGCTAAATTTCATATATTGAATGAGCCTGAATAAGAGTCATTTATGACTCTTATTTGCCTCAGGAACGGCTCATATAGAGCCTAAATATGAGTCAAATATGACCCCCTTATGGAGATTTTAGGATGCATTTATGACTCTTAAAAAAGCCATATACCTACTGTAACTTTTTTGGTTTTTAAATGGCGCCTTTTCGGCATTGAAGGGAGTACACTGGAATTGGGGAAGCATACATGAACCTTTGGCATTATATCAGGGACCGGCCGAATCGAAAGTGAGGGTGCATCAGGGAAAGAGCGATCATCGCACCACTAGCAAAAACCGACGCAACAGCGTATTTTGTTGAGTCGTTGCTTGCAATTGAGCGACTGAGCGTAAGAAACAACATATATTGATTGGCCAGTGCGTTCATAGCGCACTCCAAGGGATTTGGTTCTCACATTTGCGGACAACTGTCCCACCAGCTGTCGGGGCTTGCATGAGATGTTTGTGGGGAAATTCCTTTAAATATACATATGTGGTACGATGAAAAAAGAAACACTTATAGGATGGTATACTTATCAGGGCATCCGCTAGAACGGTGCCGCAAGACGGGATAGCAAGAAAAATTGTCAGGAACAAGCGCAAGCGATGTAATTGAATATTTATTTGAAATAAAAAAAAAAATTCACAAACAAAATATGAAAATTTGTTCCAAAATTGCTTTGTTAAAAAACAATGATATTATCCGCCTCGCTCGATGTTAAAAGTTTTGAGGATTTGCCCATATGTATGTGTTGCTTCAAGTAAAAGCTTAAATTTTGTAGCAAAAGCAGCAGTGCCTTGAATTCTTATTCAAATAATAATTAGCAATTGCTTATTAGTTTAAGCAAAAGCCTTTTCAGCAATTGCTTTTGCTTACTAGCAATTGCTTATTTTTTATTCATCAGGCTCAGTAAGGCTAACTGTTTTAAATTTTTATTAAAATAAAAAATGAAAATTTGGAATTAAAAATCGCGCGGGAGTTATTTCACTGCACATTTTTAACTCAGTTTTGAGTAAATGATAAATTAATAAGGCTAAATATTTTAAATATTTATTAAAATAAAAAATGAAAATTTGGAATTAAAAATCGCGCGGGCGTTATTTCACTGCACCCCCGAAACCCGGTTTTTGAGATATCGTCGAAAAAGTTTAATTTTTGCAAGGCAATTTTGAAGGGCGTACAATTTCCTAAAAGGCCCCTTAAACCGATTCAGAATATTGCAAAATGCATCCCAATAATAGAAATTTGAATGAATGCTGACCGAAAAAATTCTAATTTTTCTAAATTTTAATAAAAAATTTCAAGTTCTAACATTGCATTGAATTTAAAATATCAAAAAACCAACAAAAAGTATTAAAGCCACTAAAACTTCGGTAAAGTTATCATTCAATATTTTGGGAGAATTAGTGGTTTCTTTAATTAATTTTTTTTATATGTTTGTATTGTTGGAATAACTGTACTAAATTTGTGTTTGAGGTCACTAACGCTTAAATTAAAGTTAGTTTAGAAGTAGTTAAATACATGTTTTCCAATTTTTTTTTTATGGTTTCTAATATCTCTCGAAAATTGCCCATATTTGCCCCTTGTACAAATTTCAATAAGTTTCGTTATGTTAATCTTTCAAAATGAGGCATTTGGTTTTATACTACTGTACTGTAGGACAACAAATTACAAAAGCGTAACACGTAATAAAAGTAACACTATAGCTGTGCCTACAAAAAAACATCATCATCATCATTTATTGGCGCTTAACCGCCTAAGCGATTTTGGCCGTCGCCTATCAAAGCACGCCAGTCATTCCTTTTTAGCGATAACTGACGCCAATTGGAAACCCCAAGGGAGTTCAAGTCATCCTCCACCTGTTGTTTCCATCTCAGTCGAGGCCTCCCCCTTCCTCTGCTGCCGAATTCGGGTGACGATTGGAAAACCTTCTGGGCTGGAGCTTCTTTGTCCATTCGCATGACGTGACCCAGCCAGCGGAGCCTTTGGGCTTTAATTCGCTGGACTATGGTCAGACCTGCGTAAAGCTCGTACAGCTCATCGTTAAATCTCCTTCGATACTCGCCGTCGGCATCACGGGAAGGACCATAAATCTTCCGGAGAACTTTTCTCTCAAATACTCCAAGGGCCATCTCATCTTCTCTTGACATTGTCCATGAATCTGAGCCATACATCAGGACAGGTATGATGAGAGACTTATAGAGCGTGATCTTTGTTCTTCGAGAGAGGACTTTACTTCTCAATTGCCTACTCAGTCCAAAGTAGCACTTGTTCGCAAGAGTGATTCTCCGTTGGATTTCTAGACTGATATTATTTTCGGTGTTAATGCTGGTTCCCAAATAGACGAAGTCCCTCACAGTTTCAAATTTGTAACTATCAACAGTGACGTGGCTGCCAAGGCGCAGGTGCGCCGATTCTTTCTTTGATGACAGCAAATACTTCGTCTTGTCCTCGTTGACCGCAAGACCCACTTTTTTCGCTTCTTTATCCAGTCCAGAGAAGGCAGCGCTTACGGCGCGGTTGTTAAGGCCAATGATATCAATATCATCGGCATACGCCAGCAATTGCACGCTCTTGTAAAAGATTGTACCATTGCGGTTTAGCTCTGCTGCTCGAATTATCTTCTCCAGCATCAGGTTGAAGAAATCGCACGAAAGGGAGTCGCCCTGTCTGAAGCCTCGTTTGGTTTCAAATGGCTCAGAGAGGTCCTTCCCAACTCTGACGGAGCTTTTAGTATTGCTCAACGTCATTTGGCAAAGCCGTATAAGCTTTGCAGGGAAGTCAAATTCAGACATGGCGGCATACAGGCAACTCCTTTTTGCGCTGTCAAAAGCGGCTTTGAAATCGACAAAGAGATGGTGTGTGTCGATTCTTTTATCATGGGTCTTCTCCAGGATTTGGCGTATCGTGAAAATCTGGTCGATGGTAGACTTACCAGGTCTAAAGCCACACTGATAAGGTCCAATCAGTTTGTCTACGATGGGCTTCAGTCTTTCACACAATACGCTAGAAAGAACCTTATATGCGATATTAAGAAGGCTGATTCCGCGGTAGTTGGTGCGGTTAGCGGGATCGCCTTTCTTGTGGATTGGGCAGAGCACACTTAAATTCCAATCTGGAGGCATGCACTCGTCTGACCATATTCTGCATAAGAGCTGATGCATGCTTTTTACCAGCTCTTCGCCTCCGTGTTTGAACAGCTCGGCGGGTAGTCCGTCTTTTCCAGGCGCTTTGTTGTTTTTGAGCCGGGATATATCTATCCTCACTTCATCATAGTCAGGTGGTGGGACGACTTTTCCATCGTCAGGGATTGGGGTATCGGGTTCGACGTCTCCCTCGCAATTTAGCAGTGAGGAGAAGTGCTCCCTCCATAATTTAAGTACACTCTGTACGTCGGTTACCAGGTCGCCATTATTGTCCTTACAGGAACTTGCCCCGGTCTTAAAACCTTCCATCATCCGCCGGATCTTTTCATAGAATTTTCGGGCATCATTCCTGTCAGCCAGCATCTCAAGCTCTTCACACTCACGCCTTTCGGCCTCACGTTTCTTTTTTCTGAAAAGGCGTCTCTCTTCCTTCTTTGCCTCACGATAGCGTTGCCATACACTGCGGGTTGCGCCCGTTCGCAACGTCTCCCTGTAGGCAGCGTCCTTTTTGTCCGAGGCAGTGCTGCATTCCTCATCGTACCAGTTGTTTTTGCGGGCTCGCTGGAACCCTATAGTGGCCTCAGCGGCGGTACGTAATGAGTGAGAGATATGCTTCCATTGCTCGGTTGCATCGTTAGGTCGAGGATTGCTCTCCGATAGCAGGTGTGAGAGTCGAGTGGAGAAATTGTCAGCTGTCTGTGTCGTGCGCAGCTTCTCGACGTCGAACTTTCCTTCCGTTACTGTGCGCACTTTCTTTGCTACACAGAGGCGTGTGCGTATCTTGGCTGCAACAAGATAATGGTCCGAGTCGATATTGGGACCACGAAGGGTACGCACGTCCAGAACGGTGGAGCTATGTCTGCCGTCGATCATGACATGATCAATCTGGTTTCTTGTTCTTTGATCAGGAGACAGCCATGTGGCTTGGTGTATTCGTTTATGCTGGAACCTGGTACTACTGATGACCATATTGCGAGCAGCGGCGAAATCAATCAACCTAGTGCCGTTGGGGGATGTTATATCATGGAGACTAAATTTTCCAACTGTTGGACCAAAGACTCCTTCCTTGCCCACCTTCGCATTAAAGTCGCCGAGCACGATTTTGATATCATGCTGGGGGCAGCGATCATAAGTCTGTTCAAGTTTATCGTAGAAGGAGTCCTTCTCTGCGTCGTCCGTCTCCTCAGTCGGCGCATAGGCGCAGATAAATGTTATGTTGAAAAATTTCGCTTTGATGCGGATCGCAGCGAGACGCTCGTCCACGGGGGTGAACGCTAGTACTTGGCGGCGAAGTCTCTTTCCCACCACGAATCCTACACCACGCGCTTTGCCGCGTGTCTGGCCACTGTAGTATACGTCACAAGGTCCGATGGTCGTCTTTCCTTGCCCCGTCCATCGCATTTCCTGCAGGGCGGTGATGTCAGCCTTTGCGTTCGCGAGGACATCAACCAGTCGGGCAGCGGTACGCTCCCTAGAAAGGGTCCGGACATTCCACGTACATGCCCTAATATCCTTCTCGTAGTCCATAATTCGTTTTGCCGGGTCGTCAACATTAAAGGGGGTTCTCATCCGAGGCTTGATTTTTGTTCTTTTCATTGGAATTGGTTTTTACGTGGCGGGTCCCAAACCCAGCGCACAACCCGTTTTCGGGGTACAAAAAAACATGCTACCGTAAAAAAATTATGCACCAAAGTAGCTCGACATTTATGCCTCTACCTTGGAAGCTAAAGGGAGCACATCAAATTCAAAACCACCGAAAGTTTTGCTGTATATTAGGCTCGAAATTTATGCCTCTACCTTGGAAACTAAAGGGAGCACATCAAATTCAAAACCACCGAAAGTTTTGCTGTATATTAGGCTATCATTGCGTACAACCAAAATTTTAATACTCCGTTGCCTCAAAAAGTTATAAGCACAAAATCACAAATATTGAAAATGGCGAAAAACAGAGTATCGCTACCTGGGTAGAAAATAATCTAGGCAAATCTATTTTTAATCTAGGCGCTGGCTAGAAATCTGGAATGGAAAGCGTATGTTTTTCAATTTACGGGCAATTTATGGAATATTCTGTAAGAGGGCTGCCTAGTTTTGCATACCTTGCACCTGCTCAGTTTTTCCGATCCAGGGCCTGAATATTTTTTCTATATTGGGCCGGCCTAGTTTTTCCACGATTATAAATTTCAATTAAAGTTGTTCATTTGCCGAACAAATTTCATGAGTTGTAACAGCTGAATGGATAGAGATGATGACTGTAATGTGAAGGTGCCTGGGTTCAATGCTGGCTCAGGGGCAATGCATTTTTTAATTGATTATTAAATGTATGTGAAATTTAATTCAAGTTGTTCATTTGCAGAAAATATTTCAATGATTGGAATAGCCCAATGGGCAGAGAAGACAACTGTGATGTAAAGGTGCCCGGTTTCAATGCTGACTGAAAGGCAATTAATTATTTAATTTCTCAGCTGGCATTGCCTTGGAAAAACTAGGCAGGGCCTAGATTAGCATTACCCGACAGGCCCCTTATTAAAAAGCATTAACAAACAGATAAGGGCCTGTGTAAACTTTCCTTGGCAGGCCCATGATTTAAAAGTTAAAATCTAGTCAGGCCCTAGGCTAAATTTGACAGATTTTCTACCCGGGTACTTTCATTGATGATAACATTTAATATTGGAGGAGCACATTAACATCGCTTGCGTTTTTAGAACCTCCGTCTCAAAAACTACACCCTGGCAAAATTTCATAGCGATACATTGATGCCTCAAAATTTTATAGAACAAATACCAACAAGAAAATTAAGAGTATCACTCGAAAAAGCGATAAATTCGACGTTCTTCGCCTTCAAAGTTCTGTAAAAACATATTGTCTGCATTTTTTCATCCAAATCTTCAAAGAAGATAGCCAATACGTAAAAGTAAATATCCATATGCTTTTTCCCCGCTTTAATTCATTAACCGATGTGTAACATCCGAGTATCGCTACAACAACAACAACAACAATCCGAGTATCCAAAAATGTAACACTATTTGGGATTTGCATATATCTCTGGAAGTATTCATCCTACATGACTGAAATTCGATACGAAGTTCTACGCAAGAAGGACGATAAGGGAAAAGTAGATGGAACCCACGGGTATAAGCTAGTTAATTTCCACCAATTGCTGACCATTAATTTGGGGAAAGACAGTCAATATTTATTTTAATTTAATTACACATGTATATCCCACGGAGTGACATGTATAAATTAATTTTTCGGTAGCACAAAGTTAGTATTTCCTATAAAATCAGCAAAAATCTACTTAAGGTTACAACAAGTATGTTTAACAAGTATGCAACGAAAATGTCAAAATGTAAAGCATATCGCATTCTTGACTATTATACCCAACGTTATTAACACCATGAAAATCCAAAACCAATTGTTTAAAACATAATATATGTACATTAATTTGGTACGACTGTTTTTAGTGCAAACATTTTGGTCCTTACCTTTACCACTACAGACATCTTGAGATCTTTAAATTAATTCTCAAGCAATCAATGCTTGTACCACTAGCTCATATAATCGTGAAAAATGGAGAGCAAAATCCAGCTTTATCTAGTTCACCTCTATAACTTCTTCCTCATTTAAACTAATACGGCTGATACATTAGCGCAAATTCCGAATTAACTCCGCTTTTGGGAGTTAACTTGAGCATAATCTTCATTATAAACTCCCAAAAATGAAGATTTTAGCGGATTTCAGAAAACGAGCTAACGATTTGACCGCTACTGTCATCGATAAATAAACAAAACTTGGACACTTGCGTCACCAAAAAATAAACAGTCCTCAGCCACATCTAGTTTTAAAACGCAAGTAATACAACCAAAGCAATAGATGTCGCCGATTGTTAATCTTCAATTGTGTGTGTCGGTAAAATTTGGATCTGATTATAGAAGATTTATTGGAGATAATAATATCCATAGCATAAGATACTCCTGTATCTTAACTACTTATAATAAGCATTTTATGAGTATTACAACATATTTTAATTTAATTTACAAGTTTATAAATAAATAAAACATATACTTAAACATTAACCATTTCAATAAAGTATGTCTTCAAATTTGAATTTTGGTTTTATATTTGATGGATGTATATTTTCTAAGCTATTCAATTATACTAGGATCGCCCGTGGTCGAAATTCAACCATCTTAAATTTTCTTCAACTCTCTCTTAATATACATATCTCCCGTTCACAACAAAACCAAGTAAGTGGCTCCCCCGTGACAAATGCAAATTTGGATTAAGTCATACCATACATTAGGGTGGTGCAACAAAGTAGTACAACAGAATAGCTGACGACAATACATTAGGATATACATATCTACAACAGATTTATTTGCACAAAAACCCGGTATGGGCTTATAATATTTCGATATATGTATAATCCCAGCAAACAATCGGAGTCATAAATGATGCAGAAAGGAGTCCTAAATAGGAGCGTTTACGCTCTTTATGAGCTCATTTATGAGTCCGAAATGAGTGTATTTCCCTTCCTGCGATGGTCGTCCGATATGAGCTAAATTTCATATATTGAATGAGCCTGAATAAGAGTCATTTATGACTGAGCGTAAGAAACAACATATATTGATTGGCCAGTGCGTTCATAGCGCACTCCAAGGGAATTTGGTTCTCACATTTGCGGACAACTGT
The DNA here is from genome assembly GCA_964058755.1 of Campiglossa producta. Classification (NCBI taxonomy): domain Eukaryota; kingdom Metazoa; phylum Arthropoda; class Insecta; order Diptera; family Tephritidae; genus Campiglossa; species Campiglossa producta. The sequence continues at coordinate 119,796,184 of CAXKVI010000002.1, forward strand.
CCCACCAGCTGCCGGGGCTTGCATTAGATGTTTGGGGGGAAATTCCTTTAAATATACATATGTGGTACAATGAAAAAAGAAACACTTATAGGATGGTATACTTAACAAAATTGCTTTGTTAAAAAAAAAACAATTTCAGCATACCACCCATAATTTTCATCAAATCGGAGTCATAAAGGACTCCTATATGATCTTATTTCGGAGGCTCATATTTTTTTAATATTTAGGACTCATATCGGACTCCTAAATTATGAGCGCTCCCAGAATGTTTGAGGGGCTTTTATACTGCTGTCCTATTTAAGAATGTGTGTATCTACATATTTTTTCGAAAATAAGTTATTTATATAGGTGTACTCGTCTTGAAAATTCGAGTTTATTCTTGCAAAAATATTTAGTAATTTGCAAATCAATATAAAGTTATTGCTAAATTAAATTCTGTCTTTTGCAGTATCTACATAGTTTCTCCACAAATCTTAAAAAAAATGCGGGTATCTACAAAATGTTTGCCGTATCTACACTTTTAATAGGAAACCAAGTGAAATAAGAGCTGGTTTCCTATTCAAAGGCGACGTATCTGCTCTATAATTTTTAGATAGCCACATTTTTAAATAGGTGTCTCAGCTTTTTGTAGCTGGGACTCCTTTTATATTACATACAAAATATGCAGTATCTGCTAATGAAAAGTTTTCTAACAATATTTTGCACTGAAAAAAAGTTAGTGTCTACATTTTGCATGCACAGAAATAGAAATTAATGTTTTTTTTGCATAAATAGAAAGATTTGGATGTGGACTTTCTAAAATGGTCATTTTTAATTACAAAATTATGTAATATGTATTGCAAAGTCCAGATCCAAACACATTTTGTTCATTATTTCGGTTTGAGCTAGAATGTAGATACCCACATTCTTAAATAGGACGGCAGTATTCATATTATGTACGCATTGATTGTTTCGATATTGCGATGTGCTGTTGTGGCTGCCATCAGATGCCATTGTGGCTAGACGTTGCATGTTGCATTAACTTTCACTGTGTTGCATGTTTCACGCAACGTTGTGGCCATTCCACAACGCTACATTTTGTTGACGTTTTTTTCTGTGTGTCGGTGTTGCTACTATAAACTGATTTTCGTTGACATAGCTGTTCATGCCAGTTCCTTCGCTTCGTCGCTGTCAAACACGTAATAGGTATTTGATGTTTACCTTTGTGTACTAATAAGGTGTTTGAAACGTTCGATAATCGCTCTAACCCACAGGACAATACGCATCTACACGATAGAGAAGAACAATAGAATGTAATTACCGCTTCAAAATAGACTTACAATATGGCATTTTAGACAAATTAAAACTCTTTAAAAACGCGTTAATATTGTAATAAATACAAAGCAAAGTAATTTAAGAGGTAAGTAGGTGGAATGGCTGCGATTTTGGTCATGTAAGTAGCTATTAAAGAGCCTTTTGATGAGAATTAACTGACTGAGACTGCTAAGGGAAATTGTATTTACTAATATTTTTCAAAAATGTATACTAGAGCGTATCCCGGTGTAAGGAGGAAAAAAGTTGAAAATATTCCCCCCCAGTTTGAGGTTTTAAAAAAAAAAATTTAATTTTTTTGTCACCCTGTAAAACAGTGAAATTTGTTTTTTTTATAATTTCTATATTTTACGTTCGATTTTCAAAAGTGGTACAGTTTTAGAAAGGTATTCACCAAGGCAATATTTCATCCATAGAAACTTTTAGCCCATCATGTCAAGTTCAGCTTTTATTCTATTTTTTACTAAAACCAGCACCCTGTATTTGAAAAAAAAAATTGTTTCCTGAAAACTAAGAAAAAAAAAACAATATTTACCTGCATATAATGAGGAAATAAATGTAATGCATTTATGCTAAATCTTTCCTTGACTCTAACTTGCTGTAACGTTCTCGGCTACTTAGTATAGCGAATATATACTAGGTGTTCCTCGTCGGCAACTTCTGTACAAGAATCACTTACTACGTGATCAACTCGCTCTGTATTTTAAGAATGGCATAGAAAATCGAATGGGCCCTTTACATGATCACACTGTGTGACAAACATGGTGTGATGAAAAAAACTGCTTTCGTTTAAACGGTCACACATGTTGTCATACTTCATTTCTCTGTTATTTGTGAACGAACATTTTTGAAGAAGACGAAATAGAGCGAAATAGGCAGCATTCTTTTTTATTTTATTTTTGTATTCTTCGCTTTTTATTTTCCAGATTTCTGGATAGCTTCGATATACTTCGAAGAACTCCTTCCAAATTTCTTTGTTTGCCCGTGATGCAATTACCCTCCAATTTTTGCTTATCGACTGAAAAAATACACTACATGCATGATGTAAGCGTTTACACTGTCACACATATGTGTCACACCATCATGTTTTCTAAAATTTTAGAAAATCATCACACATGTGTGACATACACGAATTTCTTATGTTTACACGCTCACACTTCTCATCACACCGCAAATGTTTGTCACACAGTGTGATCGTGTAAAGGGCCCTTAAGGTTGTATTTACTTTAATCAAAAATTTGTTTTTAATACAGGGTGTTGGCTTTAAATAAATTCGAATAAAAGCTAAAGTTGGTGTCTCAGGTGAATGGCTTATATGGACGAATGGATTAAAACCATTACAACAATGTATTGCTCGTTGGAAACAAAGACCAAATATAAAAGTTATAAGCAAAAAACGAATTTCGCTGTTTTTACAGGGTGCCGAAATTTTTTTTTCCATTTTTGAAATCACCAACAAGTAAAAATTCGAACCATGGGGGAACATTTTAAACTTTTTTTGGCGATACGCTCTAATGTATACATAGGTAAAAACTGCTTAAAATCTCAAAATCAAATTTGTTTCACCTTGACTATATAGTCCCATACATGCGCTTTGAAGATGTTCTGGAAGCCACTATGATATAAAGGGTCGAAGAAACGGTGCTAAAATGACGGAAAAGTCGTTCCAAAAGGCTGGAAGGAGTAGGAGCTTAGGCAGTGAAAGAACACTTAATAATGTTTCGCTGGTCCACATTTTGAGCGATATCTCCAAACCCTTTACAAATGCCTTTTTTTTAATACATAAATTTAATTTTATTATGTGTTATCAAAATAGACGCTAGCATTGAAGCAAAGTCCAAATGAACCTGTGGCCTTACCCCTTCGTTTGATACGAACTTTATGCGAATATTAAAAAGTTTACCCCAACCACCAGACGTTTACCAAGTTTACATCAGACGTTAAAGAACCGCAAACATCCGTAGTCACTCACAAACTTACGTTTTTATATATTAGTAAGATGTCCAGGAAATTCAAATCAAATAGCAAAAAAAGTTACTTAGACAACCCGGATAGCCAAAATAAAGCTATCTCCACACTGCAGCTGCGAAACGTAGAAACCTGTTAATTTTATAAAGGTTATTTAGTACAAAAAATCTGTAATTACTCAGTACTCACAAAACTTTAATTTACAATGCGCAAGCGATATTATTAATTTCAATAAAATCCACATGAAAGCAGTCTTACTTTGACTCTTTTTGATGTAAAAATAAGACTTACTTTTATCTATATATACATATGTGGGACCGGAACTCCGTAGTGGACGACTAACTTAATCTTAAGTAACCCAGTGGCGTGCCTACGTGTTTCAATCAAGGCAAGCCCCAGTCCTTATAACCCCAACAAAAGCACATACTGTTGCCAAAGAACATTTCAGACGAAGAAGAAATGTCCGTCTGTCCGTCTATCCGTCTGTCTGTTTGAACGCAAACTAGTCCCTCAATTTTTGAGATATCTGGCTGAAATTTTGTATGTGGCCACCATTTTGTAATATAGGAATCATTTGTCGGAACTGACAAGATCGGACCAGTATAACATATAGCCCCCATACAACCGATTGTTCAGATATAAGGTTTTTTGGCCAAAACTTCCGCAATTAAAAAGTTAGGAACGTAAAATTTTGCAACTCGAGTAATTTCTATTTATGTAGTGTATATAGTGAAAATCAACGAGATCGGGCAAATGTAACATATAGCCCCCATACAACCGATTATTCAGATATAAGAATTTTTGGCCAAAACTTCTGCAATTAAAAAGTTAGGAACGTAAAATTTTGCAACTCGAGTACTTTCTATTTATGTAGTGTATATAGTGAAAATCAACAAGATAGGGCAAATGTAACATATAGCCCCCATACAACCGATTGTTCAGATATAAGGTTTTTTGACCAAAACTTCTGTAATTAAAAAGTTAGGAACGTAAAATTTTGCAACTCGAGTACTTTCTATTTACGTAGTGTATATAGTGAAAATCAACAAGATCGGGCAAATGTAACATATAGCCCCCATACAACCGATTGTTCAGATATAAGGTTTTTTGGCCAAAACTTCTGCAATTAAAAAGTTAAGACCGTAAAATTTTGCAACTCGAGTACTTTCTATTTATGTAGTGTATATAGTGAAAATCAACAAGATCGGGTAAATGTAACATATAGCCCCCATACAACCGATTGTTCAGATATAAGGTTTTTTGGCCACAACTTCTGCAATTAAAAAGTTAGGACCGTACAATTTTGCAACTCGAGTACCTTCTATTTATGTAGTGTATATAGTGAAAATCAAAAAGATCGGGAAAATGTAACATATAGCCCCCATACAACCGATTGTTCAGATATAAGGTTTTTTGGCCAAAACTTCTGCAATTAAAAAGTTAAGACCGTAAAATTTTGCAACTCGAGTACTTTCTATTTATGTAGTGTATATAGTGAAAATCAACAAGATCGGGTAAATGTAACATATAGCCCCCATACAACCGATTGTTCAGATATAAGGTTTTTTGGCCACAACTTCTGCAATTAAAAAGTTAGGACCGTACAATTTTGCAACTCGAGTACCTTCTATTTATGTAGTGTATATAGTGAAAATCAAAAAGATCGGGAAAATGTAACATATAGCCCCCATACAACCGATTGTTCAGATATAAGGTTTTTTGGCCAAAACTTCTGCAATTAAAAAGTTAGGAACATAAAATTTTGCAACTTGAGTACTTTCAATTTATGTAGTGTGTAGAGGAAAATCAAGAAGATCGGGTAAATATAACATATAGCCCCATACAACCGGTTGTTCCGATATAAGGTTTTTTGGCCAATACTTCCGCATTTAAAAAGTTAGGAACGTAAAATATTGCACCTTTAGTACTTTCTACATATGTAATGTGTATGGTGTAAGTCAGTACAATTGAACACGTATAATATATAGCCTCCATACAATCGATTGTTCCGATAACTCGGATCCTATTATTTTGTAAGTTTTTTTAAATTATAACAAAGATGTGTAATGTGTATAGTAAATATAGTTAAATTGACACAGGCTGTACTGGGGATCGAACAGTGAAAATCGTGACGCTTATTCATGAAAGGTATATAGCCTTCGGCTCAGCCGAGGACAGCTTTCCTTACTTGTTTCTACTTAAAAATATGCGCCAATAATTTTTGAGTAGAGCTCTTTGCACATTAACATTGTAGATATGTATATATATATCCAGTTTGGCTTTAAAGCTTATAGTAACAACAGCACGAAGCTGGCTTCGTAGTTGCATACAAAATTTCTTCTAAATTCAAAAAAACTGTAGCTTCAAAAAGACATTTTAGTAAGGGATTTGAAAGCCAGGTAAAAGCCAATAAGTAAAAGCGAGATTGCAATCATCGCCTAGGCGGTTAAAGGCTATTTTAAGTAAGCAAGTAAGAGATGCCATCATATGCGCTGAAAAAATTTTATGTTAATTGTTTTGCTATCAGCCGACAGATGGCAGGAAGAGCTTTATTTTGTGGCAGCTCCACCAGCCACCTAGCGGACAATAGCACAAACTAGCATGCGAACAACCACACACATATTTTTGACATTTCATTTCATCTGGATTTTATACCATTCCATTATATTCTTATTCTTTTAGCGACCACACGTGTCGAGTATTTTGTATTTTAATTTAATTATCTTTGTACTATTGAAAGGTGTAAATAAATGGATTATATTAAACACCAAAATGGTGACCCCGATTTTCCACAAGGATATATGGAGAATTCATATTTGCAAGTCGTTTGCCAGCTTTCTTGTGCAAAAAATTCCACAAACCAAACTGCATAGAAGTACATACATACATGGCTGTATGTATACATACAATTTCACAAGAATTCGACGAATTTTCAAGAAACGAATACAAAAAAAAAACAGCACGAAAAGAATATTTCGACCATTCTAGAACTTTTTCAACGTGATGATCACATCAGTTTGCGATTTCTAGGCAGGTGAAATAGGGTTATGCCTACCGGCCGATACAATTTGCGTAGTAATACAAACAAAGATTCAAGCGAGGAGGATTTATTCCACGACAGTGAGACAATGGAATTGAACGAAGAGGTAAAGCAGCAATTGGAGGCGGTTCAAGCAAAAATCAATTTACTGCAAAACAATTATGCACCGCTGACGTCACGAGTAAATGGGCAACGCATGCACGTACCAACATTCAACAAACAGAATCCGCAGCTATGGTTCGCACAACTTGAACGATCATTCAATTTAAGCGAAATCACATCGGACGCCGATAAGTTTGACTGGGTGACTATACACCTCGAACATGAAATTTTGCTAGCTGTAGAAGATCTTGTAACTCAGCCTCCAGCTGAAAACAAATATAGCACTCTAAAAAATAGGCTACTAGCGAAATTTTCTGAGTCATCAGAGAGCAAGCTGCGGCGCTTACTACAGGGCGGTGGTACAACTGGTATGAAGCCCACTGAGATCTTATCATATATGAAACGCCTCGCGCCGGACCCTGGCAGTGCAGCTGTCATTCGCACATTATTTTTAGGTCAAATGCCCAACTCCGTTCGGCCACTTTTAACAGTTTGGAAAGAGGACGATCTTGATAAGTTAGCGTTAATTGCTGACAAGATGTTGGAAGCAGTCAGCTCAAGTTCCCTTAACATGTTAGCAGCACAGGAAAACGTATCAAATGTAGCTACGTCCTCAGTTAACGCGATTTCAAACGATAACACGTCCTTGGCAGGAATCGTCAACACACTTAAGTCACTTTCTGAATCTGTTAAAAAATTGCATACTGAAATTAATGCGATTAAGCATAATCCTACAAACCGTTCAACATCCAGGACTCGTTCCTCTAGCCGCGACAAACCGATGACCAGTAATGGTACTGGAAAGCACATCTGTTATTTTCATACCAAATTCGGTGATAAAGCACGCAACTGTCGTCCAAATTGTACATTCACTAAATCGTCAAACTAGAGCCGCTGCTGCCAGTTACGCTGGTGGGTAGCAGCGATAACACGACCAGCTACAAAACTAAACCGATTAACGATTCACTTCATGAAACTAGATTACATGTGTACGACCGTCGAAATTGTTTCCAGTTCCTCGTAGATTCAGGTTCAGTTATTTCGGTCTTACCACGTAAATTCGCTAATGAAAAAACAAAACCAGCCGAGCTTCAACTTTATGCAGCTAACCAAACCGCCATTCCGACTTACGGAAACCACACCCTTAAGCTGGATTTAGGGCTACGACGGGTTTTCGACTGGACGTTCATAATTGCCGACACACACATAGCTATAATTGGGGCAGATTTTCTGACTAATTTTAATCTGCTAATCGATTTAAAACAACAGCGTCTAATTGACAAGACCACTGGTCTTACAACATCCGGCAAGTTGGTCGATACTGCCGAATTTGACATTTCAACGGTTAATAGCGCTAACGATTTTGGGGGGCTTTTAACACGATTTGCGGATATCACAAAACCCTCACGTAAATTTAATAGCAATGGTAGTATGAATGGTGTACGGCACCATATAGAAACAAGAGGAAACCCAATTGCCGACCGTGCGCGGCGTTTAGCTGGCGATAAACTTTCTAGTGCCAAAAATGAAATACATTTTCTTATCGAACAGGGTATCTGTCGGCCATCAAAAAGTCCATGGGCAAGTCCACTCCACATGGTCGAAAAGAAATCAGGCGGTTGGCGTGCTTGCGGCGACTATCGAAAATTAAATGCAATCACTACCCCAGATCGTTACCCAATCTCCCACATCCACGATCTGTCGGAGAAACTACACGGAAAAAAATTGTTTTCAACAGTCGATTTGGTGCGCGCGTACTACCAAATACCCATGAACGAATCGGATATTGAAAAACCGCAGTATGCACCCCCTTCGGCCTGTATGAGTTTCTCTACATGCCGTTTGGTTTAAAGAACGCTACTCAAACATTTCAAAGGTTCATGGACTGCATTTTTAAAGATATCGATTTTGTCTACGTCTATATAGACGACATCCTTGTCATGTCTACATCCGCGCTCGAGCACGAAAATCACCTTCGAACAATTTTCTCAATTTTACAACGCTTTGGTTTGACAATTAACGTAAATAAGTGTCAGCTTGGAAAAACTGAAGTAACTTTTCTGGGTTACGTCATCAACGACGAAGGAGTACGTCCACCCGACGAGCGTATAGAAGCCATAACAAACTACAAGCCACCAGACACAGTCTGTGAGCTAAGCCGATTTCTCGGTCTTCTCAATTACTATAGACGGGGTATTCCAAAAGCGTCGCAACTACAGGCACAGCTGAGTGAGCTCACACGCAACATGCGGAAGAACGACAAACGCAAAATCAACTGGTCAAATGAAACCCTTCAAGCCTTTGAAGACTGTAAGCGTAGTTTAGCGGAAGCGGCGATCCTGGCCCACCCAGCTCCTGATGCAAAGCTTGCTTTAGTAAGTGATGCTTCAGACACAGCGATCGGGGCAGCATTAGAACAACTTTGCGGTGACACTTGGCAGCCGCTAGGGTTTTTTTCGAGGAAGCTTACTAGTACGGAAAGAAATTACAGTACTTATGATCGGGAGCTCCTTGCCGTCTACGATGCCATACGTTATTTTAAGCATATGTTGGAAGCGCGCGTGTTCGTCATTAAGACAGATCATAAGCCACTCATTCACGCATTTACGCAAAAGCCCGAAAAGGCATCGCCGCGGCAGTTAAGACATTTGGACTACATATCACAATTCTCAACTTCAATTATGCACGTGTCAGGCGACTCCAATGTCGTAGCCGACACACTGTCTCGCTTGAATGCCATTTCAATGCCAACCAACGTCAACTACTCGGAGCTTGCCGAAGCACAAGCCAAAGACAATGAGTTACCACCACTTCTACAAGGAAGCACTTCGCTCAAATTACAAACAATGCATTTTGAAGGTAACAGCATTTACTGCGATACATCGACTGGGAATATAAGGCTATACGTACCCAAAGAACTGCGCCACAAAGTATTTGCTTCCATACATGGCCTCTCTCATCCAGGTGGAAGGGCAACTCTCCAACAGCTTCGAAAGAAATATGTTTGGCCTTCAATGTGCAAAGATGTCGCACGTTGGGCAAGAGCCTGCTTACCTTGCCAACGAGCAAAGATTCACCGGCACAACTGCATCTTGCCGGATAGAATCGATATGCCAGATAACCGGTTTGACCATGTACACCTTGACATTGTCATGATGCCTACGGTAAATGAATATCGATATTGTTTGACAATGATCGATCGATTTTCACGGTGGCCTGAAGCCATTCCTCTACAAGACATATCGGCGATGACTGTAGTGAAAGCTTTTTGGACCCATTGGATTGCTAGGTTTGGTTGTCCAAAGACCATCACAACTGACCAGGGAACACAATTTGAGTCAGCACTTTTCAGGGCCCTAACGAACATGGTCGGGTGTCAGCGCATCCACACCACCGCCTACCACCCCCAGTCCAATGGGATGATAGAGCGGTGGCATCGATCTTTTAAAGCAGCGCTAATGTGTAACCCAACGATTCCATGGCCAGATCTACTACCAACCGTGTTACTCGGATTACGAACATGTTATAAGGAAGATTTGCGTGCTTCCACTGCCGACATGTTATATGGCGGGCCAATCAGGTTACCCAACGAATTTTTTGAAGATTTAGACAAAACAATCGATCCACAAAATTTTTTAGAGAAGCACCGAGAATACATGCGTAACACACGACCGATTCCCGCTGCTCACCATAAATCGAAAAAAAGTTTATTTTTGCTCAAGAACTTATACGACTGTTCGCACGTACTGGTAAGAACAGATGCAGTTCGTGAGCCCTTGGAAGCCCCATACACCGGACCCTACGAAGTCACACAACGCAACACCGATAGAGTTTTCACCGTGAAGATAAACAACAAAGAAGTAGCTGTATCGGTGGACAGATTAAAGCCAGCTTTCATTGTAAGAGAAGATACAGGTACCAACTCACATGAGGCAGCTACAACACCAAGTGTACGAACATATGAGAATCCAAAGCGAGTACGGTTCCTCAATCAACCATGACTCCGTCATTAAGAGGGGAGTACTGTGGCAGCTCCACCAGCCACCTAGCGGACAATAGCACAAACTAGCATGCGAACAACCACACACATATTTTTGACATTTCATTTCATCTGGATTTTATACCATTCCATTATATTCTTATTCTTTTAGCGACCACACGTGTCGAGTATTTTGTATTTTAATTTAATTATCTTTGTACTATTGAAAGGTGTAAATAAATGGATTATATTAAACACCAAAATTTATATGCTTATGCTATTGGCAGTTAGTGAAACCAAATGTAAACGTTACCTAAAAATACAACTCCAAAGCCCCAATTACATAAAACTTTGACAAATGCGAGCCTCGTTTGCAAAAATTTCGCTTCGCTTTATGTTTAAAAAACTTTGTATGAAAGTGGATCCTACAAAGTTGAATGCAATTGGGCCTTCACCTATATAATCAAACTTGACGAAGGCGGAATTTAAAAGGAGCCATTGCTAGTTGAATTCAATAATTAAATTAAAAATACAATAAACAACATAATTTAAAAAATATAGAAAAAAACTTGTCTTAACTTTACCGAGAATCGAACTCAGAGCCTTTAGTTCATTTTTGGCTGTGTATGAACTAGTATATCAATTGGTATAATGCTGATGCAGGGGGGTCACTCTGTATTGCGATTCGAAATTCAATGCGATTCGAAAGTGAAATGCGATGCGATAAGCAAATGGTACTCTGTATTGCTATAGCATTGCTAAGAGTGCTGCGTTCTGCGGCCTTTTGTTATTTTCTTGCTTGGGTTGGCATCACTCTTGTAAAACTAACCGCAAGTTGACAATTTTCATTGCATACTTCAAGTGAAGGCTCTTGTCCTATGCTTTTACCCATACCATTTCTTTTAATTTGGCGCCTAACTGTATGCTATGCTGCAAACACTTGTACTTGCAAAAGATATTTCTACCTATATATATACCTTTTATGTGTATTCAAATATGTGTGCATGCGTGTGCATATACCAAATCACGTCCGTATAAACATAATTTTATTAGTTTAATTGAAGTTTTCTTACAAATTTTTGGTAATTATTTTGTAAATTTAAAAGTTAAAGTTAAATAAGCGCCAAAATAAACATGTTTTTCGATAAGAAAGGTAAGTATACTAATAGCTCTACAATAATTTACAAGAATATGTTTAAAAATTTAATTTTATTCAAAATTGTTTAGCGGTACGATAGCGGTTCGACTGCGTTTTGTTGTAGGAAGACAAATCCGAATGTATAAAGCAATTGACATTTCACTTTCGCGATACAGAGTGTACGCGATTCGAGAGGGAAAAAATGAATGCGAAAAGGGAAAAAACAAATCCGAAAATGTCAATTTCCGTTGCGATAGTTGAGTTACAGAGTGTCGCTAAGGCAAATGCGAAAAAATTTTATTTCGCATCGCAATACAGAGTGACCCCCCAGAGTCTGACTAGTATACCAATTGGTATGGTGCTGATGCAGAAGAGGATACTTGCTTTTCTTTTTCTCTTGTAACTGCCTTGTAATGATAATGATAAGATGATTTTTCGTGTTTGGGTAAAAACAAATAGTCGCTGCTTTCTAAAGAATAAACTGGAATATTGCTAATGTAGAGGCTGACTATGATACTGGTGCATAGACCGACTAGTATACCAACTGCAATGAATGTCAAATTCGTGTACTAGTATGACAAGTGGTACAATCTGAATGGGCATAATGATTAGTATGTCCTGCCGCATAGACTGAGCAGTATGTCAACTGATATGATTATGATGCATAAATGGTATGATTCTGATCAATTGGTATGATTCTGATGTATATATGAACTATTCTTTCAACTGGTAAGATCCTGACGTATATACGAACTAGTATCTTAAATGGTTTGATACTGGTATATTCCTGATGCAGAGGCTGACTAGTCAGCCAAATGGTATGGTGCTGATGCAGAGAAGGACAATTGCCATCTCGTAGGACATCGCCGTGTTAAAAATACCAGTTGCTAATATGGAAAAATTACAGAACTCGAACTAGTTGAGGCCACCTGGCTGACTGGTATTTGATTGGTATAAAACTAGTTAAGTTGACTACAGGGTAGTTAATATACATTGAAAAAAATTTTGAAATTGGTCAACCCCTTAGACCACTAGTCGGCACGGAGAGAGCGCTTGCTGTGTTAAAGCATTGGAGTTTTCCTCCCAGGAAAGTAATTGCCGGCCTATGCCTTAGACCCATAAATAATAATAGCTCTGTTATCGATAACTATATTGAAATGAACCGAAGTCTAAGTGAAAGCTGTGGTCTTCCCCATTTGTTTGATTCCAATTTTGTGCAAATATTTTAAAGTTTACTCCAAACCACATTTTAGCCGATAATTCTGCTATAGATAAATATATCGAAATGAACCAAAGTTCAAATGAAAGCTGTGGGCTTCCCCATTCGTTTGATACCAATTTTGTGCGAATTCCAAAGTTTACACGAAACCACTTTTTGACCGATAACTCTGTTATCGATTAATATATCGAAATGAACCAATGTCAAAATGAAAGCTATGATCTTCCTCATTCGTTTAAATATGTTATCGATAAATATATCGAAAGGGAAGAGACTACAAATGAAAGCTGTGGTCGAAATTGCATGATGCCTGTTGCAGACTTTATACTCTTAAGGATTTGTCTGCAAAATTTCGTAAAGATCGGGGCATTAGCTCAGATGTTAAAGAACCACAAACATCAGCTGTCAGTCACAAACTTGCGTTTTTATATATTAGTAAGATAAGATAAGATAAACAGATGGCATTTTATTACAACCCAGCTAGCAAAATCATCGTAAAAGAGCTCGTAAACTGACGTTTTCTCGAAGAAAACTCTGATAAAATATCGTTTATGATATCCCTTTACGATTCGCCTACGAATCCGGTTTCGCTCTGAAATGTTTTTTGCCTACGATTGTCGTTAAAGTATCGAAAAAGCACTCGTATATGAATCTTTTTACGTCCGTTTTCTTATCGTAAATGTACTCGTAAACAATTAATTTTCGATAGAAAACCCGACTTCCTAGACTGCCTTACCGACTGATTTCAATGCGAAAAATAATGCAAATAAACGAACCTAAATTTTAGGTATAAAGTTTTTTTTATTAAATAATAAAGTTGTATATCTTTTTGCCAGCGTGTAAGTACTGATATTGGTTTACATGTTAGGCATCACAACTTAATATATAGTGGAATAGCAGCTACTTTCTCCCTTTTTCTTTTTCTGCAAATCCACCTTCCAGCACGCTAGAAATAATTTAAAAGATATATTTTATGTTATTTGTGTTTTTAATTAGATATTTTACAAACATACTTACTTTTAAAATATCAGTTTGAAAATTTTTGTTTGAAATTTTTTGTTTGAATTTTTTTTTTGACGTGACAGGAAAAGCTTCTTTTGTTATTGTTTTTTTATTCGAGAATAGCTCGTAAATCGCAATGTTCGTAAAATGTACGGTACCTTGCTGGGTGGGAAAGTATTTACAATGTATGTGTATATGTTTATGTATGGCCGTTGTATTAAAGTTTATTCTAGTGCTTGACAGTGTTGCCGTTGGGGACACCAGAGGGTCAACTTTTCTAGAGCCAGGAACCCGGACCCTACTTTTCAAAAAAGTACCCTTTTTTAAAATTCGTGACCCTTTCGACCCTTTTCACTTTCAAACTGTAAGTAAGTGCATTTGTATCGTTTTTTGCTAAAAACCAAAAGTATCTCTCCGATTTTCAAATGCCACGTCTAACAGAAGTCCTACTGCTGGAAACGCTGTATGATTTGACAACTCTGACATATGTACTAGGGTGATTCAAACAAAAAAATTTGTTTGGGTCTAACCCCCTAAAAAGTAGTCAGCATCAATAAAATTGGAAAACGCTTATTTAAACGTGTTCCTATCTTAAAAAAAAAAAAGACGGGACCATTTTTTCTGCTGGGACCCTTTTTTGGGACCCTTTTTGAAAATGCTTGAACAATATTCGAAAGATTTAGGACACGAAGTGTTTTTATTATACTGTCTCCTATAACATGTTCACTACAATTTAAAATTAAAGTCTAATTCAACTTTTTGTGTCAGGCGCTGCCTCAAGCACTTACCTGTTAGGCTGGCGCAGTTTGCACCAACTTTGCAGGAAACAACTGTTTAGCATTTCATTATGCTCTAGTGGTAGCATATGTAACGATTGCGGACTGTTAGAACGTCTGCATCTTCTTCAAGTGGGTGCCTTGTTGATATTATAAATATCAGCTATCGTGGCCATTCTTGTATATTTGATCGATCTACAATCTCATCGATCAGTGTTCTGTGATATGATAAAGTCAAAATAAAATTGTATGAATTTGAAGTGTCTTCTTTTCATATATTTTGTATGAATATTTTTTTCATTTTATCACTGCATATAACACGAATTTGTGTCAGGCAAAAATTCTCGTTCTATGAAGTGATAACGTTAAAAAAATTTATATGAATTTGAAGTTTCTTTTCATTAATTTTGTATGAAAATTCTATTCATTTTATCACTTCATAGTGCACCTGTGAAAATTCGTGTTCTATGAAGTGATAAAATGAAAAGAATTTTCATGCAAAATTTATGAAAACAAACTTCAAATTCATATACATTTTTTTCAGGTTATCATTTCATAAAACGATAATTCCCCCACCTCCCCCCAGGTAACACAAAATTTCGAAAAACTTAAATTATCACTTTCATCTTTTTACAATAAAGTGTGCGTTATGCACTCTGTACGTAAAAGATATAATATTATTTTAAATCAGTCTAGAGTATGTAATCACTAACACACATCGTGATTCACCGATTTACGCATTTGAACCTATATTTATTCAGCCATTTTAGGTATTTGCTTGCTCGTTATTGAGTATCGCGAATGTTAATGCGGTGTGCATGTTAAACTAATTACCCATATCACCAAACCGTTGTTTACTTTGACCTCCACTCAATGTCCAATATCCGTTGCTCGTTGCTCTCTGTTTATTTGTTTTATTTGACTTGCAATTTTCATGGCATTGCACATACAAATATTAACACCATTGCAGTAGATCGTATTAAGCCAATGACGGATGTGAATATGCCAGCAATATCCACTATCGAGGCGTATGAATGTTAAGCGAAAAACTTAGTTTAAATGCAATATAAAGCCTGTGTGCATCAATTTATTAGTTTCGAGAATTGGAATATCGAAAGGATCCGCTTGGCTGCCCTCCTACGTTTCCATTAAAAATAATGAGACAGATGGTCGGAAACATGTGTTAGGTAGCTATTTCTTTCACAACCTCAGCACTGAAATGCTGTCGGGTCGTTATAAATTCTACAGATGGGTATATAATGTTGGTTTTCATACAATCGCATGCTACCTTACCTAATAGATTTTTGCGCATGGACTTCCGCAGCTTTTCGAATTACAAATATAAAATGATTTTGCATAACAGTTTTTACAGGATATCATTGCTTTGGGTGGGCCACGTAATAAATGCAAGCAGTGAAAAGGCGGAAAATGTTGCCAACCTTGCTGACCTTATTTTGCAATGTTATAAATATTACATTTGCTTAAAAACAAATTCACAGGATTAACGGTATTTCAGCATAACTACAATCTCTCCCTCAAGGTTTTTCCATTACAACTACTTTCGAACAAACTGAAAAGGTTGATGATTTCATGGGATTTTGCGTAAATAGCATTCTGCCACTCCTAAGCCAGCACAGTTACTCCTCCTCGAGCCAATTAGAGACTTTATGAAGGCCATCAAGTCCCTCATGCCCAGCTCCGCAATCTGACGTAGGCTATCCAGGAATGATTTTCGCGTAACTTTTTACTATATTTTTCGCGTAGTTTCCACTCCTTTTTTTGCGCAACTCTTACCATATTTTTTTTTTTTAAATTTATTATTTTTCGTAAATTTTACTATATTAGCTGTGTAATTTTTACTTTATTTCTTACAAAAATTTTACTATATTTTTGTGTAGTTGTTACTATACTTTTTGCGTAACTGTATTTTTTAAAGTAGGCGTGGCACCTCCCACTTTTAAGAGAGGCATTTTTGAACTTTCTACTGGTCGTAAATTTTAAACTAATTACGGTAGAACGATGAAATTGGTACAAGGTATACTAACATAATAGGGAGTATGGAATATTTCGAAAATCATATGAAAACTACCGCTGGGTAATTAATGTTCGGTTTACCCTAACTAAGACTTCCTTACTTGTAAATGTAGATTTTACTACAATGTACAATCATCGTAGCATGTAATTGTTGTAGCTTTACAGGTTGTTCGCCAATAGAACAAAGAATAATTTTGCAAAAATTATTCAAAACGGTCAAATATCCACTAAAAATCCAAATATTTTATTTTAAAAGTTTTTAAAACTTCAAAAAATTCTTTCAAGTACTAAACAGTACTTAGAAGTTTGAAATGTATAAAAATATTGGCGCACGCTATAATGTGATTTTTTTAAATCATCTTTTCATGATACATATTTCAAGCACCAAATGTTTTCATAGATTTCAAACTTTCGAGTACTGTTTTATACTTATAAGAATTCACAAATGTTCAGGACAAGCTCTACGTAGTGAAAAATCTATGTAGGTAGAGGAGATATTATTTTGAGGTTTTTAGTATATTTTAAAAATATTTTTTATTATATTTTTTGTTTTATTTTTTATATTTATTTTTTATTATTTTTTTATTTTGCTTTTTATGTTATTTTATTTTATTTAATGGACTTTAGCTTTATTGTATCTTACCTCAATTTTTTTTTCTTTTTGTTATTTATACTACTTAGCCACATTTTGCTGCAGTATTTTATTTTACTTTATTTTATTTGTTTGGCTTCACCTGCTGTTTCTTACTAGCTTTGGTTTACAGAAACAGAAAAAAAAAAATATTTTAAAAAACTCTTCGTTACTAGACTAGTCATAAAACAAGTCCAAAAGATAAAAAGTAATTCACTAAAACTTTAATTAAAAACATCTAAAATGAGTAATAATTATTATTTATATTGGCTGCTTAACTTAGTTTATTTATGTACTTCTGCTATGACAACATTTTCAGTTACTAATTGGCTTATTTTGCACAACTTCTTATAACGAAGTTTGAATACTTTAGCATTTCATTTGTAGCATTTAAGTATAGGTACATAAATAAATTGTAATTAGACACAAAAAAAGTAAGCACATCTAGCCACTTCACTTGTTACTTTTACTGAGTTGCCTTCAAGCATTAAAAAATCATTAAACAAGAACGAAGACTGAATTACAAAACTTTGTCTGCAATGTTAATTCTGCTCATTATTGGCATTTATGTCATTGCATTCACATTTACTTTTTCAACAGTACTGCCGAGTATACTTGTTTATGCCCTGTATATGTGCCGGCCTGGGCAGCCCCACCTTCACTCATAGCATTTCATCATGTCCACTCGATAACTTGAAATTACTTAAAATAAGTGACTTTTATTGCCGACAATGCATTGTTATTGCAAATGGATTTTTGCACGCCTTTCAAGCCCACCAAAATGGTATGCACCAACGACACCGATGGAACTCTTTTATTCATGTTAATGGCGGCGAAAAAAAAGAGCAAATATGGGCCATTATGCTTTTTGTGAGCTTTCAATCCCTGCAAGAACTGTCTTATAGACTGCAGAGGCAAGCATTTTTAAAAAGATTTCAAAAACTAGACTAACATCAGTTGCTAAGTAGCTTTAATACCCTTTTCTCTCTCTCTAATGAAGTTTCACACGGTAAAGCTAACCACATAGGTTTATAGCAGTGAGGATCCTGAAAAAGTGAAGTAATTGCAATTAGTTCTTTCCAGCAGGGCAAACACTTAGACTACGTTGGTAAACTATACACTTTATCCTTGCAATACTTGTCATCTGCATTAATTTTCACTCGCCTTCTGTTAGGATTTTTTTTTCAACGCGGTTCTGTTTGTTGTATGAAGAGTAGTGACACGAAGGGCGATGCACTTAACTTTTATTAACACTTTCGCGCGGAATTAGTTTCATTGGGCAGCAATGACGTCTCCAACTGGACAAGAGTTGAAAAAAGACAAGTGAGATGTAGCGATACATTAAAGAATACTCGTGTCGAATGAGAAAAAAGTAAGTCAAATAAATATTTGCTAAGAAGATAAAACTAAAGATACCGGTTGGAAAATGAGTTAAATATTAAATGAAATAAAAACAAGTAAGGAAAGCTGTCTTCGGCTGTGCCAAAGGCTATATACCTTTCATGAATAAGCGTCACGATTTTCACTGTTCGATCTCCAGTACAGTCTGTGTGAATTTAACTTTAGCTCACACCGAAATTATCGGAACTATCGATTATATGGGGGAGATGTGTTTTGTTGGTCCAATCTCATTGATTTTTAACATCGACATTCCACTTTCTAACAGAGCAATAGTTACGAAATTTCACGACCCTATCTACATATATAATTATAGGAGTTATAGCCCAAACGGGCGGCCGCCGTGGTGTAGCGGTTAAGTGTTCGGCCTTCTACACCAAGTCGTGGCGGTTCGATGCCCGACAAAAGTAACATCAAAAATTATTTAGAAAAAGAATTTTTCTAAACGGGGTCGCCCCTCGGCAGTAGTTTGGCAAACTCTCCGGGTGTATTTCTGCCATGAGAAGCTTCTCAGCAAAAAATTCATTTGCTTTGCAAGTGCCGTTCGGAGTCGGCAAAAAACTGTAGGTCCCGCCCATTGTAGGAAAAACTCAAAAGCAACACACCACAAGTTGGAAAGAGAAGCTCGGCTAAAAATCTCGTTAGAGGTTATGATAACCTGTTGGTATATCGCTGCCATTAGTTTTTTTTTTTTTTTATAGCCCAAACGACGTTGCGAACGGGCACAACCCGCAGTGTATGGCAACGCTATACGAGGCGAGGAAGGAAGAGAGGCGCCTTTTCAGAAAAAAGAAACGTGAAGCCGAAAGGCGTGAGTGTGAGGAGCTTCAGATGCTGGCTGACAGGAATGATGCCCGAAAATTCTATGAAAATATCCGGTGGATGACGGAAGGTTTAAGGACCGGGGCAAGTTCATGTAAGGACAATAACGGCGACCTGGTAACCGACGTACAGAATGTACTTAAATTATGGAGCGAGCACTTCTCCTCACTGCTAATTTCGAGGAAGACGTCGAACCCGATACCCCAATCCCTGACGATAGAAAAGTCGTCCCACCACCTGACTATGAAGTGAGGATAGCTATATCTCGGCTCAAAAACAACAAATCGCCTGGGAAAGGCGGACTACCCGCCGAGCTGTTCAAACACGGAGGCGAAGAGCTGGTAAAAAGCATGCATCAGCTCTTATGCAGAATATGGTCAGATGAGTACATGCCTCCAGATTGGAATTTAAGTGTGCTCTTCCCAATCCACAATAAAGGCGATCCCGCTAACCCCACCAACTACCACGGAATCAGTCTTCTTAATATCGCATATAAGGTTCTTTCTAGAGTATTGTGTGAAAGACTGAAGCCCATCGTAGACAAACTGATTGGACCTTATCATTGTGGCTTTAGACCTGGTAAGTCTACCATCGACCAGATTTTCACGATACGCCAAATCCTGGAGAAGACCCATGATGAAAGAATCGACACTCACCATCTCTTAGTCGATTTTAAAGCCGCTTTTGACAGCGCAAAAAGGAGTTGCCTGTATGCCGCCATGTCTGAATTTAACTTCCCTGCAAAGCTTATACGGCTTTGCTAAATGACATTGAGCAAGACCAACAGCTCTGTCAGAATCGGGAAGGACCTCTCTGAGCCATTTGAAACCAAACGAGGCTTCATACAGGGCGACTCCCTTTCGTGCGATTTCTTTAACCTGATGCTGGAGAAGATAATTCGAGCAGCAGAGCTAAACCGCAATGGCACAATCTTTTACAAGAGCGTGTAATTGCTGGCGTATGCCGATGATATTGATATCATTGGCCTTAACAACCGCGCCGTAATCGCTGCTTTCTCTGGGTTGGATAAGGAAGCGAAAAAAGTGGGTCTTGCAGTGAACGAGGACAAGACGAAGTATCTGCTGTCATCAAAGAAAGAATCGGCGCACTTTCGCCTTGGCAGCCAGGTCACCGTTGATAGCTACAAGTTTGAAACGGTGAGAGACTTCGTCTATTTGGGAACCAGCATTAACACCGAAAATAATATCAGTCTAGAAATCCAACGGAGAATTACCCTTGCCAACAAGTGTTACTCTGGACTCGATAAACAAAGATCACGCTCTATAAGTCTCTCATCATACCAGTCCTGATGTACGGCTCGGAATCATGGACAGTGTCAAGAGAAGATGAGATGGCCCTTGGAGTATTTGAGAGAAAAGTTCTCCGGAAGATTCATGGTCCTTCCCGTGATGCCAACGGCGAGTATCGAAGGAAATTTAACGATGAGCTGTACGAGCTTTACGCAGACCTGACCATAGTTCAGCGGATTAAAGCCCAAAGGCTCCGCTGGCTGGGTCATGTTATGCGAATGGACAAAGAAGCACCAGCACAGAAAGTTTTCCTATCGACACCCGAATTCGGCAGCAGAGGAAGGGGGAGACCTCGACTGAGATGGAAACAACAGGTGGAGGATGACTTGAACTCCCTTGGGGTTTCCAATTGGCGTCAGTTAGCGCTAAAAAGGAATGACTGGCGTGCTTTGATACGAAACGGCCAAAATCGCCTAGGCGGTTAAGCGTCATTATGACGCAAGCCAAGATTAGATAGCCCAAAATCCGTTTATAGGAACAATCGATTGTATGCGGGCTACGTGAGATATTTATCTCATCTCAATGATTTTCAACATCGATATTTCACATATAAAAATAGTAATACTTACAAAATTTCACGTTCCTAGCTTTATAATTACAGAAGTTATAGCCCGAAATCCGTTTATCGGAACAATCGATTGTATGGGAGCTATGAGTAGTTTTGGTCCGATCTTGCTGGTTCCGACGAATGATTATTCTCATATAAAATTTCATCGAGATATCTCTAAAATTGAGGGACTAGTTTGCGTACAAACAGACGGACAAACGGACAGACGGACGGACGGACAGACGGACATGGCTAAATCGAATCAACTCATCATCCTGATCATAACAGTATACTTATTAGTGGGTCTTTCTCTTCTTCTTCTCATACTTACAAACATCGGACCAAAGTTATAATACGATTTCATGTTCATGAAAGATATAACAAACGATTATAAAAATGATCTAAACTAACAGAATGAAAGGGATGGGGATACTAAAATCAATAGACTACAGATGCTTTGGACTTCCTTGGATTATTTAAGCTTATAATATTAACGAATTCTAAGTTGTAAACTATCCGAGGATCGTAAATTTATAACCCCTAAGCCTTTATAGCATTTGAATTCGTGGAAACTTCAGGTTGAAGACTTCTGTACTCCGTCATTATGACGTCAAATCGACTATTTCAGTCGAGATGATCGATCGAATTGAGTTACAGAAATGGGGTACGGAACAAACAATCATCTCATAAGCCTTACAGGGCCAAGTACTTTTAATTTAAATTTCACTTGTTGCGCGAGTGTTGAAATGTTACTCATACGCACCGGTGAACCAAGGTGTACAATGTAAATGTTAATTTAGACGGATCGATTTTCTGGTCGATTTTGATGGTCGATTTTTGTCGTTCCACCGTTTAAATTGAAATCTGACCGATCGGCAACCTGTATTTACAAAAATCGACCCCGTAAATCAGCATTAAACAAATATTTCGCCATCCAAAAACAGACATTGTATATGGCCAAAAACGCGGACTGTTAAGTTACAAACCGAATTATTCTCCAATACAAACTAGATGGATTTGGACACTTATATATGCATCTTAAAGTGCACTTCTGAAGTAACATTTTCTATATAAAAGAAAATTGTTGTAGGTATGTATGGACTGTTACGTTACAGATTTTGGAAGTAGGTTTCGAAGTTCCTTTACATGTTTGAAAAAGTCGGCGCTTCTGTCAGATTATTTCCAACACGTAGTATATAATATTAAAGGTATGATAAGTAAGTAATAAATGAAAAATAAATTACACAGTTACAAAAAAAGATTGTTACGTTACACGGGCGATTCGCGTTCCAGGGGAGGTAGGCAGAAAATCCACTTAATACGGAGTGATTCGGGCAATGTCTTTTTTGGTTTATCTAACTCTTCATTTTACAGTTTTCTAGTGAGTTGATGCTCCATCAAAAGTATGTTATCAGTTTGTCGTGTAAATAATATAGTTCTCCCGCTATACTCACTTTTTCTCAGTGAATATAAAAAAAAAAATGAAACCAACATCATCGGGATGATTAATTAACTTCAACTCCAAACATCAGTCAAAAATTATTAGAAATACCGCGAAGAATTTTATTAGTAGAGTGTTCACGATAAGTGAGAAAATATTTCACAAAAAGAATAATCACATAATTAAAAAGACCCTAGAACAAATGGAATTTTCCAGAGAATTGATAAATAAACTTATCCACAATTTCTTTGCACAATCCAAAAAAGAAAATTCATATGAAAAGAGCAATAAAATATACAAAAATCGAGTCTATTTGACAAAGAAAAGTATACAATAGCATTTACATACAACAATTCACTTAGACAGGTAGATAATAATATGAAGGACTCTATTTCAAATTTAGAGAAATCTAAGCTAATATATGAAATTCCATGCAATGGCGACGGGTCCCACGTATGCGAGAAGGTTTATGTGGGGACAACAAAACAAAAACTAAAGACGAGGCTTTCCGGTCACAGGTCCAATATCAAACTAAGGAGTAATTCATCGGACAACAAGACTGCCTTGTCATTCCATTGCGCTGAAACTGGACATTACCCCGACGACTTTGAAAATTTTGCAATTCTTGATAGAGAAAAACACTACAACAAGCGCTATATTTTAGAAATGCTCCATATTATGAACACCCCTAACAGCAAAAGAATGAACAACAATTCTGACACCGAACAATGCGCCTACGCATACCGCGGCTTGGTTTCGAGGAGACAACAACACACAGCACAAATTAAAAGAGGTTAATCGCGAGCGCAGTCCAGCAAATGTCCCGGTACTAATGAGCTTGGGGACAACAACTAACAAACTTTGTATTACATTTTGTCTTGGTGTTCATAATTTTTAATGTATGTTTGTTGTTGTATAATTTTAATTTTCCTTGCTTATACTGTTTCTCAAAATTTGTTTATATTTACGATATTCTAATTGTTTACTTTTTCCCTTCTCCCAACTTTTCTTTTTGAACTTCGGATTAGTCGATCAGGCATTTCCATGCAAGTAAGTCGAGCTTTATTTTACGAATTTATGTATGTAATATAATTAATATACTTCTGTTTTCTGTTTGTTTTTTCATGTTGTGTTTAAAAGGTCTTGAGAATGACTTCACACTGAAGTCGAAATATGGACCAATAAATTTCTGAATATTAACTGAGTGTTTTATTCAAATTAAGGCCTCGAGCTCATAAAAATCTACATATATAAAAAACAAAAACGATGCATTTGGCATAAAGCAAACTTTTTTTTTTGCAAATTAAAGATTTTTGTTTGCGGATTTTGGCAAATGTTTCGGCGTGTAACCCCATAGCAATCAAAAGCACCCAAAATTTAATTAAACGTTTTTTTTTGTGGTTTCGTTTTTGGCGATTTTGGTCATATGAGAGATTCAGCTAACTGGGTTTAAAATATTTCAATAAATAAAATAAATTAAAACGATCTAAGTAATTCCAACTGTTCTGCCACAGGTGAATACCATGCTTTGAAACTCAAAGTTCAAAATCACCTGGTGGTTAAGCGTCAAGGAATGATGTAATAGTGAGATCCTTCTACTATACGAAACTAAGTACTTCCGAAAATATACCCTCTATCTATAGATGCATCCTTCTTTAACAGCTCTACTCAAGCTAAATATTTATCGCGATATATGTATGTAAGTGAACAGACAGATTTATGTCCAGGCACTATCTATTATATATAAATGCGCAATGCTTGTCTCCCTTTTTGCAATAACCACAATTCTACGGTATATAAAATTTGATATGTATCGATAGATCTCGCCGAGCAGGGTGTGCGACAACCAGGGCCGTCGACAGGATTTCCGGGCCCGGGGGGATCGAAATTTCCGGGCCCCCTATATGAAGTATTTTTTTTAGTGAACTCATTTTTTATTTAAAAGTAATACATGTATACAAGAAGGTTTTATACATATGTGGCTAAACTTATAAATTAACTTTTCTTGATTTTTTGGCGGCGAAATTCCGAATTAAAGCATTGTAGTCTAGTTGCCTTGCTAAACGAGATTCTATACAAAGAGTAGCTAGCCCAGAAACACGATCTTGTGCAGAGCACGAGCGCTGAAAGTTCTTTATCCTCGCAAGAACACTAAATGAGCGCTCAGCACCAGCAACTGTGACAGGTATTGTGCAAAATAAACGCAGCGCGATACAAATATTTGGAAAAAGCGTTTGTAAATCCTGAGAAAAAATTGCATTCAACAAATTGAATGGTGTAAGGGCTATTTCAAAATTAGTTTCGTATATGTGTTTCAAATGGATTATTTCATCTTCTAAACCCTTTTTAACGTCAAATTCATGTACTTTCACAAAAATCGTAGCATAATTTCGAAGTTCGTCTTCTTCCATCGTTGGGAATTGCCATAAAAAAGCAAATGTTGTATTCAGCTTTTTCATGCCTTCAAATCGACGAGAAATTCCTGAAATCACTGAATCCACTACGACTAAAAATGTGTTCCTTTTGAAATCAGTTATGGCATCTCGTTGATGTTCATCTGAAGATATTCGGAGTCTGTTCTTTCTGGTTAAAGGGAAGGATGTTGAAACATCTAATCCGCTGGCTACGTTCTCACATTCACGCAAAATGCTGTCCCATTGGTTACGAATGACTTGTAAATCTGAGAGTAAGCTGTCAAGATTTTTTACTTCAATATCGACAGTGACGTCTGTGCCTTGTAGAATAACGCTTCTTTCATTGATGGAGCTCAAAATCTTGCACCAAATCGACGACATGAGGATACACTCAAACTTGGTTATGTACATTAGGACTCCGTTTATATCACTCCTAATTTCTGTAGTCAAATCGAATTTAGTTAATTCTTCTAGAGCGTTTTGCAATCCTTTGAGATGTTTTGCAAAGGGTTTGACTGCGTCGATTCTTGCAGACCATCTTGTGTCTGAGAGTTTGTGAAGTGAACCTGGTACATGTTTTTTGAGAATTTCCCAACGTTTTGCACTACTGCTGAATATGTTAAAACACTTTTGAACCACTCCGAAAAAGGTGATTGAGGCTGTACAACATTCTGCAGCTACGATACCGCACAAGTTCAGACTGTGAGCGGCGCAGGGCGAATAAACGGCTTTCGGATTTTTCTTGATAATATGACTTTGTGCACCATTAATTTCACCTTTCATGTTACTACCGTTGTCATATCCCTGCGCACAACATTCTTTCAAAGGAATGTTATATTTTTCCAGAGTATCACAAATCAAATTGGCGATTTCTGCTCCAGTTTTTTTAGTGTAATCGACGAAACACAGAAATCGTTCTTGGATAGTAAAAGTCTTTTTCAAAGAGTTAAAATTAAGGTATCGCAAAACAAAAGTGTTTTGCTCGTCATTACTCGTATCGGTCGTAGCATCGACGATAATAGAAAAGTATTTGGCCTTCTTTCTTTCTTCTAATATTACTGAAATTACGTGTTGAGCACAAATATCTATGAACTCATTCTGAATAGATGCAGAAAGATAATGCACTTGGAGACGTTTGTGTTCTTGTTGAGCGAATCTAACTTTTTCCAAATGCTCGCGAAGTATTGGATCGTAATAGCTGATGTGCTCCAGGATACCCAAAAAATTATCGTTGTTTGGTTCTCCTACAAGATTGCTTCCACCTCTCAAAGCTAATCCTCTTTCACCAAGGAAAATAATGGTGTGCAGAATCCGCTGTAAGATTTCTTGCCATTTTTTAGTTTTGCTGATAATATGCTCATCAAGAAGTGTATCAAGTGAGCTGTCATTCTGGATACGACGTTGCGTTGAGCGCCATTGAAGGAAGCACTGAACGTGATCGGGGTTTCTTTCGTGTCCTGGCAGTTTGTCATACAATTTTTTCCATGATTGATGATTCGAATATCCTTCTGGATTACAAAGCTTAGAACTATTTAGCTTATTAGTATATAGTAATCGACAAGGTAAACAGTAAAATGCATCCATGCTGCTACTCCATACCAACCAATCGCGATTGACGATTTCACCATTAGGGAAGGTTATGTATAGGAGCGAGAGCGGAAATGGCTCATTTAATCGATCACGTGGAAAAAAAGCAGGCATTTTCGCGTGACCACGACGAACGACTTCGTTTACCATATCGGGCGGCACAAACTCGGTTTTTAAGGTTCCAATATCGTAATCGTAGAGATAGTGTTGATCGTTTTGTGATGCGTCTGGTGAATTTGTTTTTATAGCCTTATCTTCTCCGTCAGAAATTGGCTCTTTTTCAATTATTTCTGTAGAACAGTCTTTAGAGTTAATGGTTTTTTGGGATTCTCAGTTTTTCTCATAGCTTCAGTTATATTTCCCGAAGAATCGGAAGCGCTTATATTAACACTGGAACTGGCTGTAGAAGTCATAAGCTGCAAATCTCTCTCAGGTGTTTGATCGTGGCTAATATCAGTAGTATTATTCTGGGTTTCGTCGATTTTCCCGGCATTTGAGTTGCCGAAACTAAATGCAAAAAGGGTTTTTTGTTTTTTTGCCATTTCTTTTTCATTTTTTTTTTTTTCTGTTCTCGTTCTTTTCGCTTTTGAGCTCCAGATTTGTGGCGATACATTATGAGTTCAGACTGAAAATGTTAGTTAATTTAACAAACAATCAATAAATACAGTATAATGTGGGTTTGAGCCTAAATTTTAAATTTTCTTGTACTACATACATGACCAAACCAAATATGGTTTCAAATTTAAACTAGACCAGTTTTCAAGAAAATTCGTTAAGTGAATTCGCAGCATGCCGGTCTGCTCTACCACTGAGCTACATCGCACACATAAATTTTGTGGGCAAAATTCAATCTTGAATAAGCTTTCAAAAATAAATGAAAACAAAACAAAAATTTTAAACAAAAAAGTTTTAATTTTAAACCGAAAAGTTTTAATTTTAAACCGAAAAAATAAATAAAAAAATTAAAATATTCCAAAAAAAGTTTAAAAAAATCGCTTAAACTTTAGACGGGCTTAAAATTTAGGCTCATTTTTTTAACCGTGTAGTTGGCCACTCATATTTACTTCATACTTCAAAAAATTATTTCTGTCATAATAAGTATAAAGAATAACGATACTAAAAAATGATTTCTATAATTATGGAGATATTGCAAAATCAATTAATAAATTTGTAGAAAAGTGGGCGGTGTCACGGTATATAAAATTTTCATTTGACAATTTCTGAATGTATTTAGATATACATATGTAAGCTTTAATAAAGATTTGCACAATTAAAGAAAATTAAGCTGGGTGGGGCACTTACCTGGTTTATAAATAAATCAAATAAAAATAATTTCACTTTCACTTTCTGCTTAAGTTCTGTCTTCACTCACAAAAAACACACTAATTACTCCACTTGCAGCATACTGAGCTGATAAACACACTCAATTAATTTTCCTTAAAAAATCAAATTTCCAAGGAAATCTAAGTTTGAATTCTAAACTATCAAAAATATGATGCTGAAATATCACGGAATTTATGTACACTGTTGCCAAAGGCCTAAAAGGGAAGATTACCAAGCTGTTGAAAAAAAACCCAAAAAATTACCAAGATGTTCAAAACGCAGGTTCATTGTGTTAACAAAGAAAATAACAATTTAAAAAATATATTTTACTTCGTATGCTTCACATATCAGCTTTTAACTTTAATTCAACGATATCGGCATTACAACATAAAATAACTTTTTTCAAATTATAAACACATCTGCACAATGAAAACTGTTAAATAATTGGAGACACTTCTTTCTAGCGTCACATATTTTTCTGTCAAAATACAAAATTATATGCCCTTTTTATTCAAAGCCGTCTCATACTTGCTACGAAAAAGTTTCAATGCAAGAGCAAAAACAAACTTGACAAGCGAGTAAAATTCTTAGCAATCATATGCAAAGATTCTTAACTCGAAGCGACTTATTCTTAATGAATTTCAAAAAACTCCATATTTTCAAATAAGGGTTTTTGGTTCGTTAAGGATACATTTGTAGTTCAGCTTTATGGTATTGATAGTATGAAATTCAAAATTATTTCGTAACCTAGTTTTAAATAAGCTTAGTTCGAAAAATTTCCGTTCCGCAGTAGCTGAGCTGTGTGAAGGATTATTAAATAAACGACAAAAAAAAACCACCTACTTTGGTACTTAATTACAGAATTTGGCAACAGTGTGCGATTTGATTCGAAATACCGACGAAGCTAGTTTGTGCACTTTTTATCTTGTTTATCTTATTTTATCTGTTTAGATTATATATTTACCGGAAACAAAGTAAAAAAAAGCGTAGACACAAACTACGGTCGGAAACTCGGATAGATTGTATGGTTGCTATTGGAATAAGAAGTCATTGTATGGTGAGAATATTCAAATATTGCGTGGTGAAATTGCGATTTATAGGGCAAGCATGAACGAATATGGGACAAGTGTTGTACAAAAATAATCGAATTATGCGGCGCTGTTAATTTTTTCCGAGTTATTCAAATTCCCGGGCCCCTAAAAAATGCCGGGCATGGGGGGTTTCCCCCCCCCCCTCTTGGCGGCCCTGCGGCGACAACAAACCAAAAATTTAAAAAAGTTAATTATAATATGATTTGAAATTCACACCACTACAAGTGCTAAACACGCATTCACTTTATAGAGCCGCTGTTATGTGTGTATGTATGTAGGTATGACCACTTGCATTGTTGTGTTGCAGTTGGGAGAGTCCGAGTGTGAGTTGTTTTGTTGGCAGCAATAATAAACATGAGGCAGCCTGTCAACTTTATTGAGCGTAGGTACAAACAGTGTTTTCAAAAACAAAATCGGTGCGTGGGTATTCAGAGAAGCATATGTTTTGAAAAAAAAGCACAAAGCCCTTCGTGGCTAGACTTAGTGAAAAAAATAAAAAAGGAAAATTGATAAAACTAAAAAAAGTAAAATAAGAAATAGAAAAGTGATTGAAAGTAAAAAAAGAAATTTGTTGGAAATGAAAGGAAAGGAAAGAATATAAAATAAATAAAAATAAAACAAATGAAACAAATGACAGGAAAGGAATGGAAAAGAAAAAAGGAAGGGAAGAAAGGAAATGTAATGTAGGGAAAGGAGTGGAAAAGAGAGGCAAATAGAGAAAGACAAAGAAAGGAAAGAAGAGAAAAAGAAAGGAAAGTAAAGCTAGCGAGGAGGAAGGTACGGAAAATAAATGAAAATAAAAAGAATGAAAAATAAAGGAAATGAAGGTAATAAAAAGCTTAAAAAAAAGAAAGTAAGGAAACGGTAGGAAAGGAAAGGTAGGAAAAGGAAAGGTAAGGGAAGGAAAGTTAAGGAAAAAAAGTGAAAGAAAATAAAGGTAAGAAAAAAATAAGAGAAAAGAAATGAAATTAAAAAAAAAATTAATAAAATGAGAGGAAACTAAGGGAAAAGAAACTAAAGCAAGGGAAACCAAAGGAAATTAAAGAAAAAAAAATAAAAGGGAAAAAGGAATGTAATGGAAATGGAAAGAAAGGTCAAGTAAGAGAATAAAAGAAAGGAAAAGATAGGAAAATAAAAGAAAAGAACACAAAAGAGAGAAAGAAAGAAGGGAAATAAAATGAAATGAAAGAAGAGAAAAGGAAAAGAAAAGAGAGGGCAGAAAAGAAAAGGAAAGAAAAGGGTAGGGAAGGAAAGAAAAGCAAAAGAAATAAAATGAGATGAAAGGAGAGGAAACGAAAGGAAATAAAAGCAAAGGAAAGGAAAGGAAAGAAATACGTATGAAGACTACCTAAGAAGAATAAATATTATCAACATTGAAACTATACACTGAGAGAAATGCATTGAATGTTATGACAATATCCCTATTGATAGCGACGAGTTTGATGCAATATTTATTTAGAATGAGCGAGTTATCAAATATTATTTGCTCCCAATAAAAAGTAAAATGACATGTCAACCATTTCGGTATGATGTACTATTTGCTATATTTATGGATAGAATGCTAATATATTTGAACGGCACGTCAATATCTATGGTCGTGATATGAATTCCTATTGTCGGTATATCCATATCCATATTTACTGCATAGTAATAATGGTAGAGATAGCGCATTAATATATATTGGCGAAATATAAATTTTTCTGGGACGCATAATCATAATAGTTCAACAATTTTTACTATGGATTTCCTAACAATATTACAACTTGTTGGAGCGTTTTTTTTAATTCAAAATTTTTTGAATTTCTTATGATTGAACATTTTTCTAAAAATTGTATAATATGCCGTAGTCGAATGGTAGAATACTGGGCTAACGTGCCAGAGGAGCAGGGTTCGAATCTTACTGAAACCAGATGTCAAATTATATAAAATTTTGTTTTTTTTAAACTATTTAGAATTTATCAATAGTTTATATGGATACCATTTCAATAGTGATTTATCAAAATAGCATTGATGAAATATCCATATTCATTGATGGGACAGGATTATCAATTTTTATTTAATGTGATATTAATAATTATGGATGTTCCATCCATAGATTTCCCTCCGTGTATTAATTAATGGTGTAAAGAGGGAGGAAAAGGCAAAATGAACAGGAATGTATAGAAACCAAA
Source organism: Campiglossa producta (assembly GCA_964058755.1). Classification (NCBI taxonomy): domain Eukaryota; kingdom Metazoa; phylum Arthropoda; class Insecta; order Diptera; family Tephritidae; genus Campiglossa; species Campiglossa producta. Next base: position 119,827,488 of record CAXKVI010000002.1, read on the forward strand.
AATAAAAAAATATGAAAAGAATGGCAAATTTAAGAAACAGCAAAAAGGTAGGAAAATAAAATAAGCTTTTGTGGTTGAATTTCAACTCTAGTACCCATTATTACACATGTGTACAAGAGAGTACCTTCAAATGACAAAAGGCCCCTAAATGGGTTTACCAACGCATTACACCATTTGGTCTCCTTTGCTGTTGTATTGTATACCCAAGCGATGATGCCGCGATTATAAGGTAGAAAAGCTAAAAATCCCACGCTGCTATTGTGTACTAATTCATACACTTACGACTATTTAAAATACACTTACAATATGTGGCCACAATTTCAGCGATTGCATTTTCTTTGTAACGACCGTCATTCACAACTTGTGTGATGCGGTCACTAACTTGATGGTACAACAAATTGTTAGCTGTACATATAAAGATTTTGTGGCACAGTACCTAAACCCATGGCATGACGCCCCGCTGTTTTCGAGGCTCAAGAACTAAATATTTTGTGTTAAGGCTGTTGCGATTCAACAGGTGCTGTGAGAGTATAACAAATATTTGCAGCATATATAAGGCTCCACCGGCATCTGTAAAGCTGTCGATAAAAGGCAACTAGAGCTCTGCCACTTCGCACATTCAAAGTTGTACAAATTAGTAGATTCAACAAATTTTGATTTACTCCGCCCCGAAGTGCTCAACTGCTGCAATGAAAAATATTACACGGTGCTTGACAGCTGCTCACAACATATGCATGATTGTAGCATATACGCTTTCGTAGCTCATTTCACGACATTTGATTTGCGTAATTTCGAGCGACTTCTGTGACGTTTTCAACTTTTTGTCTTTCCTTTTATTTTTTAAAATGAAATTAGTTGAAATGTAATTAGTTATTGTTCATTGTTTGGTGAGTAATTAACATTTATTGTAGTAATGCCGTTAGCATAACAATTTGTATAAAGCACTTTGTAACCGAAGTCAAACCAGCAGCAAGTGTGCAATAAGGTAGCGAAAACTTTGGGAAATAAAATAAATTTTAATTTTAATTTTAATTTTAATTTTAATTTTAATTTTAATTTTAATTTTAATTTTAATTTTAATTTTAATTTTAATTTTAATTTTAATTTTAATTTTAATTTTAATTTTAATTTTAATTTTAATTTTAATTTTAATTTTAATTTTAATTTTAATTTTAATTTTAATTTTAATTTTAATTTTAATTTTAATTTTAATTTTAATTTTAATTTTAATTTTAATTTTAATTTTAATTTTAATTTTAATTTTAATTTTAATTTTAATTTTAATTTTAATTTTAATTTTAATTTTAATTTTAATTTTAATTTTAATTTTAATTTTAATTTTAATTTTAATTTTAATTTTAATTTTAATTTTAATTTTAATTTTAATTTTAATTTTAATTTTAATTTTAATTTTAATTTTAATTTTAATTTTAATTTTAATTTTAATTTTAATTTTAATTTTAATTTTAATTTTAATTTTAATTTTAATTTTAATTTTAATTTTAATTTTAATTTTAATTTTAATTTTAATTTTAATTTTAATTTTAATTTTAATTTTAATTTTAATTTTAATTTTAATTTTAATTTTAATTTTAATTTTAATTTTAATTTTAATTTTAATTTTAATTTTAATTTTAATTTTAATTTTAATTTTAATTTTAATTTTAATTTTAATTTTAATTTTAATTTTAATTTTAATTTTAATTTTAATTTTAATTTTAATTTTAATTTTAATTTTAATTTTAATTTTAATTTTAATTTTAATTTTAATTTTAATTTTAATTTTAATTTTAATTTTAATTTTAATTTTAATTTTAATTTTAATTTTAATTTTAATTTTAATTTTAATTTTAATTTTAATTTTAATTTTAATTTTAATTTTAATTTTAATTTTAATTTAATTTTAATATTAATTTTAATTTTAATTTTAATTTTAAATTTAATTTTAATTTTAATTTTAATTTTAATTTTAGTTTTAATTTTAATTTTAATTTTAATTTTAATTTTAATTTTAATTTTAATTTTAATTTTAATTTTAATTTTAATTTTAATTTTAATTTTAATTTAATTTTAATTTTAATTTAATTTTAATTTTAATTTTAATTTTAATTTAATTTTAATTTTAATTTTAATTTTAATTTTAATTTTAATTTTAATTTTAATTTTAATTTTAATTTTAATTTTAATTTTAATTTTAATTTTAATTTTAATTTTAATTTTAATTTTAATTTTAATTTTAATTTTAATTTTAATTTTAATTTTAATTTTAATTTTAATTTTAATTTTAATTTTAATTTTAATTTTAATTTTAATTTTAATTTTAATTTTAATTTTAATTTTAATTTTAATTTTAATTTTAATTTTAATTTTAATTTTAATTTTAATTTTAATTTTAATTTTAATTTTAATTTTAATTTTAATTTTAATTTTAATTTTAATTTTAATTTTAATTTTAATTTTAATTTTAATTTTAATTTTAATTTTAATTTTAATTTTAATTTTAATTTTAATTTTAATTTTAATTTTAATTTTAATTTTAATTTTAATTTTAATTTTAATTTTAATTTTAATTTTAATTTTAATTTTAATTTTAATTTTAATTTTAATTTTAATTTTAATTTTAATTTTAATTTTAATATTAATTTTAATTTTAATTTTAAATTTTAAATTTAATTTTAATTTTAATTTTAATTTTAATTTTAATTTTAGTTTTAATTTAATTTTACTTTTAATTTTAATTTTAATTTTAATTTTAATTTTAATTTTAATTTTAATTTTAATTTTAATTTTAATTTTAATTTTAATTTTAATTTTAATTTAATTTTAATTTTAATTTTAATTTTAATTTTAATTTTAATTTTAATTTTAATTTTAATTTTAATTTTAATTTTAATTTTAATTTTAATTTTAATTTTAATTTTAATTTTAATTTTAATTTTAATTTTAATTTTAATTTTAATTTTAATTTTAATTTTAATTTTAATTTTACTTTTAATTTTAATTATAATTAAGTTAATTTTTGGCCGTTGTTGAATATATATATCAGTTGTTTAATTTTTGAGCTGAAGGCCTTTTTTTGTAAATAAAACACTCGTTTTCTTGTGTTAATATTTTTTAATCGATATTTCGACCTTAGTCTAAGGTCATCATCAGG